>NNCF01130483.1:362396-381943 GCA_002313205.1 Laupala kohalensis
TGAAAAAAAACAAGCTTCTAAAGTTTCTCATTCCCACCTTCTACATTTTGTTTAATTCGAACACTGTCTCATTCATATAAAAATGAGACATGTATCTCCTACTCACATGTTCCTGAGCTCCCAGACGCCTTGCGCTTTCTTGTTGGTGCGGGAGGTGACGACGACGGCGCCGGGGGCGGACGTGCACTCGTCGTGGGGAATAGAGGCGGCGGCGGCGGCAGAGACGGTAGTGACGTGCGCCCTCGCCTTGCGGGCCGCTTTGCTTCGCGATTGGGAGAACAGCTCACGTCCACCCGCGATCTCAATGATACGCGAGTCTCTCAGTCGGTAACCTCCACCTGAAACGAAAAATAATCATTAGCTCCAAATTCAGAGGAAGGAAAAAGAATTTACAAATCTTTGGATATGACATCCCAACATCACAGGTCGGATTCTACAAGATAAGGATATCACTTCACTAGGCGTTGCGGTATTTGTGTAGCGTATTCGTTGTATTTGGCAAAATATCGCAGCTAACTTTTTATCTTATCTAGGAACTTTTGCTGAATTCTTTTTTGAATCCGCCTCTGCCTTAGGACCCTTGATCGGAATTGATGGGATGGTCCCTTGCTTGCTTCCGGAGAGTAAATTAGTTTATTGTCCTCCACGTGGTTATACGCAGTTTGTACTGTTTTTTGACAATAAATTTATTATTATTATTATTTGACGTATTCACAAATATCACACACATGCCTTCTTCACATGGATGGAACAAGCAAATAGCTCAATAATGCCAAATATGTTTACTTATAACAATGATGGAAGGGATGAATTTGATTTATAATTCAATAAATCTTTATACTGATTCGTGATTTCAGTCTATAAAAAAGTTCCAGACTATAGAAAAGAAAATTATGGAATAAATGTGTCAAAATATAGGTTAAAGAACCAGAACATCAGGAAGACTCGATCGCGGGCGCTGAGCTGGGCGAAACACAGTTAACCAAGCGTGGACGGTTCAAATATTTAATGTGTGACTAAAGACACACAAGAGGACGGATACGGGTGTTCGCGTATTGGCCACAATAGAATTATTACAGCAAATACAGACAAATAGCTTCTCTAAACTTGGCTGTGTTTGGGCAAATACACAAATACACAACGTCAAGTGAAGTGCCGGTATAAGGTTGGGATGTCACATCCAAAGGTTTGGAGAAATGCTTTCCTTCCAGAATTTTTGATCACACATCCAAATCTGTTTTCTCAACGCAGACATCACAAAAGACGAAACGTTATTGAGTCAACGTTTTGCGTTTGCTGATACTGTGGGGACTGTTTTTCGGAGAGTTTGAAGGGTAAAATTTTACCATAATGAGATTTAACTAACCCATACATGAAATAGTTTTACCTAAAATAAAATAATAACAAAACATGAATTCCAATAACTATTATATATTATAAATACGGAGGGATCTAATGACCGAGTTATTTGAGAGCCCCAAAGTCCCAATAAAAAATTATAAATACGACCGCAAATTTGAAAGAATAAATTCACAAGAGTTGAGAATTTCTGCAAAATCATCAAACTGTGTCTTCTTGATCCGGTTGTGGAAACAACACAACTTCTATTTTTTAGATATTAATTTTCTCGTCGTAATTAAGTACTTCATTGATACGAATTCTGGTACAATATTACAATAACTCAAAAGGAAAATAATAACACACTCTTAATTTAATTAATTAACTGACCATACATGAAAAACCAGATTTTTTCTTTCTTTGTAATGGTTACACGTCAACAAGTGAAATGTCCTTTTCATTTCAAACAATTCTAATGTCCACAACACCACGAGATAGTATTTACATACCAGGGTTCAGAAACTGACTAATTTTGTAACAACTAACAATAAAAATAATAATCTAATGGTATCTGAATTTCTTTACGATGTCACATTTATTATGTTAAATTCTTTGGTCATCAATGCATGCCAATTTTATCATATCACGATGACACCTCTGCAAACGTTTAAAACGGTCCATGATATCGCAATCGGTTTACACTGTTACTGTGGTTTAAACGTTTTTTTATTATAATCGCATATGCAGTTGAACCAACACGTAATCAGAATTCTCTTTTTAATGATCAAAAATCGATTGCCGGTAGCTTTAATGTTATTACTTCTTATATTTGATATTTGTTAATTTGCTTACGTCAATTTATGTATTGTTGATTAGTAACCATGTGATGAATTAACAATATTTTATAGAGATAAAATGATTTTCATGAATAGCAACAAGTAAGTATTATAATTACAATTTATACAAATTTCGGTGGAGCACTTAGATTCAAAGAGCTCGCCTCCCACTTTCTGGTCAAGTGCTCACTGCTCACTAAAACCTTTAAAAAAAATTAAATTAAACTATATATTTCCTCTACTCAACATATAAGATCAAAAGAATAATTCAGCTCGAAGAAAGATCTCGGCAACTCATTTAATGTAACCAAAAGGCTATTTCTTTTGGTTATATCCTCACTAGGACGTTGACATAATCATACTTTTATCAGAGTAATCAAGAATATTTCAGCGAAATTCCGAATTATTCTTGAGCAACCAGTTTAAATATGAACACAATAAATGTTTTTTAAAACCATTTAAAAGTACGTGAAAATGCATAAGGCATGCACCAATACGAAGAAAAATTAACGTAGATACAAGTAAAATAAAACCATACTGCTGATCAAAAATCACTTCAACAATATCGAATTTTTATATCTTAAAGAGCACTGAAGCTTTTGAAAGATGTCTACGTTAACTACACTCGGTGTAGGTAGTACAAATAGATGAATCTCAATACGTAACATTATTTTTCATTTTCATGCTCATCTCAAATTAAAAAGAAAGGATAACTGGCATTCCATCTGCAAGCGATGCTTTTGAACTATTAATAACAGGACTATTCGTGTAATGCAAAACATTTCATCAACACTCATGAATTAATGCGAAAACTCCTGATCGCTTCTATCTAAATATTTCAAAACGAAGGTGACAAAGAGTAAGACAATATACGAGAAAATACAAAATAAAATTATAGATATCTAAAAGAAAGGATAAGAGTTCAGGTTGTAGGTGGTCATGCTGATATTCCATCTGCATTTCTGTTGTAGCAACGATAACTTGAAGATAATTGGTAATCCAAGAAAGATTAAGAAATGTTTATTATGAATTACTGAACGACATGCAAGATAAAGTCAAAAATGTACTTCCCTATCACCCTAAAAGCAAAATGGAATAACCCATGATTTTTATAAAATACCAGTTTGTTTCGAAATAGTCTTTCTTCAGATAGAAACTATGATAATCATGGGAAAAAATAACCGATTCTTTTAACTGAACCGATAAAATTAAAAATTACAGTCCTAATTGTTTCAATAAAAGGATTTACCCCAAACGAAAAAGCCAGTTAAAGCAGAAAAAAATCATTCATTTTATGTTTTTTGTTTTCTAAACTGTTTTTTAACATGACTAAGCTTGCGAGTTTGCTATGCTGAAACCGAGTGCTGTATGTGTTTTATCCAATAAGTGAACAAGCAAAAATATATTACAGAACTTCACGGAATAACAAAAGGGAAAATATATTTTCGATGTATGGATAAAACGATTCTTCTCCTAAATTTATAAAGCTACTAATCAATCAAGTGTACATCTTAAATCGGTACCAAAGAGATACAAGACAACAAAATTTCCAAAGGTCGACATAAACGTAATGTTTAAACATGAAAGAATTTTCATGAGACCATTTCATTTGGAAGTACTTTTCTTGATGCCCTGAAAGTAAGAAGAAAGAAAGATCTCATGCTGTGAGGAAGAGGCATGTGCCAGAAATTAATCCACGGTTTCAAGGTCTCTTAGAAAGACCAACTGCATCCGAGCCAACTGGGTTTTTAGGTGCGATGGTGAAATCGGAACCGGGATCTTCAACAGTGTCCGTAGATCTTCACAATTACACAAGTCTTTCGCCTTTCAGAAATATACACAATTTTACATCCAGGACATAGATCCAAAGACATATACGTCTACAGAGGCTAAAAAGCGGCAAACATACTACGCATATATGTCTTCCCTGTACCTATACGTGGAGAAGATACGTGATAACTTTCGGTCAGACAAAAACCGCGACGAGTCGTGAATCGAACCCGGATCTCCTGCTTTGATAGAAGGGCGTAAACCACTACACCACCCGTTCGTCTTCCACAAATATACACTATTTGGGTCTGTGTGGAAATGGTGTACAGCTGTGAAAGGTGAACGAGTGGTGTAGTAGGTAACATCTGCGATCAAAGCAGGAGATCCGGGTTCGATTCCCGGCTCGTCACCGTCTTCATCTGACCGAAAGTTATCACACCTACTATGTATTTGGGATGGTGTACTGGTCAACATTTCTCTAACCAGCACAGAAGATCGCGGGTTACATTCCCTTCTCGTCGCTAGATTCATCTATTTTTTTGTTATCATGTTTTCCACATTGAGGAATATGAAAGATATATAAACAGACAATTTTGTGTTGAAAAGAACATCGGTTACCCAAAATAACACTGATATTTGTACCCCAGTCTTTTTGAGTAGGTTTCATTTTCTACGTACACTGACCCAGATACAATTGGACTCTCTCACAGACTCTTGAACCAACAGATTAAGTCGAACGCACTTGTCAGAAGAGACGAATCCGAACGCATGCGTATTGAACGAGGCAGAGGTTACGCACCGCCCCCGACGCAAGTAGCCGCCCCCGCCGTCGGTGGCGAGGAGCAGGACGAGATGGAGATGGCAGCGGGGACACTAGGTGCCCCTGGGAGCAGCAAATCGCCGCTCCCTGAGACACTGGACGCTCCGCTGCTCACACTGCCAGCAGCGCTTCCTGCGGACGACCATGGCAACGCTTCCTCGTCACACAACGATGGTCAGATGCTCGCAAACTCTCATTACTTTCCAAATACACAATTAATTTATTACGAAAGTATAGTGAGGGTCCCCAAATAGTTTCGAGATCTCTTCAGATTTTTATTTCCAACTAAAGACGAATTTATGGTCATTTTTTTCAATGTTGCAAATTAAACTGTTGTCTAATTGCAAATATGAAATCAAATTTTAATTTCATTCGATCCTATTTTCAGCAGTACACGAAAAAAAAATTTTTTTTCACAATTTCACATTTTTGTTATATTATAATATTACTTTAAATGATTTGTTCTAAGGAAGTATCTAAATAATTATTATTAAACACAACGCTAAATTAATCGTTGCAAAAGTTTCAAATTTAAATGGAAAGCTAACTATTTTTGTAAAACACTTCTTCGGTAAAAGTGGTTTAATATTAGGATGAATTGGACAATGTACGTATGTACATCACATACGCAACGGAGACTATCACACTTTCGAACTAAATAAACTGAATGGAATAATGCTATGAAATGAATTTTTTATTATATATCCTCCATTGACGTCATTCCACAAATAAAAAAAAATAAATATGGGTCAGAAACATAGTAACATTCTTCTAGAAGAAGGCTGCTACGCCGCAGTTGTAACGTGTGCGTGTGGAATGCGACGTGCTGTCGCTCAGAATGCTATGAATCTCACCGTTGGCGTTGTGTGTTCCTCCGCCGTTGGTCACTGCACTTCCTCCGCCGCCTCCGCCGCCCACTGGCGCTCCCGTGTGATCGATGACGAGGTCCTCTTCGTCGTCGTCACGGTCGCCGTCGTCCGACGACTCGTCTTCTTCGTCGTCGTCGCGCTCGTCGCAACACACTCCGTCGGCGTTGCTCACACGCCCCGTCGCGCACCTGCCATCACCAAACAAGGGGTAAATGCTACACGCACTACTCTTATGCAGGCGAACACACACTGTCAAAATGATTCTCGAGAACAGTTTGAGAGATCGGGAGCTATTCGGAGCGAACAGAACAAAATTATTAAAAAAATACAAGAAAATTGATGTGTTTTATTTATGATACGGAACGTTAATTAAAAAGTACAGAAAAATTTGTTATCTTTCATCAATTTGTAACACAGCGACTATTAGAGGTATATTTTCGGAATTCAGCATTAATAATAAATTTATTGTCAAAAAACAGTACAAACTGCGTATGACCACGTGGAGGACAATAAACTAATTTACTCTCCGGAAGCAAGCAAGGGACCATCCCATCAATTCCGATCATTCTGTGTATAGTGTTTAAAAATCATAAGAGTTGAAAAAACACTAAATTCACGATTTGTTGTTACAATAAACCCGCCCCTAGACAAAGCCTAGAGAACCTGTATAATAAATCCGCCTCTACCCGAAAGAAAAGCGGCGAAAAACCCGGGCCAGGATGGGGCTACAGAATTTATGTACACAACCGTGCCAAAGTTGAGTAAACATAAAACTAAATTAATATGAGACATAAGACACTACACAGTCATGCAAGAAAATAGTTTTTGAAATTGTTATAAGTTATTTAAAAAGTACTCCAGCAATGGTGTGATAAAGTACAAGTCAGATTTAACTTTTATTAAAATCAATAAATTCTTTTACAGTGTAGAAGCACTGGTGCAAGAGGTAGTTTTTAACCGCGGATTTGAAGATATTCAATTTCATAATATCTTTTATATTCTTGGGCAGGGAATTATATAGAACGATTCCCGAATGATAAGGTCCTTTTTGGCAAAGAGTGGTTGACACTCTAGGGCGATGAATATTACTACTATTGCGTGTATAGTGTNNCGGGGGTATTAGAAGAGATTATAAAATTTGATCCTTGTAATGACAATTGTTGAAGACAAGGAAGCAACATGATTATAAATAAATGAAAAAAAAAATAACAGTTTGTATATGAGATCTAAATTCAGAGGAAAGAAATGATACTTACAAACCTTTGGTACTGAAATTCCAACCTTTGGTTCTGATATTGCAGCGTTATAGTATCCCAACTATAAGGTTCGGAGAAAGGTCTTTCACACCTCTGAATGTAGATATCATATTCAATCCTCACATTTTCATTGATTTCTCAGTGCACGGATGCTAAAAATAAGTACGTTTTTAAGGACTGCGCCGCATTGGGTAGAACCGAGCGGACGTTTTCGTCACTAACTGTTCCCTTCGTGGCACTATTCCGTATCAATTATCGTCCGTCTGCTTGTTGGTTTTCCCATAGCTGTCTGTTATTCGCACTTCAAGTCTATGTCTAGAAGTACGGGGCACCACACTGGGCGGAATTTCCGTCGACCTCCTATAGAGATAATCTACGATGGAAATGTCTCAATACACAAATACATACATCACAGAGAAACTGAACTGACTCTTCCAGCCACTGTAATACAGTCGCAATACAAATTGTTTCGTTTTATTACAATATTTTTAGCACACTTAACGAATTATTGGAAAGCATAATCCACTACGTAGCATTCCATGGTTTAGTGTTTTTATCACCACAAATTAGGGTGAAAAAAATTAGTTTCCCTTTAAACATTTTTCAATGCAACTAGACTTCCTCCACTGTAAGAGAATCTGAAAGGACATGTTCTCATGTACTCGACTTTCCAAGTTAATAAAACTTCTCTCTCGAGAATCTAGATATTACCCGCTCACCTCCTACAGTCAAAAGCACGCACGTGGAGTTTCATCTGTCTGTGCAGAAATATACGACGTGAGGCAGCGACCTCTGGGAGGGTCACTCACATTGCTGTCATTTGGCATTTGGCCATCGGGAAAAGGAACTCTTGCCAAGGTAACGGGATGCAGCCACTTCTCATATATGGAGAGGCTGCACAGCACAGCGGAACGATCATTTGAACATTGGGCAATTAAGTGGGACATTTTATGAAGTAAAATGATAAATAGAGGTGAAATAAATCGAAAAAAGGGAAAGATAAAAATACAATAAAATATCTTTTACTGTGCAGATAATGGTTCAGTAACTTTTAAATACAAAAAGAGTTTATTCTGCCAAGATCGACTTAAGCAATTCATAGTTTGTACATCCCTTCACGTTCTTCTTGAACCAAACACTGACATAATCCCCATAATAAAAAATTAAACATATACTTATCGCGATACACTCCCAAAGAATCACCTGGAATACACATGGGACGGAGATTACTTAATTTTTACACCTCGTTTCATGGAAAGAGCATTACGCTCGAAGCACTTGAATAGCGGGATAACACTGAACGCGTAGAAAAACACAGAAAGGATTTTAGCGCCCAAACGTTAATGTACCTGTAAAAACAATAGGAATAAACGAAAAACGAATCGAAGCCCTAACCTTTGGTGATTTCCACTTGTTTGGTGTACTATGACAAGGTAGTCTGAACCACCTGGCGACAGTTCTTGAGAGTCTTGAATTTTTTAGAATGAAAAATTAACTATTTTCTATCAACATGTCAAATAATATTTGGAGTAATATTTGGTACAGTCTCTTGTGGGACGGATTTTAAATAAATTCCCATGTAATTTCTAATGGAATTGGCTTATTATAAAAAGCTTCACTTTGTCACAAATTTAATGAAGAATTGTACGACATTTGCCTCACATTCAGACAATTAAGAACGTTATTCAACAAAATCAATAGCAAAACTCCAGAAATCTACTCAAGGTAAAGTCCATTTTTCAAATACGTCTAGTATTTGAGTTTAAATGGTATAATTAATGATCAGTAGTTTTCAGGATACCATGATTCATGAATTACTTTTATAATAACTATTTTTAATATAAACAGAATAGATATTATTTGAAGGTTTCCATAGGGTGATGTCCATCTGTTGGGTGTACTACTAATCTATGTGTAGAAACTCCAAAGGAAGCTTGATAAAAGGTAATACTTACATGACTTATGTGTAATTTAAATCTGAAGATGTAAAACAATATCCTATCATTTTCTTCTCCACTATATTTCAATGGGGGAAAATATTCTCCATGTTATTGTTAAACGGTTCACCTAAAAGACTGCATCGTTCTTACGGGATAAAACGGGATGATGAAAATTTGACCAAAGAAACTTCGACATTTTGTCATAAAAAATGGAGTGTCCAGCTGCCAACAATTATTCACTGTCGAAATTATTTAGGAATATATAGAGATTTTCCTGGAAATATACACGTAGATACTCTTTCTATGATTTATAGTTTTTATTTCAGTTGTCTCATATATATATATAACATGCATGCTGGCTATATTCGCATATACAGCACAAATATTGTTAATTTACACTAATATATAGGCTGACATTTTCAATTGCTTTCTTTTGACTTCGGATTCACAGATAACACATGCTCGCGCTTGTACTAAACTGAAATGTAATAAGAAAAAATGCCACTGGAGGTATAAGAAATGTTGAAAGTTGGATTCCGATGATGACGATTTTCTGTAGATATCACATACGTGTACCAACAAAATTAATTACAATTTCATTTAAATTTTAACTTAGCGTTATTAATATTAAAAGCCTAAGACGTGACAAATTTTACTTTAAACCTTTTATTTATAACCCAAAACATGCAAAAAAAAAAGTTTTAAGATATATATCCAGATTACAATAGTTTAAAAACTGCTATGCGCGTTTTTTGGCCAATTTCCACACACTGTGCAACTAAGAAAGGTAATAAGTCACCTGTCAGAGTCGCTGCCACTGCTGGTGGCGCGGGGCTCCATCACCAAGGACGCGAGAGCCAATCCAGTCGCGTGCGGTCCCAATTGAGACGCGGTACTTCCTCCCACTGTGTTGTCGTTGCGACCATCCTCTTCAGCGCAGGACGTGGCCACCGCTGCCGCTGCTGCAGCCGCCGCCGCTGCTGCTGCCACGGGCGCCACCACCTGACACCATTACAGAACCTCTATATCATCATATCAAGGGAAGCCCCTCCGGTGGCTACGGGGTTGGCGTGCATGCTCACCGCAAAGTAACTCCGGGTTAAATCCCAGAAAATCCTTGTACCTTTTCATATTAGTGTCGTAGTTCATTTAGCATTTAAGTACAGTTAGAGATACAATAAACGAGGCGCATAGAACGTGAGAGCAACGAAAATAGAAAATAAGAGGAAGGAGTTCGAGGTGAAAAATCGAAAGGAAAGATGTAAAGCAAATCGCACCCACATCCCCGAAACGAGGACGTGCGCGAGTCCCTAATGGAATCGCAATTAAGAGGTGCCGTCTCAAAAGGATGTGACAAAATAACTGACAAGAATATCTGCATATTGACACAGTTGGAAGTGCGGGTATTGGGGGGGGGGAATTTGTACATGTATTTTATTTTGTGTTTGTATTTCTTTTAACACAATGCTACAGCTGTCTCTTATACNCGCTTAGGGGTGCCATTAAAGTCTAGCTGCTGTACGAAAAGATACCAAATTCGGGAGAACTGCCAACTTACTCAATTGATTCCTCCTATGTCGTACATTACTCGACTTAGTGATATTTTCTTCTCATAATTTATATTCACTACCACCAAACTTGACAAATTACCTCTAGCAGAGTCTGTCCTTAAAATGCTCGTTTTTTATCCTTTGTAGAGTAACACAACATTAATATTTCTATTAATAAAATTGCGTAAATCATCCAAGAAATCTTAATTTTTTAATCTACTTTCAACAAAATTCATTTTACGGTAGTCTGTGTTGTTTCCATAGCGTTGGTACATCCGTAAGGTACTATAAATGCTACCAAACGATGATTTCAATATCAAACGACAATCTGAGGCAGTCCAAGTCATAAAGCGTGTGAGGGTTTTTTTTCTTCTAAAACATTGGTGGTGGCTGTCCTGAAACACCACTCGAGTCCCTTTGTCCTTTTGGTGTCCAAACTTTCGATAACTTAAGTATACCTAGAGGGCTGTCAGCCTGTATCTGTGCTAATGCATGAGGGTGGCGCTAGAGCGCGCGCGCAATTTCTTTTGGTGAAAATTTTATACAATTAATTATATAATATATTCATATGTTTAGACATTAACATTTGATAGCACGTACGAGGATTAGTGGGCGCATAGTAGCATTTAAACAACACAACTCTGTGCTGAAAGAAGCGTGACGTCTCTTGACGTATGCGAACCCCGATTTGGTGGGTATGTGCGGCTGGTGTGAAGAAGAAGAAAGAAAACGTGTTAGCAGTACGATGTTGGTAGAGCGAGAGGAACGATGTGATGTGGCAGTGAGTGAGCGAGTTGAGCTCTCTTTGTGCCCAAACTTACAGCTTGGAAATTGTAATATGGCTGTTAAATGTATAATGGCGAGTGGTACCATATTTTTGATTGTGTGAGGAATGGTGAATTGCTGAACGGTATGATGAGGTACTGTGCATTTTTGGGTGTGATTCCCGGGAGGTGGCAGGAACAATGTGGCGTAATGGATATGCGCTTGTTTGACATCACGATGTCAGTTAAAAGTATGTATTTGATTCTATGGACCTGGTACATGGTGAGTTGTTGAAGAATGATAATTGGTATCTATTCAATTGTGTTCCTAATGCATCAAACATTCAATGGGAGTTAAACATAATACTTATATATTAACCATTTAATTGGTATTATTTCAATTGTATTATCATGCCTTAAACATTCAATTGGGATTTAAATACAATCCTCATGTATTAACCATTTAATTGTTATTATTCAATTGTATTATCATGCCTTAAACATTCAATTGGGATTTAAAATATAATCCTCATGTATTAACATTTAATTGATATTTACTGCATTGTGTTCTAATACCTCAAACATTCAATTGTGATTCAATATATATGTTTCGGAAATTGATACCATATATATGGTTGTGTGAAACGAGATATGTATTACTGTTATGCTTAGAGTGATTTGTATACAATGTCTACATAGCCTTTTCCTTTTAGAATATATTTTGTTATGCCATCTGTTTATGTCTTTTTCTGTAGTCTAGTTGGGAACTGGACTTACAACCCGGGGCGTGTTGTGAACTCTGTTCACGCTCGCCGTCCTCATATTTCGTGTTGGGAAAGGTGTCATGCCAGAGATAAGGAGGCAAATAACTTTTACCCCTTAAATAATTTAGGGCGTCATCTTAACAATATTTTATTAAAAACAATAAATAAAAAGTTCATACAGCTGTGACTATTGAAAAGCGAACCCGCGTTGTTCTATCCACCTCATACTTTTATTACTATCATTAACCCTTAGTATTACTAACTACTACTAACACCTCCACATGTTGGTAAACTTAGCAAACAGGCCCACCTACTAACAATAGCCCTATCACCCACCTCCTACCTCCTATCGCCCCATGCAGATAGACTTCAGTTGCACACTACATGTCCCTTTACAAATACTACAGTAAATATAAAAATATCAAGAGCGTTCAGTACTTTACAATGACACCACAGAAGTTTAAATTCAGAAAATCGCTGAACATGAAAGGGGCAATTCATAAATGAGCAAGAGTTGAAAAGATATGACAATATCGCAAGAAGAGAAATTACATCGACTTCAATGGGAACTTGACATTTGCATTGGAAGAAATCATTTAAAGAAAGAGACCTATGAGTATACTAAAAAAGTGAGTTTCGTCCCGAGAAGCAGAAAATGATTTCAGACGAGTAATATATTTAAAGAATTAACAACAGGTCATGGAAATTTTAGGAGTTAACTCCAAAGAAGAGGAAAAATTAATAAAGAAACTTGTGTACGACAGAGTTAATCCATAAGAAGTTACAAGAAAATTGATATGCTAAATTTACGGGATAAGTAACGTTTTTTAAACTAAAGAAATATTTGATATCTTCCATGTATAGCCCTTAGAGACTATCGGGTATTTATCTCCGGAATAAATGAAGCACAAGAATATCAGTACTTAAGAAGAGATTAAATAAATGAGAACGTGGATTGACATATGTGAAAGGCAAGGAAACCATCTGGAGATAAATGAAAAAAAAGAAGTAAAAACAAAAAAATGACAACGTATTTGTTACATTAAAAATAGAATAATAGGTAGAAATAAATACGTTTTATTCTAGTGATTTTTTTCTTCAGCAAAACAGCTGCATTCACATCGCAACAAAGAATAAGAAAAAACGAAAGTTATATTATTCGAATCAAAGTGATGGTGATAGATCAACAATATTCGTCTCTCAACATAGAGTAGCAATAGACACAATTTTTACAAGTTCGTCAGATCTTGACGCCTTAAAAATATTATAATATAAAAAAGTAACGAGTTTCTGAAAAATTATCGAATTGCTTCTAGCTAATTCGTGATTACGAAATAAATTGTTAGCAAAAGTCTCCGTGAACGACATCCAGCATAGGGCTACGGATGAAAGTACACCACATTGAAATACGAAATTGATTGTGCATTCACTATAATTGTGATTCTGTATTCGCATCGAACAAATCTGCAGTGTGCCCCTTTCAACTTTCCAATTACATTACTTGAAAAGGATCATGGTAGTAAATATATACAGCTTTCATTGCGATAAAACTATAAAAAATTCAGAAAACTATTAGCAGATAAAGATCAAAAACATGTAGAATTATTAAAGAAAGTGACGTTCAACAGTCAATATGTCTAAAATTATTTATCCTCACAATCTCACGAAGTTTGCGTTACAACTTTACATATGCTCATTCAAGAATACATATTGAAGAAATTATCTTCCACATTGAACTCTTTGAAATTGCCTCATTGACTGATCTAGAACAGCGCTTGCAAGACGTTAATATTCATGTTTTTTCAAAATTTTGAATTTTAAGAAACCGGAAGAGAACCGTGGTATGTAAATGAGTCGGAATGAGTTGTCCAGAAATGGCCTTCTATTCCTAATGCATTCAAACTCAATACTCTAGTTTGGTTTGCATCCATTAATTTATTCGTTAATTATCGGAAAACTTAATTCTTCACACACAATCACATACAACATTGGACATCATCGCAAAAACTTGAAAATAGACTCTACTGGAGTCAATCCGTGAACATCTGAAGAGATACCGAATTTGTTTTGACCGATTACACTACTTTTTTGTAAATTCTGTATTATTGGAAAGTAAAAATACCCTCTAGGAAACGGTCTTAGAACCAATAGACCATTGAGTAAAGTATATCGTTGAGGGTAGCTTCATCCCGTAATGGTGGTTGAATTAAAAAAGCTGCCCCACCGCCTTTGAGCTGGATACACCTACGTTTTCATGAAACAGCTCTTACGTTAAATATTCACCATACGTATACGCCGTGTCGCAATAGGTCTGAATTTAGGAATTGTGCTTATCCCTCAATTAAGAACCTCGGCAGTTTGGTAAAAAAACAAATGAATTACGTAAATTGACTTCTACGCCTCCCCACATTAGCAATCTAATGTAACACCCTTCATAACATTCACTTATACTTGACCTAAGGACAGAAAAAATAATGTATTCAAAGATTATTCTTACGCTATATGAAATACGCTCATTTACACATACGTCTTGTAACACCTGGCAAAATTCTCAGTCTTATCCAGCCTAACATTTAATATTTAACCGTTTATATATGAATTTTGATAGTACTCAGGGATTAAGTATCTCCGACAGCAAATTTCTTCACAAGACAAATCAATTGATACGTGTAATAAAACATCCCACGTAGAAATTTCGAGTCGTGGCGACATTTCGACATCTTCGTTTCGACGACAACTTCGTGAAGACGTTGCCAACGCGTACGCATCTAACGTCGATTCACCGTAGGAAAACGACGTTTCCACGACGTCGTAAAAAAACGCTTATTCGACGCCGGGTAACGACGCCAAACAACATCGTCACACGACTTTCTTGAAAATGTTGAATTATCATTTTTATTACAACTTTTATGGATCTTATCCATCGTCTTACATTGTTCTATCATATTCTATAATTTGTGACAGCAGGTTCCTTTCCATATCTAGGCGAGCAGACTAGCACTAAGCTACTGCAACATGGTGATAAAAGTTAATTTTTTAACCTCTGGTATTTCTTTGTCTTGCTAATGGTACCATGAACAATAAGCAAGTAAAATAGTAATCTCCGTAAACAAGTAAAAGATAGAATATTCTTGACAAAATTAATTCTTGGTGAAAAATTCTCCCAATTAGAGTTCCAACTTCCACCACCAGATGGCAGTGAAAGACGGAACGTCGAAATTGCGAACGTGGTTCCGACCATCCAAAGAGAAATGATCTCGACGTCGAAAACAACTAGTTTATTATCTTCGACTCGACATCGCATAACGACGATTTCTCGACTTCAAATTCCGGGAAATATGACGTCGGGACGGCGTCATTTATTCGACGTCGTCCTGCGATTCGATCTCGACGTCGAAATACATGGAAAGTCGGCTCAAAGTCGGCGATTTCTGCGTGGGATAATTCGTGAATATGTTTGAAATATCGGAGAATTAAGTGACACTATAAAGATTCGTAAAACGAAAAGGACAAAGAGTACAGAATGAATATAGAATTCTTGTACGTCTAGGTAAAAGTCAGATAAACTCACGGATGAAACAGAGAGAACGAGATTGCCGGTTTCTATACACAAATCCCCGACATGGTGTTGACTAGCAGGGGTAGAAGGAGGGGAGCTATGGTAAGGGGTTAGGCCGGTTAGTTGGATTTACTTACTGAGAAAATCAGAGGGGAAAAGGCAGGTGAAATTAATACTGCTTTCCTATATAATCTTCAACCAAGAGAACAGGACGGAAAAAAGAGACTAACCGGGTTCAGGTTGACGTCGTTCCGCGGCCTGCACTTGGCGAACAGCTGCGAGATGGTGTCCGCTCCGGCGCCTGCGCCGTTCACGCCACCCCCGACTCCACTGCCGACGCTGCCCCCGCCACCGCTTGCCGCACTCGAGCCTTCGAGGTTGTCCAACTGCTGCAGCACGCTAGTCATGGCGTTACGGCATCGTGCTTTCGTAGGCGCCCTCTGTAACACGTGACAAACATACAATTAACACGACAGGTCCCGATCTTACACAAATATTCGAAATCATTACTTCGCAAAGATAACTACAGAGTCGACAATATTCTCGTCTACTATCATATTAATCTTATAACATTGCAACGACATTGTAAGCAGATTTTTTTTTTAATTTCCAGAAACAACGTTTTGACAGTTTATTTTGGTCGTCGTCAGAAGAATATAATATATGTATATAATTTATTTATTTATGTATTACATTTACATGCTGATGACTAATTGCAGGCGAAACGTTATGCGTGGAAATAAAGAGTTATTCTAGTTGCAAGGTCGTTTACAATATTACTGTAAGGAGAGAATGTCTTACTTGACCTTAATATTTTATATTGATATTTAACACATAATTATTTATAATAATTGCTGTTTAAATAATTATTAATAACACAAATTATTCTACGAAAATAATATTAATTTAAATATAAATTTTAATATTTTCTTTATAAATATTTAAAAAAACTTCAAGAAATATATAAAGAAATAATGATAAAAGAATCGACATATTATTAATTTCCTATTATTATTTGTTATGATTCTGCTTACTATTGATTATATTATGATTACTGATGATATCATTATACGTAATTATTGCTATTTTTTGTGGGGCTTTACGGCTCGTCGACATCGAGGTCATTAGAACACTTAAATTCTGTACAGGTAGGGAAAATGCAGTTACGGACTAGGGAGAGCCAACATGACTCTCCCCGCGTGTGGGACTCGCCGAATGACTCAACCGTACCCACTAAAAACCCTCCTGAATTACAACTCAAAACTCAAATATCAACACAACTCAAAACATTACACGTATCATTACAAAAATAAAACAAAAAAAGAAGAGGAAAATGAAAGATACCCTAGCGTCGGGATCGAAAAGAACAAGAGGTGACCAAGGGAGGTCAGGTAAGAGAAAGGAAGGATCCTCGCACAAGTACGTGGAAGTAATGCCAGGCTCAGCTTGGGGCCCCGTGTTCGCCAAACACGTACTTACTAGATGTAAGTCCCCTGGGGGGTTGCTATATTTGTAACACTACTATCATTGCGCGTAGATTCGGGAATTTTTAAGTGTGTCTGTTGCCTGTATATGTACAAATAAAGAAATAAATATTAATTAAATGAAGAAACATGGTACTTCGGTTCGAGAACAGTGCTAATATTCAAGCTGGATCATGACCACAAAAATGTGTACATAAGAACGAAATAATTGCATCGTCAATATCCTAAATAAAGAAGACTTATTTTCAATCTTATTTGTATTCACTTGAAGTGATTTCTCCCGTGCAACAAATATGGTAAATCTACCAATCTACCTAGAAACCAACATCTGCTTAAAATGCTAGGTACGCAAAAAAAAAAAAAAGAGAAATTAGTGTAAATTACACCGTTTACTTAGAAATTTTTTACTAAATTATCTGATATCTTTTAATTACATTTCCTTTTTATAGCCCCCAAAATGGTATGTTAATATACGTATTTAATGATATACGTATATTATATGTATTATATACTGATTGAATCAAATAGCACGAAATTTGAAAAAAAAGCTCTTAAAAATGTAAATAATAACAGCATATTTTATTGACAGGCGGAGCAACGCGTCATGAACAAAAAGGAGCTCATTCGACAAAAATATTTTACCCGCTGGATTTATGTGTAATGTAGATTAAACATAATTTGAATTGACAGATGGGGTAAATTGCAGCAAACAGAGGGTTAATTTGACTAATAATTAATGGCATGGATTGTGCATTTTGTTAGCAAAACATAACACAACCTACACAAATCAATGCTTTGGAACTGTCATTCACAATTCTCAGTCTAACATTTTGAAATTTTTGTTCCACAAAAACTAGTATACACGACACGCGTAATTAAGCCCTCAGTCATAATAGCAATATAAGATTTAACAAAACATAAAACTGTTTGTTTTTGACGTATAACAACATTTAATCGTTTCCAAAAGGTTATGGTCCCAATAAAAAAATACGAGACCGAAAAAAACTAGGTTTCCTTCAATCATTTCACAATTAAAAAAAGATAGTTATAAAAGAAATAAAAAATATTTTCAAGTTGCTTTCTTTAACTCAGATTAAAAAAATCGTAAAAGAAACGTAACAAAATAAAAACCCGAAAAAGAAACACTTGATATATTGGCTAGCTTGCTCATGGCCATAGCTGCGGTTGTGAATGAGCTCTCTCTGTTTTTCAGTTTAATCTTTCTAATTATTTTATTTTTTCGCGTTTTAGTGATTCAGTAAATGTATTAAGATTCTAACTTTCATTGTAGTGTAAAATTCTTTGTTCTGTGTGTGTGTGTTCAGTGAAAAAACACTAACATTTCCTAAGGTTTTCAAACGCAACGGACCAAATATAAAATCATATTGTTTTCATTCAGTGCTTCATTCAAAGGTGTGATAAAGTTTACGTAAGTACAAACGGAATTATAAATTTAACCTCTTGGTGCATTGAAATTAATTATTTTGCTGTATTTCGATTTTCTGGTGCGTATACTATTACTTCATTATTAACTTACAAATAACGTACTCTATTGTTGCACTGTTCAAGTTTCGTCGTCATAAATAGAATTATTCCAATATTTTACCATTTGTTTCGTAATCTTTTTGTAGTTATTCATAACAATCTAACATAATATTGCCTTAGTTATTGTCGAATTAATTTATCTGCAGTTGTCATCCTAAATTATTTCTGTGATTTTCGTTGTCGGTTTGTTTATTTACTTATTGCCCCCTAGTTATCGTCGTCATAATTCATAGAATTATTACATTATTTTACAATTCAATTTTCTTGATTCTTTCGTATTCATTTACATTTTAACACAATATACGGTAGTTATTGTCGAATTAATTAATCTCCAGTGATCGCCTAAATAATTATTTCAATCATTTTTATCGTTGGTTTGTTTGTGTATTTAATTTATTTATTCTCTCATTTGTAACTTCAGTAGTAATAAATATATTACTATCCTAGCATCCTTCATTCTGTGTTAGTTGTCAGTTTTCGTGTATTCTCATTTGCTTTTGTCGTTCAGTTGCTAACTTTCTCACAACAATGGACACTATCGCATTCCTCAACTCATTCAAAGCTGATCTTCAGAAGGCGTACAATGACTTGGTACATTATATTGACACACGAATCAGTGCGCAGGAAGAGGTCAACAAGCACACGATCGGCGGTTGGACTACAGTTCGGAATTCTCGACGTCCTTCCAACTGCTACCACCCGGTTGGACCAACGACACATGCACCACCCCAACTCTTCACTCAGAATAGGTTTAGGGTGTTAGATGACATGTCCCTGTTTCCTCCCTTACCTACTTGTTTCATCCCCTCCCGTCCAGTACCCAGACCTGTTCACACACCACGCACTGGTAAGCACAGCCGCCCAAAACCAAGTAAAGTAGTGCTATCCAGAGATGATACCAACACTTCCACGCAGAAATCAAACGTGCTCATACTAGCTGATTCGCACGTTCGTCAGATGTCCTCCGTATTGCGTGGATTTCTTCCTAGCCAGTTCTCAGTCTCCGGTTTCTTTAAGCCAAACGCTCGTTTGGCTGAAGTTATTCGAGAACT
>NNCF01130483.1:391701-412428 GCA_002313205.1 Laupala kohalensis
TCAATATATCCAAATCAATGTCCTCCAATTATATCCACCCACGTACCCAATTCTATGTTCACTTCCGAAACTAACGCCAGTGAAGTCATGAGAATCATCAGCTCATTAAAAAACAAATTTTCAACAGGCGTAGATGGTATACCTGCGTTTATTGTTAAATTTTCGTCCCATGTTATATTTAATCCACTCATAATTTTTAATAGTTCTTTATCGGAAGGTGTGTTTCCTAAAATATTTAAGAAAGCCAAAGTGAAACCTTTACACAAGAAAGGAAACAAACTTAATATTGGAAATTACCGACTAATATCTCTACTACCCCCTTTTTCAAAAATCCTAGAAAAATTGTTCTATAAGCATCTTCTAGATTTTTTATCAAAATATAACATTCTCTCTGACGATCAACACGGTTATAGGAAATCCTTTTCCACTACAATTTTCCTTCTTAAACGATGTTACCACATCTCTAGACCGTGGAGAAAATCCTCAGGGTGTTTTTCTTTACTTATCCAAAGCATTCGATGTCATCGATCACGGAATTCGCGTTTCCAAATAGCATTCTTTAGGCATTGCTGATGACACTAATTTACTATGTAAACACGCCAATGCTCAAAACGTTTTGTCCAACCTTTCGACTTGGTTCCATGCAAATAATCTCGTTGTAAACACTGACAAAGCAGTGTCTATGTCATTTCACAATAGTAGCACAAAATCTTGACCCCAGGTTTCTCTTTCTTTAGACGGAACACAATTAAAAACTGTTATGAATACAAAATTCTTAGGTCTCCATATTCAAGACAACCTCAAATGTAAATGTCACGTTGACAATCTTAATTCCCAATTAAGCAAATTGTGTGACGCATTCCGAAACATAGTTAACGCAGTTAATCCACGTATTTCCCGTTGCGTTTATTTTGCAAACGTTTACTCCCATTTACGTTGCGGCATTACCTTCTGAGGTAATTCCGGTCAGAGTATTCAAACTTTCAGAATTCAGAAGAGGATAGTTCGGATAATTTGTAAATCTCACCCCCGAAACTCTTGTAAACCTTTATTCAGGGAATTAAATATCTTAACACTTCTTTGCATTTATATTTATGAAACGGTCGTGTTTGTTAAGACCGAATTACTGAAGTGCCACCCTTTCTTTATACGAAACAGTCTCGTTCACGAATACAATACTCGCAATAGTAGTAATATTCATCGTCCTAGAGTGTCAACCACTCTTTGCCAAAAAGGACCTTATCATTCGGGAATCGTTCTATATAATTCCCTGCCCAAGAATATAAAAGAAATTATGAAATTGAATATCTTCAAGTCCGCGGTTAAAAACTACCTCTTGCACCAGTGCTTCTACACTGTAATAGATTATAGATTTTAATAAAAGTTAAATCCGACTTGTACTTTATCACGCCATTGCTGTAGTAGTTTTTGAATAACTTATAACAATTTCAAAAACTATTTTCTTGCATGACTGTGTAGTGTCTTATGTCTCATATTAATTTAGTTTTGTGTGTACTCAACTTTGGCACTGTTGTGTACATAAATTCTGTAGCCCCATCCTGGCCCGGGTTTCTCTCCGTTTTTCCTTCGGGTAGAGGCGGATTTATTATACAGGCTCTCTAGACTTTGTCTAGGGGCGTGTTTATTGTAACAATAAACCGTGAATTTAGTGGGTTTTTATTCAACTCTTATAATTTTTAAACACTCTACTCAGAATAATCTATAGTTCGATAATAACTTGTACATATAAATTTACAAACATTTGCGTTAAATTACAAACATATTGACATTATATATGTATTATAACTCGCAGCTAACTTTTTATCTTATCTAGGAACTTTTGCTGAAATTTTTGAATCCGCCTCTGCCTTAGGGCCCTTGATCGGAATTGATGGGATGGTCCCTTGCTTGCTTCCGGAGAGTAAATTAGTTTNTGCTTGCTTCCGGATTAGTTTATTGTACTCCACGTGGTCTTACGCAGTCTGTTCTGTTTTTTGACAATAAATTTATATTTATATTCATCATGAAACGTAGGCGGTAAAAGGATCGATGGATTAAAATACTTTGCGTGAATTTGTTTTGAAGATACTGGTTTTTGTTAGTGTGACGTGGAGAGAAATAACATTCTATTAACCAGATCAAGATTTTAGCAAGTATAAAAACCGTCACAGTCCATTAAAAAATTATTGATAAATTAAATCCGAAGGGATTCAATTGATGGGTGAAGAGACATTCTTTGAAGCAGAAAATGACGAGAATCAAAACGGCGAAATGCAAATTGGAACATACCAGTAAGTAAACCGACGCAAAATGAATTACTGTTGAGATTTACATAAATACAGTATAATATAATTCTTGGTATAAAGGTATTTATAAAAAATATTAGTAAAGGAAGGTAAACTTAACTATACAATCCGTGAAACAAGTCTCATGTCCAAGCTTAAAGAGTATTATTACTACTACCAAGAAATTGTTTGCGTTTATTTTGTACTTTTGCACAAATATTAAATATTCATTAAAACTCTAATACAGCGTATATCGATAGTAGATTGATCAAGATCTCGAAAGAAAAATAAATCAATACCGATATCTTTCAAACCATTATTGTTCATCTTACTCATCCACAGCTAGTGGACTCCGTTTGTACGCATAGGTGCCAAGAGAGGATCCGTCACAAAAGCACCAGAGCGTTGAACAGGCGAAACGTGACAGAGAGAGACAACGAGGCGGCACCGAGAAGGTGCAAATGTGACCATGCAAATGCGACCACTGTCACCTACAGGGTGCCAAAGGGACAGCGCACTGTTTGATGGCGAGCGGTGGCCCGCGGCAAACCCTGCCCCCTGGAACCACCGGAGGGGTGGCCACTGGCGGTAGAACAGATGCTGACGCAAAGGGCAATGACGACGACGATGTTTATCGTGGCGGCGGAGTACCACAGTGGGCACTAATACGAACTTTATAGGTCACTATCGACCATCATATACATTAATACGCAGATGTCCCGGAGAATTTGAGTTCTTTTTCTGCGTAACCGGACGGAGTATATCTCACAAAAAATTATTTTAGAGCCTTGTGTTCACGATTGCCTAATGTTTTATCTTTTCCATTCCGAGATAACAGCATAGAAGCTACTCGACTCACATACTTGAAAAGAATGTTACTTGACTACACGAGTCCTAACAAGAGACAGCTCTGACGTGTCTTACGTTTTCTGATAAGCAATAAACACTGTTCGTAGAGATTTGTACGTCAGACATATGACACTCCATTGTATATTATCACATACTATTTATACTTGTTCTAATGTCCTGTTCAATATGAAAGCCATAGAGCCAAATATTAGAGTTACAGGGCGTGCACGGTTCTCATTTTACAAACGTATTTGTTTCTAAAAATCGAAAGTGTTGCGTTTAAATTTTTTATTATCTCACAACTAGAGAATGTTAATATATAATTTTAAATTTAGTTGAAGCAAGGAATTCACAAAACTAAGTCACATTTCATTCTAATCAAAAGTATTTGAAGAACCTTCTTAATATTTGAAATATTTGGAAATATTTTATCGCGAATGCTTGCTTACAAAATACGTTTTCAATAAATTAATGTAATGCAATAAACGTTGCCGCACGCATCATCGAAATATTTTTTTGGAATTTACATCATAAGAACAATTGAATGTTAACTTAAGATACCCGACCCCATAGCCAAAACAATCCGAATATTTTTTAATTTTTTCCTAATTCAATATTAAACTGGACCTTCGTAATGCTACTCTCTCATATTGCTATTTATACCACTGTGAGCGCGAATGAATGTGGGCGTCGATGGAGGTGGATTTCTGTGGAGGCAGAGGGTAGACACGTGTTGTCGCGAGGGGGCACGTGTGCATGCGTGCCAGAGGGGTATTAACACCACCGGCTGTGGCAGCGAAGGGCACAATGGAGGCGGGGCACCATGAGGAAGTTGGAGATTGAAGGCAAGGTGATGACTGTTTAGATTGTAGAAGAAACGGAGAAAGTTCCCACGAAAATAATGAGGAGAAATTCCTGTGTGATCCGTAAATACTTTTAGGGATTCTGATCTTAACAGGTGGCACCGAATACGTCCCAAGGAAAAGTGCATGAATGTAAGAAATATGAGATTTCAGTGAATATTTCTTAACACGTACTTGTTTCTACCATTTAGAACGATTTATTTTCGTTAAAATACAAAGAAAAGAAGGGGAAAGAGAGCAACCAATGCTGTTGGTGATATGCATACATTTCAATTTTATAAACAAATAACTATAACATCACATTTTTATAAACAAATAACTATAACACGTTGGTATTAGGAAGAAAATAACTTTTATTAAAATGATATCATGATTATGACGTAAAATACGAGTCATTTTTACCAGATTTCCTTTATTCCAACGTTTTTACTCCGCCTCATTCCTCATCATTTTCACTAAAAGTAGTGTTTCCCACTCTTACTGTTTTAAGTACCTTTTATAATTTTCAGTTTCAACAATACCAAAGACGAATAAAAACAAGGACAAGATCGGGAGTCCCCAGCGGTGCGCTTGTGAATTGGAAACAACTGGAATAGGATAAATTGTTCCTAGATGAAGTCAACAGAATGGATCCGATTTCATGTAATAGCACGGAATCACATACAGCGTGCCTGCAACTTTGGCTGCATTAGATAACCAAGTTTTAGAAGTAAGTATACTGCATAGCAGCATTGAAAAGATGTGACAAAGCCACTGCAATTGGCGAATTATTTCCCAAAGCAGTGAATAATCCCCCCCCCTCCCCATAAACTAAGGAAATAAAGAAGGAAAGCACTATAAGCGTTACGTTGAAAATTAAGATTCTTATACGATGCCTTCCACGAAAAATTTTCTTTCAATTCTAGTCGTTCAAAGCATTGTAGTTTTGATGACATGAATAAGCTTTACATGTTTTATCACTTTTTGTGAAAATTTACAGTCAAGGTTCCAAATATACACGAATTGCCAGATCAATAAACAGAGCCTTTATGCGTAGAGGAAGCAACTTCATTATTGTTCTTGGTTATCACCAAAGTTCATCGTGTGCATCCTGATGCGATAATGTGATTATGTACTCGGTTGTCTTTTTCTTGGAAGAAAAATGTTCTATTCCTCATTTTGGCCTCTATGAAATACGTCAACGAGCACTATGGGATCCCAGCTCTATGTGTCATATATATCCGGATTGCCGTAAGCCGCAGAGGACTAAGTTCACACCGTCACAACAACTATGAGGACTGACATTGAAAAGAAAAACTACAAATACTTTCCAGCTCAATTTGGAATCAAACCCGGAGTTTCCTCGTGGAAAGCGCGCGCGGTAGCCACCAGTGGAGTTAATATTATAATTATGTTCGTCAAACCGTTCCAAAATTCTCGTTTCGAGACACCAGAGAAAACAAACAAATTTAAGAAACTCTGTTAATCATAATAAATTATAAATTATTTTAGGAGAAACCTAGGCATGAATAGAGGCCAGAAGGAACAAACGATGGTAATGTAGAAGCAGAAGCATCATAATTCACAGATGAATGTAAGTGGGGGAGGGATAGGAAGGAGACAGAGAGGTCGGAGAGTGGGGAGAAACAACGTAGGAAACGTTTGTGTTGGTGAGCGAAGGGACAGACGCAGTGTTTGCGTTGTGGCGAGTAATCACGCGACCGCAGAGGGCAGGCTCTCGGGGACCTCTACTAACGCATGTCTCTGCCCAGTAGAGATCAGCGGGCGTGATATACGACCAGTCGCCGCTCTGATCTGCGACGGAATATCAGGTCTCTGCTCTTTGTCGCGTTGTAAACGCGTCACTCTTATCAAGGCACTCGCGTTCACACATCGGATTTCAAACACAAAACATTTTTAACTTCGTAAACGCGAATTGCAAATTATGTTCCGTCAAAAAATGTTTGGAGATAACACTCAACAATTGGGAAGAGGATAAATTAATTTCCAAGGTTCACGACGATGACGTGTGTCACCGAAGTGAGAGTGACTAAATTTGTTTACACGAGAACGAGTTTACATTTCCACCAACTTAACAATCGGCATCATAGATTAGAATAAATTCTAAAACTAAACACTTATATATATCCCCTTCTGATTACTTCAAATTAAATTGCAGAGGTGAATTAAAAATTTATGTTACACATAGCAACAAATGGAAAACGCTCTGAGTGTGCACTAGTGCACCCCGAAAGCAAACATGTTGTTCCATTCGACAAAGAAGTTGTACCAGTGCGGGAATATAGTTGTTCTATTTGTCTATGGAGGTGCATTCTCCACGCACTGAGAGCAACCGGGTTTGCTCCGACAATTTTCTCAGTGGAGGGACTGCTCTGGGCACTGTGCAAGTTAGGTTAGTCTCTGGATAACGCATACATGTTGGATGCTAATGTTTATTGCAAATATTGTCTTGACTAAAAGCTCAGATGAAGCGCAAGAGTTGTGCGTCGAATTAGTCATTTCCAGAGAAAGAATTATTAAATTAATAGATTTTGTTTCGTTAATCCAATTATAATGAGGAATAGATAATATTGCATTATATACACATGAAAACGAAAATGCTATTTGTTGAAACATTAGTAATTGTTACATTCACGTTTCATCAACATTTGCGGCTGATATGGCGAATCGTGCCTCCTGCGAGCAGCAAAGATGTTCCCTTTACTTTGTTTGCCGCACTTCCGGTGGAGTGGGGAACTCGCGCGGAGCAAAGACGTATTTGTCCAGTACTAGTAGACACTCCGAGCCGTAAATGGAAAATGCTATTAGTTTCCCACATAAATATGGAATTTATAAATTTCCTAACACCCGTCACTCCGTTTAGGACGAGATTTTCAATCACAAATCGAGGTAACAAGATGAAACAAATATTTTGGCAGTGACATCATTCACTGACTTAATCCTCTGTGAGACAATAAGCAGCCATCATTATTGTCTCTTCACGCGCGCTGACATAGTGAAAAGCTTCTCCACTGTCCAAAGCAAAGGACGTTTGCCCCGGACGCAAAACCTTGTCCTCTCTTTACGTAGCGTATTTGCATTGCACGAGGCACGATGAACCAATGACTCATCCCTCGAGTAATTAGTGGCTCGACCTGCAGGCGGAGATATCGAACGTGTCCAAGAACAATGACGTGTTCGAAGTGACAAAGACAAAATACGACCCGAGAATTGGACAGCCAAGTACGGAAGTTGTAGAAAAATACAACACGTGATATCCTCTCATCTACTTTTCACTCTGGTCACCTTTACATCCGGGAGAAAATGCATCTTTTTTCATCAGGTTGAGTAGGTCTGGAATAAGTCAGTACATAGACGTACGAATAAATATCATGACTTCGTCATGACAACTCCGCACTCGGTCTAGTAAGCCACGCTGAGTATCCGGTTAACAATTTTTACCAATTAGAAAAGAGGAATTAGTGCGGGGGAATTCTTAACACTAAAAATAAACAGTCAATAAAATGTTTGGCAGATTCATACAAGTAGATAATACACTTGAAGTAGGTAGAAAGAAATGAATGAAAGAAAAGTTAAACTATGATGACGACTTCCCAATTATTCTTAATCCAAAATCTTAAGGTTGCATTCGGGGTCGATGGCAGTTTCTCCCCACGATAGAATAGAATTAGGCAGAAAAATTAAGAAATCTGTTTTAGTTTCTTCTATTACTTTGAATAAATGCTATTTGTATGAAACAGGAAGTCTGATCGAAAAACAAAACTTGTCGCATTTTATCACAACACATCGGGAAAAAAACTGAGATAAAACAGATTTTCCATCGATAATCTTCCAGAAGTTTTTCGTTCAATATTTTACTCTCAATAGTAAAAGCAAAGGGTATTAGGAAGTTGGAAGAACTTTTTGCAGCAATATTACGGAAGAATGGTAGCGCTGGAATACAAGAAAGTCTATATTCGACTCTTAAAGAGTGAAAGGTTATGAAAATATTTTCTGAAGGATTTAAAGTAGCAGTACTTCGGTAAAAATCCATTCAAGAATGTTTCTCTTTTCGTTTTCTGTTGTTCTTTGTGAAAGCTACCTTTTTGTACCAACAAAACAAATAAATAAACACCCATTATTCACAGAGCACTGATCAAATATATTTGTTAAAAGTGCAGTAAGAACTAAGCGTTACTCGAATAATTGTTCAAAAAGTGAGTCTAAATAATTATTTGAGAAATGCTTCAAAACATATTAATAATGATACAAAAAAAATATTTTCAACCTGGTTTTTATTTTTATTTACCCAATTTATTACAGAAAATGCGACCAACAATTACTTGTCAACAACATTAAAATTAATTAGTAAACAATTTTCATTGAATGTTTCAATTCTGGATTGTAATAGAATTAAACAGTACTTGTTGAAATTATTGGATTAAATTAAAACTTGAAGAAATCGATTTTGCTCTCAATTTTACTTACGACTAATTAATGAACGTGAATAAGAAATTTCGCATCGCCGAACGAAAAATTTAATTAGAATTCAATCAGGGATTGAAAAAATCTCAAGTCTATTGAAAAGAGACAAAATAAAAACATCTCGGTGAAAGATTTTGATGTTTAATTTCAATATTTGATTAGCAGAATTTCCCGATTCTTCAAAGAGTTATTTTGTAAATTCATTTTCGTTATTCATCAGCAGGACGCGTGAAGAAGGTTGTGTATGGTTTTCGTAGTTGTATACGTAATTTCTTAAGTTGTATTCAGAACTAATAGCCACTGATAAGTCGCATTCACTTAGAAAACACATCCACGCGGTACTGGGATGGATCTGCCAAATAATATAAAAAACTCAAAGAGTGCCTCCCGATAAACTTTCTAATTATATTTCTTACAACAACACCGCAGTAAACAGCGTATATTTAAAAAAATATAGATAAGGAACATTAACATATTAAAATTATCAAAAATAATGACATATTACACAATTCAATCTGTATAAAAATATTTATTCTCTAAACCTTACAAAGTATCTCTTACACATTTGCATATTGAAATAAAGTTTTTCTAAATTATTTTCTCTGCCCCTGAACTCTTTGCTATTGCCTTATAGGCTGATCTGACTGAGGCATCTTTTTTGCGTAAACATTTTTCGCAGTACCTCAAAAACGGTGTGACGAACGGACATACTGTTTGGTAATCTGTATGCTGAATTTCTTGTATAGCACAAATGTTTATATTCATGTTTTCAAAATTTTGAACTTAAAAGAAACAGGGAGAGGGGCAAAGTACGTGAATGACGTCGGAACAAGCTGCCCAGAAATATTTATGCTCCTATTTCCAATGCATTTAAAGTCAATTCTCAAGTTTGGTTTCCATGCATCAACTTGTTCCCGAGTAATCGGGAAAATTCTTAATATATAAAATTCTTAACACATACAACACCATCGTAAAAATTTGAAAATGGACTCTATTGTTGGATTAACAATTGTCAAACGTCAAACAATTGTCAAACGCCAACAGTAGGTCAGGTATACCCATCCCTTACAATGGGCTCTAATGACCTCGATGTTGACGAGCCCTAAAGTCCCAACCAAAAAAAAACCCATCCCTTACACATCCACTTGTATCAATTCATCCTGTTACTCGTATGTACTTCTCTATCGTGCGTGTATAACATGTTCACAATTTGCATCCCAGAAAGCACTGCTCGGAGTCTACGCGCAATGCCCATTAAATACAGTTCCAATGTTTGTGTGATATAGCAATTTGCAAGTGTACGATAGAAACTACAGAAAAGTACTCTAAAATGCACAGTTTCAGCTATATCCATTATATCCAATAAACGTGAAACAGACCAAAAAGGAAGGAAGGAGATTAACAAAGAAGGATAGAAAGTAACATCCTCTTCCTACATGGAGAGAGAGGATATATCGGACGTATTCGAGCCTCGCTGCATCGATCCTAGATCGGTCTACGTTCCCTTAGTTTATCTCATAACCCCTCGATTCACTTATGACCGAACTATAAGATCTTGTTCCCATGGGAACACGAGGCGTTTTCAACGGAGCTTATTCACATCCTCTCCCCAATTTCAATCTGGAATCCAACAGCTCCACGATAACCCAGAACCTTTCCTTACATTCAAATTAGCTCGTTAGGTCTACGACAAAGGTCAGGAGAAGCTGTGTCGCTTCATGAAAATCCTCACGAAATTTCACGTATATGAACCTAGGTGGAATAGTATCGGATGCTTTGCAAAGTTCCTCGCATATTTTGGATATTTCTCGACTCCGGATAGAAAAAATATGGGAAACGAAAGACGTGGAGAATATTGGATGAAAATTTAGTTTTGGAAATACACTGAATTATAATGGATTGGAAGTCCCTCTGGTGGGTTAGGGCTAGCATGCTTGCTCGCCATGGAGTTACTCCGAGTCCAATTCCCGGCGGGGCCAACAAATTTGGTAGCTTTTCACTTCTATACCCCAGTTCATGTAGCTGTGACAACTGAAAAGCGAACCATTCTTCTTGTATCATATCCTACTACTCTTTGTATCATCAATTCTTACTACTACAAACAACTCGTACTAACACCTCCACGTAGGCCTAGTTGTTGGAAAACCCAGCCAACCGGTGCACCTATTAACAATAGTCCCCACCACCCACCTCCTAATTGCTATCGCCCAATGTAGAGAAGCTTCAATACCACGCTACATTTCCCATTTACAAATACTACAATAAAGAAGTACTAAAAAAAGAGAGAGAGAAATGGATTGAAAGAATAGTGGAGGAAAGTTGAATATTTGATACCGTAATGAGATATGCGTAAGACCTGTCTGGACTATGCAGCAAAATTAAAATGTGCGTCCTTTATAACTGAAACATCTTTTCTTCTTCACGTAAATGCCGACTGAGTCATTGCTCGTTTCCACGATCCCTAATACCAACATCCCCTCGCAATTCTAAAAATGCTTCTCAGCTTTTCTGAAGAAAACAGTAAGATAACCGTAAAGAAATCTACAGAATGCCCACATACTCGTCCGATAGCAATATTTATGACACAAATAATCATTCGTTCGATCCTCTGTCCCACACTTTAAGGTTAACTATGCCACCAATTTTTCTCGAATGCTTGGTACAAACAAATACAAAATACACGAAGAATAATCATTATTGATTAAACTTCATTTCCATTTCTTGAGCTTTTCCAATACTTTGAGTAGTCGCACTTGAGTTACAGAATTCACTTGAATGTCGAGTGCTTCAATACAAGGTGGAAATGTTTTTACTTACTTTACAGATAAAAAAAGAGTTTTTTGGCGAATTCGAGGAATCGATACGGAACGAAACAATATACCGAAAGCTGAAGTACGAGCAGGAGAACAACTGCAATAAGCTTTAAAAGAAACATTTCACGCGCTTTTGATTCGTGTTGTAACTTTACCCTGGAGACAGTTCGAAGTTACCACCTCAGTGAAACCTCTATACACCTAGGTGAATCTATTATTTATAAGTTTCTCTTCCTCACACTACTCCTAAATTTCATGGAGGCAATTTTCTGTATATTCCCCCTCATTATGAAAAGTTTAAAAAAGTCTAAATGATGAATTTTGGGAAAGTAAGTTTTCATTTTTATTCTTTAAGTGTCGCAGTGTTGTCATCCCAAAAATCGTCGGATGAAGTCATTGTGAAATTTGCTATAATACATTTTTATCGCATGGGAATAATAAAAAGGAAACTTCAAAAATGCCTTTTTTCCGAAAAGAAAAAAAAATGATACCTCTCAGAAATGAAAAATAAAAAACCTTCAAAATTCTTCAACGTCATTGAAATAAAATACTGTTCGTTTTACTGTAGAGCGATTAAGGAAACTGAAGAAATCAAAGACGTGATCAGATTTTCAGGAAGCCATGACAAGATTTTGTATACGAAGCATTTCAAACACCAAACGGAATTCATTCAAAAATGTAAGTAGTACGAATATACGTAGTAAACCTATAATCGCATAAAAAATTAAAGCAAAATTTGTATGGATAATAAACCAAGTGCAATGTATTTGAATTATATCAACTACCTAACTCGTCATAAGAAATCTGTGGTATGTTATTTTCATCTTCCAAGATCTCTACTTTGAATAAAATGTAGCGAGCGGAAAAATCCATTCATGGCTGCAGATGCACAAGGCAAAAATAATTGAGGACAATGGTTGACGTGAAGGGAAAAAAAGTAAAAATTGATTCGATTAAAGGGCAAGAAGTTTACAACACGAAGAAACCTGTAGTCGACGCGTATCTTGGAATAACGCCAAGAAGTGATCTTCCAGAAAACTTCATTCACTACATTCCCAATCCCTTCCTTCGCTAAAACGATTTCATCCGATACAAAAATTCGTCTGAAGATTCTTCTGTAGGTAAGTTACCTGAGCTCAACACATCAGCTTTAAAACATCGTTCCTTCCGTGGGAGAATTGTAACAAAACGAAAGCTACAAACAAGGCAGGAACGAATGTCATGGCAGAACACGCCTCTCACGTGATCGTCGTGACCAATGAACTTCGAATGACTGCGCTCACAGAAGAGGAGACAAGTGAACGTGGCAGGTGCGTGCATGCAAGCTCTGAGCCGCTAAAGCGCCCCATCGGCCACGCTTAAAAATTCATGAAAGCGTAATTGTTGCTCCTTAATTATCAAGAGCACTTAAGGTGTTAATGCATATTTTGTGAAGCATAATGCAGAAGATGTATGTTTATGTGTAGGATTGCAATCTCTTGAGAATATACGGAGAGCACAAATATAATTTTAGAGTAAGTAGGAAGGAAGTTTATATTGATTAACGTGTATACTTCGAGTGAAGGGGTTGTACGAAAATATGGTTAGCTGCAACTGACTTTTGAGGTTTGGATATTGTAAAGATTCCTATGCTTTAATCATTCAATCGACTATCCTTGAATAGGAAACACGGAAAATCTTTTCGTGAACACTAAAATAAAGAAAATCTCCAATATAAACATTTAGATTGTACTTAGAATGTCATAAAAGATTGTAAGACGGTGGAATAATTCATTTAGTAACTTGGTCGAAGACAAGATAGACGACAGAAACGTGTGACAGTTATCGACAATCCACGAAGGTGGCAGCGGTGGCGGTAGCGCCCTTCCAAAATTCAATTTCCAACACACTGACGTCTGCGTGAAGCTCAGTACGTGGACATTTGTGGATGCTTCACTGATGCCTTCGTCCAAGGACAAGCAGGGGGTGAGGATATAAGGAAGACACGCATGCAAGGGTATGGGGGGCAACCACGGCGATGAGCAGAAGAAGGGTGCAACCTCCGTGCCGGCACCGCCTGCTATAAATACGCTCGGATCGATAGGTCGAGCGAGGCGAACAGCGGCAGTGGAGGCGCAGGGCTGACAGCCATCCGCATTCGCACACCCAGGGTTGCCACCCGTGTAGCACATGGAGTTGGAAAGAAGCGCGCGGACTGGTTACCCTCGTGATAATTTTTTTTCTTAACCACACATTATTAATATTCATAATTAGATAAAAGAATTCATTATTAATAGCTTGACAGTAAACAAACATTGATCATAAATTAACATAATAAAATATGTAATTTTATTCGATTCGAGAAGAAATTATTAACTATCAATAGCATTTTACAACGCCACAGACATTAATAAAATGAAGACGTAAAAATGGTCATGGATGTCGAAGTTTGGAATAAAAATTTATTTGCTTTACTTTAATGGTAATTTCACTATTGGTTTTTAATTTTAGTTTGAGTTATAATATTATAATTAATTTTTCTTTAGAAATGTTTCTAATTTTTAAATATTGTTATACTTCACCAACAAAAATATTACAAATGAACCACATTTAGAAAGTTTAGAGAATAGATTTCATTTATAAGGTTTTTCTACATTTCCATTGCTAAGAAATACGATATACTTTCAGAACTGATTCAAATTTTTGTGGCATTGGTTGAGAAGCAACGTGACCCCAGTAGTACGCTCCATGGACGCCGAAATGTTTCGAGAGATGCGGAAGGTCGTTGAAAGGTCTTAAGTCAACGATGGCACAAGTCGGAATTGCAGGTCCCAAGGTACGGGCAAACATTAACAAAAATTGACACTAATCCACTGGCACTTTAATCCACTAATAACATTAAACAACAATATTTTTACCTATAAATATGGCAAATTTATTCACACTAATTAAATATTGATTGGTATATTCATGAATTTACTGAAACATATTGCAACACTAAGAACTTCGTACGTCGCCTACAAATGGTATAGCCTTATAAGAATTAAATACGTATACGAATAGGAATTGATATGTATAGAATTTAATACTTGTGTATCTAGTATATTTCGATGCTACAATAAAACATAAAAACTCCTAAAAAGGCTCTTTTCATTCTCTTGAAAGGTTTATATTTGTAAGTTGTTAACAGCTAGCTAAACCGGAAATCTGCAAACACTAACAAAAAACATTGAAATGTACAAAATATTGAAATTATTTTTTGTCAATACCATTCATTTCCTCAGGTATAAAAGAAAATCAAGTTATTGTTAAGACAGGACTGTGAAACGAATATCAGTTAAAAGTTTATTTCATTATATTTAATTTTTCGTGTCAAGAAGAAACTCGCACCAAAACAAACTATGCGTGGAAGGTAAGCGTGAGTAGAAAAACACTGCGGTGGGGTGAATTCGAACATCGATAAAAGTGTAGAAATGGGGGAAGCAACATCTGTTAGAAGCATTTCCAACAGGCAAACCCTCAGAGAGGCAGGAGGATAAATGATAGGGGTCGACATATGATATGCGTTGGGGGAGAATTCTTGAATTACAATAAGGGAAGGGAAGGTGAAAAAGCCCCCAGGAATTACAGATACTCACGCGATTTATGATTACGAGGTGAGATAGGGAATAAAGGTAAAGGAAAATAGAAAAAATATTTTCTCGAAAGGAAGATAAAGAAAACGAAATGAAAATACAAAGAATATAGGAAAACATTGAGTAAAAAAAAATATTTATTTTCAAAATGTGTAATGCCGTGACATACCTTTCATGATTAATTTTCTCACTGTTCTACACAACGGACTGAGGCAAACATTCACATTAATCAATTTCATTTAATACACTTCACTATTCACACTTCTTCGCAAACCATAAAATTTTGTCTCAGCTTTTAAAACTTACACCCCTTTTTGCACTAAGTGCTTTAAATTTCTCAGTACTTTAACAATATTATCGGTATGAGTCATCGGTAAAATGTGTAAAACCGTGAAAATATTTTATTAAATTTTCTTCAACCATATCTAAACTAAAGCAGAAGAGTAAGACAAGAAGGCAATAGTTCAGATGCGAGAAATGCAATGTCCTCAATATTTACCTAATGTATTTCCTACCTCCAAGGAATACAATTATAACCTGTACCAACGCTTCACCACAGATGTACTGTATTATCCAACCTCAACCTAACTAATTCCCTTCTTTCATTCTCATGACTGGGACGAGTTGTTGGTTTAACAACAGACAGGTTCGCACTTCTTACGATAGCTCACACCCGTCCAACTCTGTTTTTTAGTTCGCTGTAAATAACTTATTTTTTTATATATTTTTGAGACAGCGCCTCCTTGCTCAGATTCCGTATTTGTAAATTGTAAATGGGAAATGTAACGTGCTATTGAAGCTTATCTATATGGAGCGATAGGAGTTAGGAGTTGGGTGGTAGGGTTATTGTTAGTAGGTGGACCGGTTAGCTGGGTTTATCAACAACTTGGCCACGAGGGGTTAGTAGAAGTGGTTAGTAATAGTTATAGTTATTGATACTAGCAGGAGGTGGATAGAGGAAGGAGGATTCGCTTTTCAGTAGTCACAGCTATATGAACTGGGACATTCATGATATAGGCTACAATTTTTTCTGGCTTCACCGCGAATTGAACCCGGGATAACTTGGCGAAGAACAAGAACGTTACCACCTGAGCCACCAGAGGCATGATTCCGTATTTGAGAAGGATAATAACCACTTGTTGCAGCAGAATGGAGAACCACCATTGATGTCACCAAGCAAGGAGATGATTAGAAGCGGTAGTCAGACAGAGAAAGGTCTGGTCAGGGGAGTGGACGAGAGAAGACACCAACAGCAATGACGTGGCTTGTGGTCGCAGACGAGCGTGACGCAAATGACGCGTGGGAGGTGATGGGGGTGATTAGTGTCTGAGTTGGTCAGCTGACGCGGCCATCAATCGTGGTTCCGCTTGCGGATTCGCTTCTCTCCGTCACACAACAAACTACACTGCAGCTCCCGCTATCCGACGTCAACCAAGATGGGATGCAGAATCCTAGAAATGGCGTGGCTCCTTGAGTTTCCGTGTACACGCCATCACGGACTCATTTGTGATTAAGCACTTGCTACAGCTAGACTAATAACAATATAATTTATGCATCGTGTGAATCGACTGCTTGTTTAGGCGATCCGCTAACATCCAAAATTATCACTAAGAAGATGGATAATTAACTCGTCACTTATTTATGAATATTTTAGATGTTTTGAGCATAAAGGTATTTAGTAAAAAAATAAATTAATAATAACAATATCCTTGACGAAAGAGTCAGCAGTAAACTTTCTACCTCACAGCTGTAAGCATGGATTGTCTTGAAATATAATATTAACAACGGGTGAACTCGAGTTCCGATACAATATTCTTAACGCTTTCTCTGAATCAATAACTTTTCTTAATTGAACTGAATAGAAAACTGATTATATGATAATCCACTGAAATTCACATTCATACATATTATATTTCCAATAATATGCAAGCACGAGGTATGTACTACATGTGCAAAAATGCATCAGAAACGTACGATCATCTTTTGAAGATACACCTGAACCTACATATTTTGGAATTAATATTTAAACTCTAAACTTTGCAATAACCTTGTTAAGAATAACTTCAAAAATTGAAGATAAATTCCTAGGAAAAGATAAACAACACTCTAATGAAACCTCGTAGGTTAGAATATTGAAAATAACCCTAACAATTATGTAAACCGTTATGGACCGTTAAGTAAGGGTAACTTACTGATGTGGAATTCCTAACAGATAATATATTTTATTTCCCAAAAACTTTACTACGTCTGTCAAATCTTTAACATTTTAAGAAAGGAATTATAATAAATTTATACTGAACGTTAATATCTTAAACATTTGGTGAATACGTGTCGAAAACGACAGCGATTGATATTTTTTCCAGTAACGTAACTCTGGAACAGTATTATCTTTTTAATTCCATTTTTTTCGCGAAAATTTAAAAGTCAATCTTCAACATTTAATAAGAGAGAGAAATCGAATGTAATTTCAGGACCTGGGTCCGAGGCGAAATGGCCTCGTGAACTCCCTGCGTCTGACACTCCCCCACCCGCGAGCGAGAGAGAGGCTTGTGGTGTCGGCAGCTGTCGCCCGGCCGTCGTGACTTCTGCGTGAATAATCGGCGAAGGTCCGCTCGCTCTCGAAGGAGAAGGGTGAGACGCAAGAGAGACCTCCAATTTGGACAGGCGAGTGACCAGACGAGTCGAAAATGAATCTTGCAGGTTTGTTTTCAACAGCTGCTACTTTTTACTCCCTCGCGAAAAAATATTAGTGTAGTTTCTTCGTCCTTGAGTGGCTGTAATAAAACAACTTCAGCGCCAGCTATAGAAGTTCTATTACGAGAGTTGACACGTTCACCCCCGTTACGAATGTACATCTATGTTGTTGTGAAATAAATAAATAAAAAAATAGTCAGAAAGCTAGTAAAAATAACGAGGGGATAGAAATGCATAACGTAAAAATTGAAGAAAAAAAAACAGACAAAAATGGAAATATATTAATAGAGAAAAAAAGAATACTTGGAGTTGACGACATCGCTGGAAAGAGTATGGAGAACATAAGAGTACATAAAAGATAAACTAAGATGTTATTAACATATTTGTGTATACTACATTCAACTGATGATGACAGTAATCCATACGTTGTAATATCCGAAATAAATATTTCAATTCAAAGACATTATGACCATGAGAATTTCTTAAGTTCATCTAATTTGAGCATGAATAGAGCACTGGGAGACGACCAAAATAGAGAGGACCACGCCAGAAATGATCTTTTCACTATAGATTTTTTCTCACTCTCTGCTGCAAATGGAGAAACGTATATGAGAAAGTATGTGCAATGGTTTTGCACCACTAGTTGTTTTCTTCTTCCAGAGAGAGACGAGATATATTTGGAAGAAGATATGATAGTAGCAAGAAAATATTCCACATTCATTAAGTTAAAGAAAATATTTGAAACTCAGATTAAAAAATTCATTTAAAAAGTCAACAGATTTACAGTACGACATCATTAATGGTTAAGCAGAAACACATACAAACAAGTTCGCGACACATCTATATATTGAAAATGTTTGAAGCTTGGCAAAGGTAGAGACAGAATCGTTTGTTCCAGTTTTATTGAAGTAGAGCTTGATGAAAACGCATTGGCACACTGAATACCTGCTTAAGAATAAGTCAGCTGTTCTTGTCGCGGTGAAATATTTGGAGAGGATATGTGACAACGCCATACTCCTCTATTAACAACTTCTATTTCAACGTAATTAATTGACTTCAACATACGATCGAGAGGGAAAAAATCTACATTACCACTCATCAATACTGTAGAGCTAAAGCACTTATGTCCTACGATATATTTTTCCTTAACTTTTAGAACTAAGGAAGTGTTAGACAAAAACAGATCATAAGAAAGTCAAGCATGTTTTATTCTGTGATTTTTATAGACCGACAAAAAGAACGATGTTTATTGTTTGTACGTACATTCCCATTTAACAATAGATTAGGAAAATCAGTTTTCATTCTTTAGTAGGCAAGTTAAGAACAGGATCTTTAACATGAACGTTGTCGAGGTGTCTCCAAATACAATAAAAAGAAAGTCGAACATCATGAGTCTCCTTCGTGACAGAAATAAGAGTATCAGCAGCTACAGATACACCAACCATTCTGCATCACATGTATGAAGGCGATATAAGACGTAGAGTGTAACATAAACTGACTCTGAGAGCGGAGTACGACCGAATGCTTTGTCGGCAGCGCTCCGGTCCGTCGATTCCGCACACAGCGGACGAAAATGGAAGTTCCGAAAGCGATGGAGCTCACACGACCGAGTAATCGGCTTCTTCCCATCGGGTGTACGACTCTCGGCACGACTTTCGTTCAGGAAGAGAACATGTGTTCTGTGGAGGGACACTCCGATGGCACTACTAGACAAGCCGGCATGCAGGTAAACCCGCACGATGAGAACGCGGAATTAGCAACCCTCGGACTACGGGAGGGGATGGATGAGGAGTTGGACAATGGACGACGGCGTTAACTACTAAGCAAATTAGGGCGAATAACTCTCCACTGAGGGTCTCACACCTAGAGGCGAATAGGTAACGGCCAACACGACGAGGTGATGTGCACGAAGGTATCTTATACTATTCCTAAATTTATTTATCATTAATTATACTTAGAACTAAAACAAAGTTTAAGTTCTCAATTTCCTTAAACAAAATTACAAAATATATGGCACATATTTACATCATTCAAAAAGAATAGTTACAATTTTATCATCTTATTTTTCTGATTAGTACAATTTACACTTTTTATATTAGCACTAGAATAACTAGATTCAATAGCCTCTAACAAGTTAACTTATAGGAAAATAATTTGGTGTATATAAATGATCATTACATGTCGCTTAAATCAAGCTTAACTAATATGTTTGTAATACTAGTATTTATAAATAATCAGTTCTGCTAGCATAATTCGAACTACATTAGTTCTTCTTCGATACATAAGAAAAATGAAATTAATACATATTTATCACAGAGAATTTTGGAATCAAAATCTAAATCTACTGCAAAACGTTAAACTTGATATATATATATAGGGTAACGGAGGGTAGGAGTTAGCAGGGAAATTTCGAACTTTTGGCAACACTGAAGACTGTCGATTGCTTGATGCTTCGTGAGTTCATAGAAGCAGATGCAAAAGTTCTCTCAGCGAGCGTTGTGATCATTTGGAATATACGAGATACAATATGTTTGTCCATCATTTGTATGTGAACCTTAAAGAGCCACGTTTTGCGAGTAACTGGGTTTTTCGTTATATTATCATGTAAACACGCGAGCTACACGAAAGAAATTTGATAGCACCTTTTTAAACTGAAACATTTGACTGGTCAACAATTAGAAGCATCTCATTTAATACATAATCAGAAGTAGTTATTTCGAACACACTTTTGTGCGAAATTCGAAACGTGATTATTCCTGAGTGCTCCCACCTCCGTCGTAATTGCAGACGTGACGGACATGACTGGTGGGGATTGAGGGGGGCACGTAATGATGGGAATTGCGAGTTACTGTCCTATTATTGTCGGGTTACACCAATAATGGTTTTCCTATGTACCGTAAATTAGAGTCCAATTCTCATCATAAAGATAAAATATAATGATGGCGCTCGGGACATAAATTATGAACATCTTTTGTAAGTGTATTGACATAGATACTCAATAACAAGGTAAAAAAAAGACTAAAAAAAGTCACTATAGCAACGAGAGATCAAAAGAAGATCGCTCGAAGACGGCACTCTTCATAATATTATGAAATACACGAGGGAAACACTCCCGCGCAAATACATTATTATTGAATTGTTCGTG
>NNCF01130483.1:412615-422692 GCA_002313205.1 Laupala kohalensis
TATTATCAGCTTCTGGTGAAAATGCACCAGAAAACTGCCCGTTGAAAACCAAGTAATGGTTTTCCAAGGTATCTTCGTAGTAAATTATGTTTAGGGGCTGCTCGTAAAGAGCAGGCAATATTTTCCCAAGTACCTTCACAATTACATACGTTAAACTGGCTGCCCGTCGAAGATCAGATTATGATCTCACGGGAGATGCTAGACCAGAGGGATAAGTGCTGTGCTTAGATTAACAAGAAATGTATTTGGTGCATATAAGTTTATTGGATGAACCCGAAGTTGAATTTACACTTTCACGANCAAACGACTAGAGTTGCTTAATACAAAATGATGACAAGCATAATAATATCGAAATTCTCAAATAAGGATTACAATTGGCAAAAAAAAGTATTCAACGGAATGAACTCCCTAAGATAAATAACCAAGAGGCAAAAATTTTTGGGAAGCTTCGCACGGGATACAAAAATGGAATGGGAAATTTCTCATACCCGACGATAGCGATAATTAAGTAACTGAGAGTAGTTGACCTCAGATGGTCGAATTGAAATACTAGATCAGGTTGTGCGAGCGCGTAGGCACATATGATCATGCGCCTTACCGGAACTACACTCGACTTGGCGTAGAGCAAGAAAAAACAAANCAAATTTCAAAGAGTAGACTAAACTTAATAAAAATATGAAATGGAGAACGCACCTTGTTAAGAGTGATATATAAAGTATTAAAGGAAAATGCCCCATGTGTAAGTACAAGTACATTGCATATTAGCAATGTGAACAAATATAATATGTGATGAAGCGAGTTCATGTGAACGCTTCATGTGAGTGATACATATTACGCAATGGGGTGAACTCATCACGCAGACCACATGGGACAGTGGCAAGAAGATATAATTAAATATAACGAATGAGCTAAGCATAATTGCAAGGACATGTGAATTCAATGACGAGGTGATTGACCTTGAGGTGTCTTCAATGGACAAACAAATATTGTTTTACAAAGAAATGATATAAAATGAGTTCCCTAATTACGCCACCAAAAACTCTAACCTAAACACACAAGAAATCACCTACACTCAATCCCTAACATAAACACACGAGAAATATTCTAAACCTAAACCCTAATCTAAACACATGAAATTACCATAATAATCATCCACTAGACATGACAATATCAAACTAACAGTTAAGCTACACAAAATATTAATGATTCATCTAGAGATGGCAAGGGAGCAATATCAGTAATGGGACGTTGATAGTACCCGGTGTGTGTGTTTTAATAGTAACTACACGGGCTCGTTTGTCTTTGCCGGGAGGTATTTCATGAACGATGCCAAGGCTCGTCATGAAATGGTGTGCGTCATGTTAGATTTGAGTAAGACAACTGTGCCAACATCGATGTTGGTTTGTGGATTGCCTCTACGTTGTAGAGTTTGTAGATATTCGTCCGACCATCTTCCAAAGTGAAGTAATTAAAACTGAAATTCTTCTCCAGCGTGATTTGATTGAGATGCTACCAGCTGTTTCGGGGTAGGAATTGATTCCGACTAATGGCCTACCTATAAGAAAATGACCTGGAGTAAAAGGTTGTAACTGATCCGGTTGATCAGTGAGTAGGTCCAACGGGCGGGAGTTGATTCTTCTAGAGAGTAAATTTCTTCAAAAGAAAACAACTGATTATTAGTTACTCGCTTGAGGTGAGTTTTCAAAACTTAATGTTAGCTTCCCAGAGCCCTCCGAAGCGGGGTGCGCTGGGGGGGAGGGTGAAGTGCCATTTTATCAAAGATGAAGAACAATGATCCGTTAATTGCTGTTGAAAAAATCTGAGATTGAAAAAATTGCTTTAAAATGCGTTCTGCGCCCTTGAAGTTTGTTCCATTATCGGAATATATATGTTGTGGAAGTCCGCGACGACCACATAATAACGAGAAAGATGCAAAAAATGCTTTAGTGGATAATTCAGAGACAATTTCACAATGAACTGCCTTTGTGGCTAAACGTGTGTATAAACCGATGTAAGCTTTAGTTGTAGTCTTCGAGCGCGGTCCACCGTATTTAACGGGGAGCGGGCCAGTGAAATCAATACCTACATTATTAAATGGAAAGGAGGATGTGACCCTGGGCGTTGGGAGTCGACTCATTCGTTTATTTAAGGCGCGTGCCTTTCTTTTAAAACGAATATCAGAATTCTTTAGAACATTGCATACCGCTTTACGTAGTCTAGGGACCCAAATGAAAGTTCTCATGTCATTCATTAGCGTTTGAATGACATTGTGCAGAAGGCGTAGATGAGCCTGGCGAATAATTAACTTCGTTAAGATATATTTGGTGAGCATAAAGATCTGATGTTTAGCATCAAATTCAAGTTGAAAGTTCTCCAGTCTACCCCCGACTCTTAAAGAGTCCGTCTGAATGCAAAATTGGCGCTAGAGAGGTGATGGATCTTGATTTTAAAACAGGTTCTCCGTTAGACAACTCGGAACGTTTCTGCGAATAAGCTTGCGCCTGAACTACTTTGAATAAACATTTTCTTGATTGAATTATTTCTGGAGCAGTTAAAGGGAAAGTAAGACGTGGAGTGACCTTACGAACTTTGTTAATGAATCGAAAAACATAAGCGAGAACTCGGCATAATTTTGTAAAAGATGAATATCTTAGAATGAAATCAAGTATTTTACTACGAGCGAAGGCGACCGACACTAAACATTTTTTGACTTCTAAAGGTTTTGATAAAAATGAATTTGACGTGACGGGTCAATGCTCTGAGGTTTTAAGTAACCACGAAGAGCCAAACCACCACAAAGAATTGGATTTAATTAATGAAGGAGTTGCCCCTCTAGAAATAATGTCAGCGGGATTGCTCGCCGAGGGAACATGTTTCCAGGTGAATTGATTTGTCTGCTCATGAATGACTGAAACTCTCTTCGCAATAAAAGTTTTCCAATTCCGGGAAGGTGATGCTATCCAGGTGAGGACGTTTGAGTCTGTCCATAAGACAATGTTAGCATTAGAAAGATTAATTATTGGTACGACTTTAGTAATGAGCTTGGATAATAAAACTGCGGCGCATAATTCTAAGCACGGAATTGATTGTTCTTTAACAGGGGCGATTCTTGACTTAGCACATAGTAAACGAGACGTGAGTGGCTCTGTGGCGTAATGAGAGCTAAGGTAAAAACATGCACCGTAGGTCTTCTCACTTGCATCGCAAAAACCGTGCAAGTGGTAGACATTAACTTTGTCCGGTCTCACTAGTCTACGAATAGATAATTCGTTGAGTGGTTGTAATTGAGAATAAATGCGTTTCCACTTACTTGCGAATAGAGACGGAAAGGTGTCATCCCAATTCAGTTTAAATCCCCATAGGTTTTGAAAAAGTATTTTACAAGTTACTACAACTGGAGCAATTAACCCTAGAGGATCAAACAAGGAAGCTATTACTTATAATAAAAATATTTTTGTAAAGTTCTCGAGGAGTAAATTGGTTGGAAGCTGAGTTGAAATTTGAAATATGTCGTGTTCCACAACACACGTAAGGCATGCACGTAGGATTCAGAAGTATCAAATTCTAATATATCATTACCTTCTCGATTCTGAGGAGAAATTTGATTCAGAACAGAAGGGGCATTTGAAGCCCATTTACGTAAATAAAATCCGCCCTTAAACTATAAGGTATTAAATTGAGATATAGCATTCTGTCCCTCAATAAGCGTTTCTGCTCCTGAAATACAATCATCAACATAAAAGTCTCTCTGTACAATAGTAGAGGCCAAAGGAAGTAGTTTTCCTTCATCATGAGTTAATTGAATTTGAGCTCTAGTCGCAAGGTATGAGGCAGGCGCGGTACCGTATGTGACAGTGTTCAAATGATAGTCACGCACTGGTTCGCGCGGGGAATTTCTCCATAAAATACATTGAATATTTCTGTTTTCAGGATGAATAAGTATTGCCGATACATTTTCTCTAAATCTGAGATGCAACAATAAGGATATGTACGAAACCTAACTAAAATAGAAAATAAGTCTTGTTGAATAACAGGACCAATAAGATTGTCATTAAGTTATTTTTCAGAACTAGATGGAGCAGCTGAGGCATCAAATACTATGAATTTTGTAGTCGTGCTAGAGGCTCTGAATACCAGAAGATGGGGAATGATACCGTGGTCTTAAATGGAATAGGATTCACATGACCTAAAGCTTCCTGTTCATTCATGAAGATGACATACTGTTCTTTAAGTGAAGCGCCTTTGTTAAGACGTCATTCAAGAGAATAAAATCTACGTAACGCAAGAGATGGCGTAGTAGGGATTGTTTCGTCAGCTGATTTCTTGGGGAGTTTTACTACGTAACTGCCGTCAGGGTCGCGAGAATGATTTTCGAGAAATGATATTCCACATAATTGCTCTTCCTGTCTTCTTATTTCCAAAAGTTTTCAAGTTTTAAATTAATACTTGACTCTGATTCAGTTAGAAAGGTAAATAAACAAGAATAGGACTTAGATTGCGTGTCAGTAGGGAACTGACCTGATACAATCCCTCCCAACTCTGTGTTTTGAAGAAAAGGATTAGGCCCGATGGACGTTAATTTCGAGGACAGCAATATTGAATAAAAAACTTGAGCACCTAGCAGCAAGTCAATGGATTTGGTTTCAATGAATTGAGGATCTGCATTACACACTTCTGAAGGGATATTCCACGATTTTATATCAAAAGTGACATGAGGCAAACTCGAATTGAAGAAATTACGGTAGAGCATTTTGAAGCATTCCAAGGCGTCCAACGCGATACTAAATTTAATTGTATTTCAAAAGAAGTACACGTCTGATTACCATCTTAAACATCAATTAATGAAGAAGCGGGTTTCCCTTTGAGACCCAAAGCGAGGGAACATTTTTCAGATATGAAATTACGCATACAAGCGGAATCAAGGATAGCAGCCCATGGGACGCGTAATCCATTACAATTTGTAACTAAGACAATCGCAGTAGCCAGCAACGTCTGATCTTTCTTGTTAAGAATGTGACCAAAAACTCCCCTTTGCTGTGTCACAGCTGGAGCAGGCGGTGGAAGCAGGCGTGAGATCAGACAGCGTTGCTGGAGTGCTCTGGGGGGCGGGCGCTGTGTTGACCTTGAGTGTATTACCGCTGAAAGTTTGGGTCATGCAGAAGAGAGTGGTGGTATTTTTTTACAAATGGAACAAGTTCGTTGTAAACAAACATGATTAGAGCTATTATGTCATAAACAATTGTACATAATCGCAGTTGTTTGGCCTTGACACAGCGATCCGAAACGGTTAAATGATTAAATATTGAACACGTGTTCATGTTATGAGCCCCGGAACACAGTGGACATTTAATAAAATTGAAATCATTATTTCCCTTGTTGGGACGTGAAGAGGAAGTTTCCTTCTTGTTAGCTTTATTCACAGACAACATGTCGAGAGCTTTATGCTGCCTTTCCAAGAATTTAATGAGTTGATTGAAAGTAGGAAGTTCTGTATCTAACGCTTTCTCCCATTCTACTTTAATGGTGAAGTCGAGATTTTCTAGCATGAGAAGCAATAATAACTCATCTGAGAGAAACCGGAGAGCCGCTTGTAAATTTAGGAGGTTTGAACAAGGCGGTGACGTGCGTAGAAACGAGACCCCTATTATCTTCATACCTGTTCGATAATAGCTCCCAAGCGGTTTCGAATTTTTCGCCGGAGACAGCTATATTCTGAAAAAGATCACGTGCTTCGCCTCCTAATACTGAATTTAAGAAATGTAATTTAGCTGTATTGCTGAGGGCAGTTTCGTCAATGACACAAGATTTAAAGAGATTGCGAAAATTAAACCCAGTCAGCAAAGGTTCCATTGAATTTCGGCAAGGCTATGTCAGGTAGTTTAATACTGCATTGACGCGCTGATCCATTTCTGTGGCGGTCGGAGGAACCGTTACTGCTCGCCTGGAGTGAGACAGCGTCATTTTTGAATTGCTCCATGAGTGCTTCCATATTTCCCACAAGAGAAAAATATTTTATTACAAAATCCTCGTGCACTTGTAGATCATAGTCAAATCGTTCTCATTGTTTGGGCGTGATCAAATACCTGAAAGATGGTATTCAAACTAGTTAGATGTGCCGCGAAAGTTTTATATTGAGCAGAATCATTGACCTCAGGATTGTTAGTAAAAATATCTCGTGAATAGAGAATTTCTTAATTGCCAGGTCCCTGGACTTAATTGTTGTCGCGTATTCTCTGATGGATCAAATTGCCTTTTGCTGCAGTGAGGAGACATTTTTTAAGACTGAGGAAATTTAAATTAATAAATGTAAGAGACCGCGTTACTCTTAGTCGCGAAGTATTAAGGCAAATCAACAACAAAGAATTATCTTAGCGTAGCGCATAGTCGGCAACAAAGGGAAATATTACTCAAACTAAGCACAGCAATTATCACTGAAATACCAAATACACACATCTAAAAATTACAAAAAGAAAAAAAAACAAATTAAACAAATAAAAAAATAAATCAATTATAGATTTTGAGAATAAAAATTATGAAACATGTTATTTTGACAGTAGTGCTTCTGAATAATTTTATTAAAATCAAGATACGAGATTATTCACAAGCCGAAGCTAATTCATATCCGGAAACCGGATGGACCAAATTTCTGGAGCATGAGCAGCATTTCCAAAACACTCTGGAAGCTATGGGGTAACTTGATTTTAATAATTAAAAGATTTTAAATTGGAGGCCAACATGGATTACTATGATTTTATATCAAAACAAACAATAAATCAATGGACTTACAAATATTAAATGTTTTACAAAGGAATGACACAAAACACTTTCCCTAATAATTCCATCATTCCTCCAAATCCATCAATAGTATTTAAAGTTTATATGATCACACTGTTTCCATGATCACGATAAAACCATATTCACGACAGTTCCAGATGGTCGCATCACATGGTTGAAGGAAATGTATAGTTTTACCTCACGCACAACACGCTTCACATAATGTTCATGATGGACGCAGTTATGGCCCGAAGTTGACTCGACGAAGTCGAAGAGAGTGATGCTTGAGCTAGTGGCTACGGGGACTTCCCAAATTAACTCGAGGGAAATACATTATTATTGAATTGTTCGTGTGCAAATTAAAGAACTTGATACAAATTAAAGGATTGATTCAATTTTACATTAAAAATAGAAAATAGACATTCAGAATGTATGTGACGATTCTCCATGTAATGAATAAGTAAGTGTGTGTGTTTGTGTATATTANGAGAGAATAGAGCTGTCTAGTGACAGATTGACGTAGCTAAACCTTTTAGATCCATTGCTAGTATTAAATAATATTAGCTTTAGGTGGAAATTCACCACAGCTATTTAATACTTCCGAGGGGAGTGTGATCTTTTTCCGATCAATGAATGCTATTCTATTATCAAGGACTATATTATACATTCCAATGTACATACTCTGTGATAACATTTACCCTTCGCGGGTTTCCTATTTATGGAAATAGTAAGGTGAAATTCGCTGACGCCGCCCCCAAGGCAGTTCAGGTCACCGAAGGAGCGAAGTACGTGGCCTCTCAGCGTGGCACATTACGTTTCCTTTCCATCAGATCTCTGATCAAAAGAGCGACGGCAAAAATGTTTCAATAACGATAGCACTAATACATACATTTCTTTCGTGTAGCTACACCTGGAGAATATGTATGACAACTTTCGGTTAGGTGAAAATGGCGACAAGCCGGGAATCGAACCCGAAACTCGGGTGGTGTAGTGGTTTTTACCCCTGCACTGATCGCAGGAGTATTAACCATTACACCAGCCGTTCACCTTACAAAATCGTAAACCGTTGCTGCGATCAATGCAGGAGTCCCGAATTCGATTCCCGATTCGTCGCCATTTTCACCTGACCGAATATTGTCAAATATCTTCTCCAAGTGTAGCTACACGAGAGAAATATATGCATTACTGCTATCGTTTTTCAAACCTTACTGCCGTCGCTGTTTTGATCAGAGATCTGATGGAAAGGAAACGGAATGTGCCAAGCCAAATCGTCAATGCGTATTCTGTAAAGTTACTATATTTATATAGGAGTGCAATAAACTACTTTTTCTTGCGCCAGTCTCGAAATAAAATGATTCAACTGCGTCATTAAGCAATCGAATATCTGAGTAACCTATCTTGGCTCGGATCAAAATCACCCTATACAATCTTTCAACAATTAGGGGACAACAATTAGAGTAACACCATGTAGATGAAAACAATCAGTGTAAAGTCAGCGTTACACTTATACGTAAACCAGATCTGTTCAACTGGCGGCCCGCGAAACATTTTTTACGGCCCGGGAGTTGTAGTACATTTTACATCCATTTTTATCAAATATTGGGGGTAAAACTTTGTGATATAAATCTATACTGTCTTAGTAAATGTTTGACATGGGATGTCCTTTGAGAGTAAAAAGAAAATTGTGCTCAGAATTACCCCGTCATACATTACTACATGAAAACATTTTATTGTCATACTAAAAATTTTAAATACTTTTTAAAAAATAACGAAATATATCATTCAATTTCTCGAGCCCTTCAACACATGACGAAATAAACAAGTACCTCGTATCTGGTATCGTAAATTATACGGTCAGCTAGCAGCACCACGTGGAGCATTAATAAACTGATAATGTCTATGAATGCACTATTTTGTTCTACTTTTGTACTGATAATTAATACGACTTGCTGTAGCAATTACTTAAGAAAACATTAAAGATTTTCAATTTTTCAAAGTTAAGGGAATCATGAAACTCGTGACACACATCATTCAATCTCAAAGTAATAACGTTGCAAAAAAAAACTTCTATAATGTTGAACCACATTTAAAAAGTAAATTAATAACAAACAAATACCTCTTGACTAATGCCAGCAAAAGTCATGCTAACAGCATCCATATGCTACGCAAATCAATTGATATTAATGCATAATCATGACATTTACCTAATTAGCTAACGATAAAAATAGCTAGAAAAAACTATTGCTTCTTCAGAGAAATGGATGAAATTACAGAAATAAATAGTAGAGGAAGGAAATACTCCACGCGGGCATAATATATACTCGACTTAGGGGAGGTGCGGTCTATATCCTTCCGCTTCCTGAACGAATCTCTCTTTATGGATCCCTTGCTTTGCATTGGCGACATTGTAAGAATTATGAAATGTTGAGGTCGCATGGGAACTGCAGATGTAAGTAATAAAACGTTTCAAAATGGAAAACAACTGAGACCAGATACCATGAAGTTACTTATCCTGATTGCTTGGAGTATTCATTTTTCTTCCCTTTTGTGTTTCTGTTTACTACGAACTCTATTTGTGAAATATTTAGAAGTTTTGAATTTGAGCATCGCCACTCTTTTGTCGGTCTTTATGTCCATAAGTCAAATACAGAAAAAAATATTTTAATGATGTTTTAATGAAAACCGAAGAATAAATGGAGAAATAAAATGAATAGTAAGATTACATACGTAGAGCAGCAAACGACACGAGAGAATATCAAACAGACATTGATCCGTCGACCTTAACTGTTTCCAGTATTCAAACACGGAAAAACAGACAGAAGCAAACACACCGTCATCTCATGAAGCGCCTCCAAGCAGACGAACATCAATAAAGGGGACAAGAAAACCATAACACTGTCGTCCTGACCTACAGTTACAAACCCTTGAGCTATGAATATTTGTTTCCAACAGTAATTGCAAATACAAGCAGTGGTGCATAAATCGTACAATTTACTATAATACCGTGAATAAAGAAGGAGAGAAATATAACCACAAATATACGCGCAGATGGAATACAAAGGTTCTTTTTGGGGGGGGGGCGCTTTACGGCTGATGTCGACATCAAAGGTCATTGGAGCCCGAAAAACTTGGTACAGGTAGGGAAAATGCAGTTACGCACTAGGGAGAGCCAACATGACTCTCCCTGCGTGTGGGACTCGTCGAATGATTCAACCCTACCAACAAAAATCCCTCCTGATCTACAACACACCAAAACATATCTCACAACATACATCAAAATGGAGGGGGGGGGGCAAAAATGAG
>NNCF01130484.1:0-12670 GCA_002313205.1 Laupala kohalensis
TTAAAAGTCGAAGGACAGCAGTCGTGTTGTATGCACTGAAGTTCACTTTTCCCATTTGAATGAGGTTGCCATTTAGCTTGGCCGATGTTTCCATCTTTCGTTCCATATAGGCACGAACGAAATAAGTGTAATTTTCTACGTAATGTTTGAGTGTTTTTACATCACTATTCTGTGTGAAAATATGGTTAAATTATTTCATAATCAAAAAATTGTACGTAATATCATTAAACAAGTAATTTAAAGATTTTGATAGTAATATCTTCGTGTCATGCATATCTATCCAAATGTTTGTGAAATACAAGACCTGGGTTTATCAATGGATGTATGATAGTGTCAATTGTTTATAAAGATTTTTCAAAGTATATTCTTATATTCTGGTTGTGATTATTATGAGAATAAAAATTCACCACTTTCTTTTTGTAATTGGGAACTGGTAGAATGTACTTAACTTTTTCTGTATTCTGGATCAGAAAATTTCTTTGATGATATTTTGTATGTATGTAACATTATATTATCTGCATTTATAGTAATGAAGAGATCGATATTCTTATCTTGTTCTGTCCATTTTTTAAACAATAGAAAATACCCTCATAATTCCTATCATAAGAGAGAGACAGGTGTGATGAGTAAAGAGAATGGTATCTTCACTTCCGCGTCATCCGTCGAGGTAGCGACATTTCGATTCGCGCTGAAGAAAACCTCAGTGTGGAGATGGAAACGTCGGTACTTGGACAGATGATGCAGCAACAACCCGGAAGTGAAGATACCATTGACATGGGCCGCGGAGACCTACGACAGCAAATACAGGTAAGTTATTTTTTCATGTTTTATTTTCAGAAGTTTCAAAGACCAAAGGGAGATAGAGAAATACGTATCATTACGTACCCCCCAAAATGGAGTAAATAGAAATTTTATGTAAGCATGGAAATAACAAGAATTATACTATTACGCTTGTCATTTTTCAAGGAAAAGTTGTTGAACATATTCACTTATTTGCATACGAGGGTAGGGTATGTTATAATACATGACGCTCGTATATAAGACAGAATATACAGGGTGAATTAATAAGAACAAGATAACGAGCTCGTTATAACTGCATCATAAGAGTTTCGTTCCACGTGATCCAAAGTCAACATGTTCCCCCTCATTTTAATTGGAAATGTTAATATGTTCGTGTTGTGATTACTCTTCTGCAGTACCTTCAAATGCAATAAGTTTTATTTCTCTTTTCATGGAGTTTAAAGTGGCTTTAAAATTAATTATAGATTTATTGAAGGAAAAAATAATACTTCTGCAGCTAAAGTGTTATAAATCATTTCAATGTCTCATTTTTTAACCTCATGACACTACTATTCTTTGTAACAACCGTAGTTTGATATATTTATCCGTCTGGAAGAAATCTGATGAGTTTGATCTTATAAAATCATCCTGCGAGTGATGTATATGTTTCGCACAAAACCCGAATTAGGCCATTGGACGGAATAAAACGACCAATACTAGCTTTGGCCAATGCGTTTTTGCCAGAACTAGTTTTGAGCGCTTTCAAAGTGCTCAATACTAGTAAAGTCAAAAGAGAATCGTCCAAAACTAGTTTTGTCCTCTCAACAGTAGTGCAACTTCTTATAATCGATGCGAATTCTTTGTTTTAGTATTTAGTATAAAATGCTATTTCCGTATGAGAGGCTTTAAGGGAAAATGGTGATTACGTGTTTCTTAGTGTTTTTGTGTTCGGATTTTGTACAAAAGAATTCATCCCGAGTATGTTACAAGCTTTTATTCAACTAGCTCCGTTCGATGTATGTATGTGTGTGTAGTTAGCATGACAATATATATGGAACCATTTTAGGAAAATTTACCCTTAGAGAGTGAAATGGGAATGGGAATGTATTTATGTTGTCATTCCGTTTCCAAATTCGTAATTTTATTTTTCGGTCACGTCCAAGTTTCCAATCGATCTGTAATTTTACAGATATGTGTAGTTTGCATGACAATAGATGATTATGGTACGATTTTACGAAAATCTATCCATAAACGGGTTGAAATGGGGGTCTGTATGTGAGCATCCATAACTCCAGATTCCTTGGAGCAATTTGAACCAAACTTGGTACACGGATGACTGACTATCTGACAACAAGCATCGTGGGGATAAGACAACCTGGGCACTTCCAGGGATGGGATGGGAAGGAGTTGGCATGTAAAAATAATTGAAAAAAGTATTTGATTGGAAACTATAATTTTCGGTACCGTAGAGATGGGTAAGGACAACCCCAATAAGTTCACTATTGATACACAGGGGATATAATATGCTCCTGGCACCCATAAGTATTAGAAACTACACAGTGGAACTGAGACACTTTTATAAATGTCTCATAAGTGGAAATAACATATTAACAACAGAAAATACACTAAAAATTATATACGCCTGAAGTTCACGAAACTTCATTATTGTGAAAACGCTCAATACTAGTTCAGTCCTTCAAAACACTGAAAACTCGCTCTGGCCAAAACGCTTCTGCCAAAATTAGTTTTGATCGTTTCTTTCGACCAATGGCCGAAATCGAGTTTTGTGCGTAACATATACATAATATTACCAGGTAAATAGCCTAAAAAAGAGTAAATGATAAATGAAATTTATAAATGAAGGAGTGAATTATCTAATTATAGTATAAAAGAAATTGTTTGTATACATGGAGTGAAAGAAGAATTCTTATCAAAATAACTATACATTAGAAACACAATAGTTTAACGATAGAAATGGAAAAAAATGTACAAATTTAATTTAATGATAATACAAAAAATTATTTGTCAAAAACATATTGACATATTTAGCAGCGTTTTATATTTCAAAAGGAATTTAACAGAGAATTGGATTAAGATTTAAGATACTCGAAAACAGTACTCACGTTGATGCAACAAGAAATCATCAAGTACACAAACTTAACTATATCGCTCCTGAAATGTCACTAACATTAATACGGTGGAATTGTAAAAAATCGAAAAATTTTATAGGCATTGTTGTTGGAATTTATTGCGTTATTTAACCATGAGAGATTCATAACATTATCTTCAAATTATATAATTTTTCCAAGTTCTATCCATGTTCTATCGAAAATTTAGACATGTTAGCATTCTTGCTTACACTAGGTGTTACGAACGAATCGCTCGTAAAATCATTTTATTCATCGAACTAACTCTTAAGCATTAAAAGCTCGTACTTGTACGTACATGCATTACGAATCTTCAAGATATTAGTACTCTTTGAGTACTTAATTACTCCATGAGTGTATAATTACTCTATGAATACATAAACATTATTTGCATATAAACATTCTTTGGAAGTTGGAAGTTCCGTGTGAATTCTAAGTTCCGTGAAAAAGATCGATACATCATTTGTGAACGTGCTCAAATAGATACTCTGTGCTTTCACTATATTTAGAGCAACGTTCAACCCACAGCAAGCACAGTCTTCACTACGAGAGACACGACGTTACTCTGCTACGGCAGCATACAATTCAAGTGACATGCTGTCACACTATCACTAGTCGTCGTCTCACGAAGCTCAGTCTTCGATAGAGGTGACATGCTGTCACTCTCATCGTCCATCTGCTCTTCGCAATCGCCGAGATACTGAACCAGAGTGGCACTACGCCACTTGGTGTATCAACACTTCGAAATATGTTTTGGAAAAGTAACTTATAAAGTTACTCTACTGCTGCATAACTATATTCATGGCAACGTGTCATGAAGCAATCGTCAAAATGTTGAACGTATTTGTTCATACCACTCTCTAAGTTTCAATTCACCTTCAATCATCAACGCTTCTGCCGTCGGCTGCTTTCCGTAAGCCAGTCACAGCTGCCACATGAAAACAACCACCTTCATGTAAGACCATGGATACCTGTAACCATGGCAAGGAAGGAACGCATACGATTGCTGACAACTCTTTGAGTCAGCTCTATTAAACATCACAATCACTAAATGTTAAGTATTAATGTTCATGAAAATGAGTGCTGTATTGGAATTTGAGCGTGTTCTCAATTCTATACAATTGTAAATCCTGCAGTTTACTTATATGGTTCTTAACCAATATTTTCAATTGATGATTAATTTGCAGGTATTATTATATATATTAAAGTTTGTAACGGGGGGCAAAAACTCAAAAACGTGAGTTCAAGTGGGGTTTATTTATTTATTTATTTTTTGCATAGGCCAGCATCGGTCATGCTTCAACCTTGTATCCATTCCATTAACGTAGTTCTGCTTTAAATTTTGGGAAGGGGTTTAATAGGTATATACTTCTACAAACGAAAACTCGTTTTGTATTTGAAGGTAGTAACGTATTTATGTAACTCTGTAAAATTTATTATTTTCAGAGAATTAGTTACTCGCAACAACTAATAACAATCTTGTACGAGGGGAACATTGTCGTAATTCTGTTTACGTAGCTTTAAGGAAGATTTATGTATTTATTTAAATGTAATAAATGTGTGTTTTTGTGAATCTGATACGTGCTTACAAGAATCCGCCTTTCCTTAATCTTTGATGCTTGTTGAAACATACAAGTCCCCCCATATCCTCTCCTATGTTGCATCGAATGGCTATTCGTTTGTAACACTAGGAGCAACCAAGAACAAGAAACTCTACACATTGGAGTTGACATAGGAAAGAGGTATAGATTCCAAAGGATTCTTTAGAAATCATTGAGAATTGGATCTACTTCCCCTGCACGAAACAAAGAAGAAGTAGCTGGACTCACCCAACATCGTCTTGGAGTACAAGTTGATCTCTTTCCTACCGTTTTATACATTTACACGATGTTTGGTAAAATGGAATGTAAGAAGATAAACAGTAATAGCATAAATTACACTAATTACTTTTCTAGACTTCATTAATATCACATCTCGTTCTACTATCTTAACTTATGCAATTTTTAGTTGTCTTAAATACACCTGTCTGAACATGGTGAAAAATGGGTCAGCAGGGCATGGCGAATACGGTTCTATCTATCTATATATCTATATATCTATATATCTATATATCTATATATCTATATATCTATATATCTATATATCTATATATCTATATATCTATATATCTATCTATCTATCTATCAATAAGTTTCAGAGTTAATGAAAAATAGAAAAGAAAACACATAAAAGTAACCCACAAATTGGACGAGACGTTTTGCTGTCTCGTTGTAGAAAATGATGCGATTCTTCTCTCTTCTGATTACGTTGACCGAAGAAAAGTAGGAGGGAAATTTGTATTTAAATTTTGAAGAATTTACTGTTGACTATTTAAACGGATGGGTAGAGGCTCCTAGGGACCAGATGAAACCTATTCACGTGATTTTACATCTATGAATTCGGAATATTTGGGAAGAGTTTCCAAAATCATAATTGTAAAATATTTATTTATCTTTATTATGAAATTTAGCATGGGAGGAACAGGTATAGAAGAAATGGATTCATCATAAGTAGCTCTGTGATTGTTCATCATGATGTTGAGGGGAGTAGTTGTTTCTTCTACGTAAAAAAATTACTGATAGTGCAACATAGAAGACAAATGAAATTTTAGGTGGTGCATTCACTATATCATCGAAATTTATGTGTGAATTGGGTGACAGGACTAATTCTTTCACGTCCTTCATTAGTTGGAAACAGAAACGTTTTCGTCCGTTTTGTGAGATATTTGTGTGTGTTTTATTTTCCATTTTTCATTTACTTTAAAACTTTTTAATTTATACACTCGGCGAAAAGAGGGTTATCCTCACCTCTATCCTTCATATCATTCAGAAAAACGGTCAGTCAAACTTGTACCATGAGAAGTTGTCAAGGTTTGGGAGTAAATTATAATATAAATTACTTATGATGAATGTCGGTTAAAAAGGAAGTATGTGAGAAATAAGATGGTTCAAATATTAATTCTGAAAGGTAATCGTGTTATATTTGTGTATTTATTCAACAGTTTTCCTTTAAGATGACTTTGTTCCATAAAGTCGAAACGTTGGCGTAAGCAGAACTTTATTTATCCAGACCTTTATATTCCGAACAGTTATTTAAATATAAAATAAACAAATATGCATTGAATATTCACTAAAAGTACTATACGTTGTGTTTGGCTTCTCCTTAGAAAAGGTATTCTCTGTTTCGTTCTTGGACTCGCCTACACCGTTACACAAAATTTAACCCATTTTCAACAAAATTCTATTGGAATTTATTTATATATCCCCATCCTGACCCAGGTTTTTCAACGGATTTCCTTCGAGTAGAGGCGATTTTGTTACAGAGGCTTTCTAGGTTCTTGTCTAAGGGCAGTTCCCTCTTATGCTATTAGTTACGATACATAAACAATATTTTCTGAATAATCTATTGATGCGATCTTCTGAAATAACTTTTTTGTGTTTTATTAAATACACGTTTGTTGGTATTCTATTGATGTTATAACTTGTACCGAGCAATTTTTATTCTTTCTTAGGAGTAAAGTGCTGAAATGTTAAATCGATATCTGTCTTAGGACCCATGATGGGATGATTCTTTGCTAGTTTCCGGAGAGTAAAATAGATTTTGTTCTCATATGTAATATAACTCGCAGCTAACTTTTTATCTTATCTAGGAATTTTTGCTGAATTTTTTTGAATCCGCCTCTGCCTTAGGGCCCTTGATCGGAATTGATGGGATGGTCCCTTGCTTGCTTCCGGAGAGTAAATTAGTTTTTTTCTTCCTCCACGTGGTCATACGCAGTTTGTACTGTTTTTTGACAATACATTTATTTATTATTTATTTATTTATGGCCATATGCACTTTTGTAACTGCGTTTTTGACAATAAATTTATTTATTTATGCTACGTAAAAATGCAATTCATCTTAATAAATTAAAATTGTAGTTATAAAAATTGATCAAACACAAAATAAACTATCAAAATACACCAACTAGCGGCCAGAGTTTTCACAAAATATCACCAGAGCCCGCGAACCTTTCTTTGCGGCGCGTGAGTTATAGTACATTTTACACCAAATTTCTTCAAACGTTTAGGGGCACATAATACAATAAAACAATGCTGCCAGAATTAATATTTGACCTTGCATCTTCGGAGAGAAAAAATAGAAAATTGTGTTCGTATTTACCCCGTCATTGAAATAATGTAAATTTGTCGATGAGAATCAAAATATTGCATCACAAATGAATAAATATGACCCCATTTGTTTCATTGATCGGGCAAATTCTGGCCTGACTCCATTCAAATATATTTACAGCACTTATTCATAAATTATTTGGTGTAGCTATTGGGTGAGTCTTATCAAATTAGTGCAACAAAGTTCTCGTTTTTACATTACACAAAACTATTTCATTTTCATTAGCTCAGTTTCAAACTCTGTAGATCATTTAATAATATGAGTCTTTAGTTTATTTTAAAATTTGATTGTGATCGGACGGGTGGTTTATAAGCAAATGAATTTTCAGTCAGCGCTCCGATTGAAATAGTGAAAAAGGCACTTTTTCCTCAATACCTACAATAAAATGAAAATAGGACGCAGTAAATATTCCTAATTCACAATAATAAACGTAAAATAAAATACGAAAAATGTTGGTGTTACTCACTTTTATGAGGACAAAAGGATAAACGTTTAATTAATGCTTAAACCGCAGTATCTAAACTTTTTTTCTACAACAGTAGTTGTTGGTGAGACCTAAAGCACAAGAATAATAAGAATAATAACCGTAATATTTTAATATTTACATTAATTATCGAACTTTTACCAACAGGAGATTCTCCTTCAAACTTTTCAATTAATGATGAAACAGATTTTGATATCACTTCGAGTTTTTTTTTACAAAATTTCAATTGAATCCGGGATGACTTTTCTTCGCAGTATTTAGAGAAACTATTTTACAAATATTTAATGTGGTCTGTTCACTGTAAATTTACTTTGAGATTCATGTAAAGTACTGGTTAAGTATAATTCGCAGCGTTTAAAGAAAATCGGAAAGTAAAATTTGTTTATAGACATATCAATCAATAAATCTGACTATCAAACAGGACGCATTACAAAGGTATGAATTTTACAATGTACACTTCTTTTTAATACTAATGAATTATTCCGTGGTTTTATGGACAAAAAGGTAACAATATTAATAAAAAGTCCTTTTACGTTAAAAAATTAACTTATAAAGAGGTATTGAAGACGAATTCTGAGTTGTCAATACACAAAAAACTGTTCTTAAAATTTAAGCGCTGGTTTGATCTCACAGTCGTAAAAAAAGTGAAAATGTTAAACAAATTTTTACAAGAATGTTATTGAATTTTTAAAAAATCCTGCTATGCATAGTCAAAGATGTCTCGGTATGTTTGCAATGACAGCATTAATACGGATCTGAAAAGTTCCAATAACTAGTAATGAGATAATATTATTATGATTGACATAATGATGATGAGATATTGCCATCAAACTTTCTCAAAGAACTCAAAAACTTTAAAGAGCGTAAAATTTCAGTGAATTATTCTGAAAGTTGGATAGAACGAAAGCTAATGGTTCAGGTATCCATTTTACGTTTAACCAAAGAAGGCATTTTAGAAGAATGAATCATGCTATTGGAAGAAATCAAAATTCAATGAAACATGGTCTTACAGTAATACTGACCGATCGTCTTTGCCCATTTCGATTTGCAACACGAAAAGACTTGTATAGAAATCATCCATACGAATAACAAGACGACGTTACTACGTTAAATAATTGAAAACTATAGAAACAAATGAAATTTTTTACGTACTAAAAATTTAAAGTGTTAATAAGAGATTTCCTGACATTAAATATCACGAACAGTCAACAAAAAATAACGGGGTAAATATGTGTGAAAATAAATACATAACCTCTAAAAGTTGGAATTAGCACGAAGCAGTCATTCAAGCTATGAACACGTAAAAAGCTGCAGTACACGAAGCGTTAGAAAGAAGACAAGCGACTGCCTTGGCCTTCGTGGATTTTTCCAGAGACCATGTAGGTCATGAAAAACGTGCTTGGAGAGTGCGTTTATGCGTTTTGTTTCTTTCAAGTTCCGACATTTTTTCGTGATAGCTTTAAAAGTTTTTAAATAAAATGTTTATTTAATAGCGTGTTATTATGAGCACAAAAAATTAAAATCGCTTCCCAATCCCCGTTGTCATATACATTAAAATATTCTCTTCTTCACTATCAACAAAATCCTCAACAAAAGACAAAAAATACTCCACAACATTTAGATGTGTTCCACGATGTTATCTATTATAGACTAGCGTGTTTTAAACATAATGCAACAAGATTAAAATACAATTATGAAATAATAATATTAAGATCATTGGGTATAGTAAATACACGCGAAGAATATTTGTAGAAAAGTATTAAAGATTCGTTATGTATCTAAAATGAAGAAAACTGTTTGCAAAATCGAGAAGAAAATAATTGTTTTTTGAAAATATTTGTAGGCACCCTTCAATCGAGATCTGAAACGACGTATCAAAATTCTTCATTTAACCAACTTATGATTTTAGTTTTATTCGTGATGTGAGGTACAAAAGTCCGGTAAAGATAATTTAATTAATGTAATTTTCGACGAGTTTTCTCAGACCAATTTCTAAAGAAAAACGAAAGTAGAGGAACGTCCGTGAAACAATTATCGATTGGTTCCAGGATAGTCTCTTTCCAAACTTTGGCGATGATGTTCCATGTCGCATGTGCATGTACGTGTGTATTCTTGTAGGCGCTACTTTTGGAGCAGCCTATAAGGCAATTGCGAAGAGTTTAAGAAGGAAAATAATTTATTTAATCTGTTTTTGAATATTCAGATATGATGGTTTGCAGTGTTCTATATAAAGTTGTGGGTTTATTGTATTTAAACCGATTCATCTTTTAAATACGTCTCAAGAATATACTGAGTCCCCGCGGTTTTTCTCACGTGAATGTTGTAATATGTCTGCAACATTATTCTTTCTGGTGAGAAAGTTATCCATTAATGTTGGAAGTTTGTTAATCCATTATTTTCACTGATGTACTTGACAAAAGTTTTAAAAAAACACCAATATCCCTGTTAATAACAANCACCAATATCCCTGTTACTGACAAAGAGTCCGTATAACATAGGAGAGGTGGGGACTTAGACGTTTAACTAAGTAAAGCAGATAACGAAAGTAGGATCTTTGTAACTCATGGCAAGTTCTTGAAACAAAACACATTTATTCAATCAGAACATAAATACATACATTGGTTTCTTAAATACTACATAAACTGAATTACTTAGTATGATCCCCTTCAATACATTGTACACATATAAATATATAAACCCTTACAATCCCCCAACATATATTTTAAACAGAATTACTATGATGTGTTGTAGCAAAATTGATATATGACCGCCCTGGTGCATGTTAAGGAAATAAGTCCCAGCTGGGGAACAAGTTTTAGTTCCCCGACCCCCCAACTAAAGAAAATGAATATTTGGTATGTAGCAAATAAAGACATGGATGATAGAAAAGTGCTACATACGTATACTAGTTGATTATAAATGTTGAGATTAATAGCAAGGCCAAAATTACTAAGGCAATGTTATGAGAAATAAATAATATTTGTCAACTTGCAAACAATGTGATACGAGCAAGTTAATATTTACAAACAAGGAAGTTACAGACAATTTTTCCGTCCTTTGGTTTTCGCCATGATTACGGTTATTCATGGTCTTGGATGAAGGTTGCGAAGTGTTGCAGACTCCATGAGCTGGAAGTAGAATGTGATGACTGGAAATTGCAGCTTGCCGAAGATACACTGAAATTTTAGAAATGAATATGAGCTTTGAATATTTCAAGTATTTCGACGTTAACTTGCACCACACTGTCATTGCGTAATTTCTCGAAGTTCGCCACGACGCTTGTTCATTACGACGTTGCGTCACGTTAACACTGATAACTGCCGCTGCACAAGTGCACACTGCTGGGTAGCAGCGTGACTGCACTGTGCGTCGCTTGGCATGGGACACCGACACTACTGGTGAGTCGCTGTGAGCTTCCCCTTACATAGGGTGGAGCACAGAACGTTTATAATGGGTGCATTCTGAAGTAGACCCAAAGAACGCCTATAAGTTTCTAGGAACTTACATAATGTTCACGGAACATGTATCTTGCAATGAACTTACACAATCTTCAAAGAACAGGTAATTTACAATGAACTTTTATAATCTTCAAGGAAGTTGTATAAATTATAAGGAACTTACACGTACAAAGGTTGAATACGAAGCTATCGTAATACATAATGTTCTTGAATATAATAAGATAAGTTTTTACGAATGTTTGGTTCGTAACAATCCCCCTTACTCATTTTGGGGTACATAATTATTTGTTAGTGGACGTTTTCGATAATTTTTCGTGTCGCACTCTTCCCAACACCAACCCTTCAGGGTGTCGTGCACCTCATATGGTGCTAAGTGTACATAATGTCATCGCAAATACATTCGACACTCGTCATTGTACATACACGATTATTCGACATATGATGTCATTGTACATACACGATTATTCATCTCAGAATAGACAAAAACCATGGACTCGACACTAATATCGGCCTTTTTACGTTACTTCTACGTCTCGCTCTTCCCAACCCCAGGTTTAAGGATACCGCACCCCTAGGTGATCTCAAATTGAACTTGACGGTATTGGTAGTTTAAACATATCATTCGTCGTAAAACAATTAAGCCGATGTATTATTATTTTTTTATATTTAAAAAATATTTTTGAATTATTTTTATCCATAAACTCATTTTCACCACCCTAAGGGGTGTTAGCGGTGTCTTCGTTTCGTGAGAGCTGAATTTAGACTTACATGATATCGGGATTTTATTATAAACTCAGACACGAAGAAAATTATGGACACTGATATCTGTCATGTTCGATAATCTTTTCAAAGCATCTTCTTCCCCAGGAGTGCTGGGTTTTATACGGGCTGATTGTAGAAATAGGTGTCATTGGGAATAAATCTACTAATTTCTGCGGCCCCAAAACTACGATATTAACATTAATATCTGTATTTTTATTTTTACATTTCTACCCCTACCCTAGAAATGCTAGGGGTATATTATCTTCGATGTGGTCTAATTGTGAATAAATAAGCATCGGGGACGCCCTTATTCATCTCAACAGCAGCGAAAAATATATTTTTGAATCTATTATCGGGTTTCCCATTATTTCCTTACTTCTTTTCCCTAGTTTATAGGGGTCGCACATGGAGGATGGTATGGCGCCTTTCTCTTTAACCCCCCAGGGGACTTACATCTAGTAAGTACGTGTTTGGCGAACACGGGGCCCCGAGCTGAGTCTGGCATTACTTCCACTTACTTGTGCCATGCTCCTTCCTTTCTCTTTTCTGACCTCCCTTGGTCATTTCTTGTTCTTTTCGATCCCGACGCCATTAGGGCTAGGGTATCTTTCATTTTCCTCTTTCCTCTTCTTTTTTTTTTTAAATGTTTTTTAGGAAAGTGTTTTTAGATATGATGGAATTTCTGTTTTGAGTTGTAATGCAGGTGGGTTTTTAGTGGGTATGGCTGAGTCTTTCGGCGAGTCCCACACGCGGGGAGAGTCATGTTGGCTCTCCCTAGTGCGTAACTGCATTTTCCCTACCTGTACAAGTTTTAAGGGCTCTAATGACCT
>NNCF01130484.1:13708-27734 GCA_002313205.1 Laupala kohalensis
ATATTAATCCATTGATGTAATTACCTCGTACTTATCTTATATATACAACTCCATTCAATATATCTTCCTTGACCAAACTCTGATAGTCTTTTAAATTCACTATTTTACACTTTTTTCTCAAGGAGTAAGTCCTTACTTGCAATTTAAGCTATAAATCCTTTTCACAATTTAACAACCTATTTTCAGCTTTCTAATCAGCTTCCTTCGTGAAATTCGTGATCTCTGAGCATCACTTGTGTATTGGCATAAACAAACGCTACGTCTTCTTATTTACTCTCTGAGCTTTCCACTCGTAAACTTGCTCTGTGTGTTGATTAACAAACATTACATCTCCAAATTGCTCCAGCGGACGAAAGAACATATATTTGTGTAAACTCATATTGTTGGCTAGAATTCACGTTGCACAAGTTTGCTGAATCTAATCTTTAATATAGAAGATAATAAGTAAAAGAATTTCCTGGCAATATTCGTCGATAGGTGACATAATCTGAAGGTACATTGATCCACGAAAAGCGTTTTGGGCACGATTCTAACTCATGGGCTATCCATCTAATATTAAATTTATGTATATCTTATAAACGAAATAAAAAGTCAATATGATATTTTACTACGTAGAGTTATACTGGGTCTGGTGCGAGAGAGCAAAGTATTTGATAAAAAGTATTAATGCACTGCCTTAATATTCCTAGGAGTTTATGCAACACCCAACATTCAATCACTCAGTGAGTCGGAAACTGGCGGACTTTTATTCACCATGTGCATTAGCAAGGCATCACGTTCTTCTTAGTTATATGACAAATATTCGCTTTTTATGTAGTAATATATCTAGCATATCATTATTCTTTGTCAGTAATGTCAATAAAGGTTAAGTTCATATAAATCTCTTAAATTGCGGTGAACCTCACCGCCATGTAACAGATTAATTATGTTATGTTGAATGAAAATGGACCGAGATTTGAACTCGGGAACTCGAGCTTAACTCGCTCATGCGCTTATCAATTGCGCCATTCATTCGCCTTCCGGGCAAGTTGAATGAAAATGAAGGACGTGGCGAACGGGATGACGCAATTGGTAAGCGCATGAGCGCGGTAAACTCAAGGTCCCTAGTTCTAATCTCGGTCCATTATCATTCAACATAACATAATTAATCGGTTAAGTTTATTGTTTTGCGTTCTTCTTTAAACGTATTTATTATTTTTTTCTAATTTATATACTGATGGTATATTTTTTTAATCTTATGTAATTTTAAGTTTGTACGATACAAAATAATTTATGTTTTAACGCTTTCTTGAAATTGTAATTATATCAGTTTATCATCTTTCTTTTATACGTTTTTGTAGGATTTAATTACTAATTAGCATGGAATGAATGTAACACATTAATCAAAATTTCACATTAATATTTTTTTCAAATGGCATTCGTTTCCAGCCTCGACAAATTAAGGTGCGTTGGATTAATGCAAGAAAGTGAAAAGGATGTTTCATTAATAGATAATAAATGAATTAATGTTGGCTAGAGCAATGGCAAAACATAAGTTCTGAACATAATTTATTTTACTAACATAGACATAGGTAAAGTTGTTATTAATATACCAACAACTTGGAGAAAAATAGTTTTTAATGTTTACAGATTTGAGGAATACATATTTTTATTTTAAAACTATTCATGATAGTAAATACATACAATAAATCAGAAATTTTTCTTTTGTTTATTGCTATGAATTTTACGATAAGCCAAAATCTATTTTCTGTTTTTTAAATAAGTGTCACTCTGGATGAACTCCTAGTTCGATGGTCTACGTTGTGAATTATTGCAATCTCGCTATAACGATTTTTCTCTTCATGGCTTGGCTCGGGCGCAGCCGCCAAAGGGATTTATCCCCCAGCGAGAGCAAGCGAATATATACTACGAATAACTCTAAGTGCACTTACTGGTGTAACATGCAAAAAAAGTCTTAAAAAAACAATACATACATTTACAGAATTTGCATTTATAACTAACTTATTGAGTAATGTGACATGCAAGAACGTGATTTGTACGAGCCTTAGAACTGTAAAAAACATGAACCGTGTTATCGTTCAAATAGTCTGCCAAAAAGTATGTGCATGATTCAATGCCAATACTCATTACAGCTTAAATCAATATATCCCAAAGATATTGTTACACATAGTACTTTCATTTTTTTATATTTCTTAGAATTATATGCAGTTGATATTCTTGTATTTCCATTTACGTGCGCCAATTTCTTAAGAAAGAAAATTTTGAAAATAACTCCATAAAAATATTTGTTAATTTAACAATGCAGAAATTTTCTAAAACTAATTTCTATTTTGTAGATATTTACTAAAAGATCTTCCAGGAAACAAATATCCATAATAAACATCTAAGTATTTTTGGCACGTTCTCAGTGCGTGGTATAACATCCTTATTTTGAAATGACGTTTTCATGGTTATATTAGGAACAAATTTTCCACGTTGAGAAGTGTGGTGGATGGAACTAGAGGGCAAATGGAGGTCAAACCAGGAGTTTACATAAACGCATTGCATAACTTTGGAACAGAATATAAGCGCAGGGATCACACGTCCCTTGTAACAGTCCACCTCTATTAATTTGTAATTCAAATTTATCAAGACGTCATTTGAGAAAGAGAACAGTGTGTGTCGTCATCGTGGTGGGTATCACTTATGTTGACTCTCATCGCCTGGTTGAGCTGTTGCCTTCCCGTATGCACGCACGCATTTCCATTAGAACAGTATTTTTCCAAAGCTTTTGCTGAATTATTCTCGTATATGTCTCGTAAGGTTTGAAAATCTCAATTGTGTTCCAATTTCATTTGCTATGTTTTGCTAGTTTTTTTTTTCACTACGTTAAGGCAATATTTTTGTTAAAATATAAAGAAGATATAAGCCAGCAAACGTTTGTCTATTTCAGCTCATGGAAATTTAAAGTGCAATAATTCAAACTATTGTGCTGCAAGGACATAAAACTTCATCGCCACTAGATAGGGAATGCTCAATCCATCATTTGAAACAATTTGGTGAGTACTTAAGCCTAGTGGCTCGGACGAATATATGAGACTAGCTGAGTACCCGCAGCTTTGCTCGCGTGAATTCTGTAATATGTCTCCAAGTTTGTTTTTACTCATACCCTCATGACCTGGAGATAAAGAGACACATTTACATACAAGATTAAAATAAAAACTTGACATCAAACTTTTCCGTATATTATTCTCGTTTTTAAAATATGATCAGTTTCCGTCCTCGCTGTTTATTGCAATGGGCAATCTATTATTTATATGTTGTCGTTAACATACAAAATTGTTGGTTATTCAAGACTATAATGGTTAATATATGATTATACTTTAAATACTGTCCAAAGATATTTTTGTAGAAGAACTTGTTATCGATAAATGAAACTTTAAAATTACATTTTGTTTTCATTATTATCATCATACAACATACTTTGACTTACTTTAAATATAGAGTGGGAATAAACAAAAAATAAGGTGTTCATGGAACGGGTGAAATTTTACCTTCTTATATCTCTTTACACTCAGCATTAAAAACACAGTATTTTTTAAATCTATTTTATCCATCAATTTTAGTTCTTGTAACACTTTATATACTGAAATGTACTATTCCGTTGTTCAAGCTAAAGGTGTGCTTATTATGTGAGAGGAAAAATAAAAATAAAAGGTCAATCTACAAATTCCAACAAATACGTCGCTGGCGTGAGTCTCATGTTGGTGATGTTTAATAAGCATGATGTATTTCTATAAATTGCTAAAAAACGTTATTTGACTCATTTTCAATATGCTGGCCACATCTGCTCCTCCTTGTACTGAGGACAAAACTTACAGATCTCTACCCTCCATGTATCCCAAAAGTACACCTTAGGGCCAATAGTGAGACAGATAAAAGAGTTTTCAAGTTCTCATCTCCATTTCTGAGGATAATTAGTGAAACAACTTTCACGAGACAATTATTAATGGTAGATCTATTCTGTCGCGTAAAGATCCATGAAAGAATTTTTGTCACGTTCCCCGCAAGTGGAATACGTTCGAAATCTCAAATCTAAGAATTCTGATGCATGAAATTGCAAGATACGCAAAGCTTTTTTCCATTTTACAGAGAAGTGAGTTTATATGACCTACAGATCGAATAGAAGGTGAACAAAGGGATTACGTAAAATATTCTTTAACATTTACAATGGAATAAAAGAGCAGGGGTCATATTTCCACTGTAACTGTTGGCAGCCATGTCTCTTCTAAAGCAGTTCTTCGTTTTCGCCGCTGTGGTGCTGGTTTTGTCTGTGATGCACATTCCCATGACGAATGCTCAGAACAAATGGGAAAGAGTACAAGGTAAATATCTTATAAAAAAGCATATTACAAACATTTTTATCTCTTTCTGGTCCCGTTTCTTTTACAGCAAATTTGTATACAGAAGATTTCTTCAAACGTTACAAACATGCATTTTGATGAGACAGTCATCACAAACGATTTAAACTCAAAAGTTTTTGCAGAATACATAATTTTCATTAACTTTTCTTATTCATCTACTTGTATTTATTCACGGCCAAGATGTTAAGATTCATAGTTCGTAAGTCAGGATCCATTTTGCCCGTATGATGCTCCTAAGCAAGATTACACGGTGAATCCATTGTCAAGGGTGGGACAAACGCATTGTGTTCTTAAGTTTGAACTTCGCGTAAGATCTTGTCAAAAGTTAATAAGGTAGGAATAGTGTAGTAGAGTATTATAGGTAGAGTGTTATAGTATATAATATTCACTCATATGGTAAAATTTGTTGGAAAGTAGCTTATGAGGTTTGTTTAAATATTTTAAATTAGCGTATATGATTGTAAATGTTGAAAATTCATTCGAAATTTTAAATTTTTAATGTGACTGTACGTGGATTGTAACTAACAAGAAAATATCTTTAAATTTAAAGGACGCCCTAGGATATCAAACGGTAACAATAATACTTGTTTAAAACATAGAAGATCACTTGGGATATGTGGCATGTATTGAACTATGAATTTGAATAGAATATTAAATATAATAATACTTGTTAATCTACACTATTCGCAGCAAAGTTGCGGTTTACTTTTTGAATTTGGTGTCATTGTATTTCATACCCGAGTTTGTAAGCGTAATTAGATGAAAGTTTTTGAGGTTACTTCCAGCTTTGTTTATTTGAAGAATATCTTTAAAATAATCTTGTTTTGTGGGAAAAGATAAAGTAGTCTCTGAAAAGTATTTCATTATAAAATAGCTCAAAATAATGTATTTAAATTTAAATTTGTTAGAATGAAAAAATATACCACCACTTTGAACTCCATATATTGGGAAAGTTTTAAGGCCGTGGCATTCGTTTTCACCCTCTGTTGGCGAAAAGACGGAATAAGTGGTTCGCTTGATGTAGTGCGGGGTTGTGACGTTTTAGGATTGTAATATTGAGAATTGTAGTTGTGTAAAATAGAGACATAATTGTAGTTTTTACCAAATATCTCATTTAGATTCCATGACTTATGATTGTCGAATGGTTTCAATACTTTCAGAATACCGGTGAATAATTTCAAAAAGTTTTTAAAAATTCCAGCATTTCCTTATATAGTTCTTTCCCAGATAAAGTTAAAAATTTGTGTAATCCCGTAAGAGACCATGTTAAATTATAGTTGCAATAACTCGCAAACTATTCTTGTGAATGTAATGAAACATTGTCTACATGTTAACTGTTAAAATATCAACAACTTTCCAAAATATAGCATTTTTGAGTTAACTACCTTAAAAGTTCTTAAGGTGGGATCAGCACTCCGAGTTAGTCAAATTTATTGAAATGAATAATTATTTTATTTTTTATTTTTGTAAAACACAACAACATGAATAATAATGATAAAAACATGATTAAATTTCTATCCATCAACTAATAATATAGTTCAAATAATATTCAAGAACTCGACCGAGAGCGGCAGTCTCGTGATTTATGCATCTCACCTCGGAAAAAGTAGAATATCTTTCTCAGATGTCCGATGACCTATAGATAAAAGTAATATAAAAAATACTACGGAAAATTTACTACAAATCAAAGCAAACTTCCATCACTTTCGTGATTTTAAAGTTAGTCTTATTTTGTAAATAAGTGTATTCTCCATAAAACGCAATACATTTCAACAAAAAATAATTGCAATTATTTCTTTGAAATTACCGGTGATGCATTTATTTTCAAGATGGATTCCCAATAAGTTCATGTTACTCTGTTTATTTATTCAGATTTAAGATATTTTAGTTATTTAATTCTATCTACGCGAGTTCTACTTTTAGCTCGTGTTGCAAAACGATACGCGGTGTCTAAAGTGAGCGAATTGCCAGCGAACGTGAAGCGAAGAGCATCAAAGCGAATATGTCAAACAGTGGTTTTAAACCGGGAGTCTGAAGGTACGAATATATGGGCAGTGTTTCTCCGTCAGTGTTCTGAACGGTTGTCAGCGTACTGTCCACCGGTTACACGACAACACACGTCATTGTCTGCACTGACCAAAAGTAATGCAATGTTCGTGCAACGCCACTTCCGTCAGGGAACGCTGCCCGATGGCAGAGTACGTCAGTTATCTGACAAACGAGTTTGCAGAACTCAATGACGGTTGTGACACTTTCTTTTAACGACGCTGACACAGACGCGACGATAGCGGGCCCCGTATGACCTGCTGCGCGGGGCTCTGAAGACCCCACTGCGGTAGGAAAATGAAAATAAAATAAAAGATAAAGATTAACAAATATCACAAGTTTCTCGACTTAGAAAATGAAAAACAATTAATTATTGCCGTAAATGTATTTCGTCAACATAAACTCAGCAGAAACTAATTTTAATAACAAGCTTTATATTGAACATGTTATTTAATTTTTAATAAGGTATACATTTATACAATTTGTTGTTAATAATATTTTTCTAAATCAGACAGGAAGTCAAGTATAGTTGTTACGCATAGATTGGGTTGTTCGCTACTCCGGCTCAGCGCATTGCAACAGAAGCGTCTGAAATATCAACTTAGGAGTTCTAAGAATTCTCTTTTGTGATTCTGTTACCGGCAAAAAATAAAACTAGGTAACGTAGAAAAGGCAGTAGAAAATTACTGCGAGACAGATATGTAAATAAATCATGAAAACATAGATTTTTGAGTGAAATTATAAGTAGTAACAATAAGTAATAATACAAATTATGTTTTACACAGACTGTGATTTAGTAGTTCGTTTAATGTATACGCGATAAATGGGTACAATTATGTAAATCTCGAGACCAACCTCTGGAACAAGAGGGGGCTCCATGAAAAATCAAGGGGGTTGGGGGCCCGAATCCTTACCGCCGTCAGTGAATAACTGGCCAGAAACACTGCCCGGGCATTCCACGAACTCTAATGTCAGCGAACTCCAAGCGGTGGCGAAAGCGGTCTTTACAATTTCTTTGCAATTAAAACATGATATAAGAACAAATCAATTTAAACTTTTAATTGAACCTCCATCGAATGCTGTGACATATACATCTTTATCCGTCCCTTACCGTGCAAATGTGTACAATAGAATATTGTGTCCTTTAATATCAAGATATTTTCAAGTCCCTCTTGACATTGCGAAAAATATTTTCAGTTTTTTGTATTTGAAAATGGCTGCTAACGTCCCTTCCCTAAAAGAAAATGCAGAATTAGTGGGTTTTGTATGGTCACAATGTGTCTCTAAAAGGTTAAATTGATAACAATATACGGTTCAAAATATTCATTTTCACTCTATCATTTTAACTCTATCTTCTCTTTTCCCCAAATCGTTAGTCCAGGTAAAGAAAATATAAAAAATCCAAAAACAATTATAGTTTTTTGGACTAACGATAGTGTAGACCAAAGAATCTCTTCAATTTGCGAGAGACTATTTTTTGTGTTTACATAAAACTATAAATACTCTTATGATCCCGTGTCTTCACTGGGGTGAGGTTTTTAAATTTTTCGCAAATAATCCTTCTTTAAACGCGTTGGTACCATTGAAAGTTTTTTAATATTCAGTAGGTGGATCATAATCGAATTATTAATAACTAAAAGATTTCCAAGTTGTCAACACAAAATGGTCTTTCTCCTATCAACAACCTTTATTAAATCTACTCATTATTTTAAATTTTCTGTTGGCCATATTTAAAACAACTTGAATGTATACATATTGGTTTAGAGAAAATTTCTAGTAAGACTGAAATTCTAACAGTAAGACTGTAAATGTTATTGCAAATAACCATGTGACTCACCAGTAAAGTTTGAAGTATTTCTGTAGTCATAAATCTATGTAAAAATCACCAAAACTACATACTAACTCTTTTTAGCAATAAATACTTTAAACAATAAGTTACTGAAAATTACCACCCAAGAAGAGAAATAATACCAATTAACCATGTATACTGTTTCTGAGTTATCGGTATCATCAATTTTTTAAACATTTCTTGTATGTACAAATATAACGTAATGAATTTTTTATAATGTAACGACATTTCCTATCATTATCATGTCTTCATTATTTCAATTGACGGATAGAAATGCGTTAATGTAATTTGTGGAAATCTGTCATTTCAAATGAATTTAAAACAACAATAATGATTCGTGCTTAGCAATCCCAAAGGTCTTAAAATACGCTTTACAAGAATCGAAAATATAAGGTATCCTGGGCAAATAACACCTAATTAATCTTAAATACATTTTTTTCCCTGTAAATACTGTTTCAATCAGATACACAATTTGATAGAAATTTTTATTATAATTCTAGAAATTGAAAAATACAAGAGTTAGGTGTAACTATTTATAATTCTCATGTCAGTAACACCCTTTTAAAACATTGTTTAGGGCGTTATTAAACTTAGTGTGTTTATTACTATCCTGTCGGTAAATAAGGTATGGACAAAAAGTACATTATAAATGGACAAAACTAATTCATTAGAGTTAAAACTGTATAAAACATAAAAGTAACAAATTTCTTTATTAGAATACAGAAGGAATGTAACAAATCAAAATTAAACATAAAAAATGTCAAACTTCCTAACACTCATACCGTAACTTGAAACTTTTGATGGAATTGTTTTGAAAATTCGTTTTTAATTTTCTTGAAAGTTCGGCACTTTATTTTATTAAAAAATAACATTATGTTTGCTGGTTTCTATAAGGAAAAAATATTATGTCAAAGAGGTCCTGAGCCCCTTGAGACTCGGCGTGTCACTGGCAAATGTCGTGGTACGAGCGACTTGATTTTGAGCTAGTGTGTTCCAATGGGTGTATCCTATGTGTGCGTGCAAGTTGTACAAGTAAATACATGTTTTTTGCGGCGTGAGAGTTATTTAATAGTGAGCTTTAACTGACAAGCTGGTCTTCTTTACATTTGCACGTCGTACGTGTCATAATATATTACACAATGATTCAAAATTACGTGGGAATTTTTTAAATATATTATTGAGAATCATGCAAACAAAGCATGAAGGTTAATTGCAATCTTATCAAGGATATTAACGGCATTTGTCTTGTTTCTCTCACTTTTAGTTCATTTAAAAACGAACCAAAATGCTACCTTTATTCTTCATACGGAATAGTCCAAGATCACGAATAAGGTAGACCTTCACCAATTTAAAAACAATATTTTGTTATTAAATATAATATGAAAAGAAACATGTTTATGTTTTGCCTAGTTATAATACGTCATGGCTAACTATTTCGAAAATAATACAAATTATTTAAAAATTTATTTCTTCATCTGTTTTCTTATTGAAATATGTATTTAAATAAATATTACTTTGATGTGAACATTGTAGTTTTAGATTTCCTAAGTAAAACCATTCAAGACCCTGATTGTCGCGCTTTCAAATCGAATGTTAAAGAGATAGAACGGTGCACAACACCAAAGATACGTGGAGCGTTCTACTCTGCGACAGAATGCGGCAGTGTCGTCATTCTCTATCGCACAGAATCGTTCGCTCTTCACTCACTGGTTTCACTTGCTTCCCTGTTGCGCACCGTTCTTGCGCTCAAATATACCTTTCGTTAGGAAGACAGATGGGCAAAGATGGACCTTATTCGGGACCTTGTACTATAAAACCATACCCACTGGGGCACGATTAGAAGCAAATTATAGGAAAAATTGGAGATTTGAAGACAATTCTAACAACAGCTTTTCTGTTTTACAGGAGTGCAAAAGAAATGACTAATCGTCACCTAACATGGTATGTTTTCAAGAAAGAGGTAAGGAATTATTTGCGGACGAAATAATTATAGTTTGTGAGAATTTGAAAGAATGAAATTTCATCTTTGACTTCCAATACAAGACAGTGGATGGGAAAAAATTTTAAACATAAATTTCGCTCAGCCTAGATAGACGCACCCCAAGCACATCACAGTGGCGGTGACGAGAGTTCAGAATCAACCTTGTAAAATAATATAAAAATTCTATAATACAATGAAAAGAAATTATAACAAAATCCAAAGTTCATCTCTGTATGAAATTCTTGACGATGTTATATTATCAGTTTTATTCCAATCTTTTTGGACATTATCCATCGCCTTTACCTGATTATATTTTCACAACAGGTGTATTGTTATGAACCAAGTTTCATAAGGGTTAAACATTTATAATATTATAATTGTTATTAACTATTTGTATGTGTTATAAATTGTTTATATCTTTATATGTATCTTTATAGCGCTAATTCAAGTTATGCGCCAAATCAATGTTCAAATACAGCGACAATAGTCGATTTCTAATCGATCTTCATAAGGCGAATCGATACTATCGATACCTATGAACACGACGTAACCAACCAACCATAAACACAACGTAATTTAATTAAATCTAGATGGTATCTCTATTCGATGAGCTCTACATCTGGTATTTAAGGATCTCTGTTGATAGTATTTTCACAGAGTAAACTATCCACCCACAATGGATAGTCGCCAATTGTTATTTATGTTATAAATCTGTATTTGTAAATATAAGTCAATATATATAATGTTGTTAATAAATGAGAATTATTGTTATTGTCAAGATGTCTCCACAAAAGAACATTATTTCTTTCATCTATTCATAGCTGCAATACGCTACAACTCCTAAATCCTATACTATTCCTTGTGTTTGTAACATGTATCTCCAGACGTTTTGTCAACGTCCTTCTTCAGGCATCCGGCAGCACCGGTATTTGAACCGGGGTACTTTGGCTCTTAAGGCGAGGACTTTACCATTGGGTCACTGCGACCCGGCGGTGTAGGTTATATATTTATCCTCTTGTGTTGTGCTGCTCTAGTATTAGTACCCTTTAATATTGGCATCCATAGAGGGTGCATGTCGATTGAAGGATGACTTATTGAATTACTAGCCAGGAGGATGTACGCGGCTTCGTTGATCTTCCGTATTTCCGCCGGACGCGTCAAGACGGACGTTGACAGAACGTCCGAAACGTTGTAAAACGGAAATACACCTGTTGTGAAGATAAATACAGGTACAGACGATGGATAATGTCCAAAAAAATTGTAGTAAAAATGACTAAATCTAAAATAATTCATCTCAATATAACTATTTGTGGACATGTTTATTCTCGTTATTTGAACAAAACAAGCAAATAATTATTTTAAGATTTGTATTTTGATACCTAAATTAATCCTTTTTCTACCATAGTTTAATACGTCTACTATGATCGTTTGGATTAAAATGCAAAATATATATTTTTAAATATATAACTTAAAAATACAGTTTCAATATATTTAAAAAATAAAATAATACAACAAAATATAGAACATTTTAAAGTTTCTGTGAGTAATTTTCTGTTATTTGATGATTTTTTGTAAGAAAACTATTTTTGGTTTTTAAAAATGAAGGAGTAAATTTCCGAACATGACGACCATTCATTCCCTAATGGATTTTGAGATGATTCAGAAAAGTACCTCTTAATTATATCAGTGAGTGTCACAAATTACATAATAATATGTAAGGTAATATAAGATATATTACTAATATACATGAAACCGTCTATACACACTCAGGTAAACTGCGCACTTTCACCTGTGACGTCATTTCTGAGCAATTATATAACGGAGGAATCTGTGCAGTTTACTCAGTTTCTAGCGCAAACTCTAGATATGAGGTAACAAGTCATTTACAGCAATGGACTGCGCAGTTTACTCCGATAATACATCAGTTTGTGCATGTTTTCCGTCTCGATATGAGTGACAAGGATGCACATGTTGAGTTTATAGAAGGATATGTGGGTATAGGCGCATTGAACTCACTAAGCAGGTAAAAGTCGATGAATTGTTTCTCTTAGGCACCAATCTTTGCTCCACATTTTCTGGTTCTTTCGTGTTTTTTTTTCTTTTAATTTTCTCTCTTCATCAACTACCAAATACAAGCCAACCGAATAAATCAAAACATCCTAACGTTTATCGTCTATACTTGTGCAAGGGAACGTAAATGAATTACATACTGATGACTCAAAGGAGACAATAGGCTCGGATGATATTCAAGTAAGAACTGAGTGATGTGACAAAAAAGGTGAATAAAAACAGTAATAACCCAGCACAGTTCAGATAAACAGCACAGTTTTACAGATTCGAAAAACTGCGGAGTTTCACTGAGCGTGTCTGGGCCCCTTTAGATATAATAAATATAATATTTTAATATTAATATTTAATATAAATATTATATAACAAATGTTTCATTCATAAAAATCCGAGTTTTTACTTTGTAGAATACTAATAGTGTTCTTTTTATTTCCGGTTTTCAGGTGTGATGTTGCATTTTTTCATCAAGAATGAGGAATGTACCAAGAATAAAAACATCTCGTTGAAATGCTTAATCAATATTATTTCAAACTTTTACAATAGTTAGGAGAATAAATATTTCAGAATCAATTATTTGTTGAAACTTCCAATTATTCTCACAAAAACTGCATTTCCCGATTTCCTTGAAAACTTTTTAATTTGACACCTATTTCTGGATCTTAAATAAAGAAGTTTTTATAAATAAGATTAGTCATAATCAGGAAAAGGAGATTGATTTTTGAAACATTTTCCATTCATACTGTGTCTTTTCAAAGAAACGCAGAAATCGTGAGTAATGTTTTGACAAGACTAAGGAAAATGATATATTATCATTAAAAAAATAAAATAGAGATGACAGAAAATAATCATTATAAACATTCATTTTAAAATACATTGATACAGAATTACAAGAATGATAAATTAAATGTCGTTTGTATTTCCATGTATCATACGTTAAAAAGCTTTTTCGGCTGCATAGCAGCCATCGTCAGTAACATACACTGAAACTTCTCCTTCCTTCCCACCCCCCAACTCTCCAGAGCACTGCACCCTACTCCAAGCAGTGAAAACCCTGAGAAATTCTTTCCGTCCTCTGCCGCCAGTTCCTGGAAAACTCCGACAGCCCCCCTTGCCCCCATCACTCTCGCCAACACTCTTTCACACACAATATAAGATTCGGCGCGATCTGTGCACTTGCCAAAAATTATTTCCTCGATAATCATGTACGTAATTTTGTCGGTTTGTTCACATTGTATGTGTTTTCTCCTTTTCATTCTCCATCGTTCTTTTCTTTATTTCAATAATTTTTACACCTTTCGATACTGTTTTCACATATCAATAATTGTATACTTTCATATTATACTTTTATGTTTATGTTTTCAATTATTGTCGTTTTCATATGATTATATTTATTAAGTTGTCATTTTCATATATTCTTAGTGATTATAGTTTATTAAGTACAGAATTACAATGTTAAAACACATTATATGAAAATAACAAAAGAAGAAATGAAAAAAAAAATCATATAAGAAATCCAACTTCTGTAATGATTTTCAATGTGAAGTAACAGTTGCACAAATAGAATTCCCATGATAATTGTATAAGGTCTTTAACTTGCACAGAGAAGAACATGATATGTATCATTGTGTCGAATAAAACAATTATCAATTGATGTAACTTAAAATGATCAATTCCTAATTC
>NNCF01130484.1:28709-68317 GCA_002313205.1 Laupala kohalensis
GTGGCGGGTAAGACGCACTCTCCGTCGGACGCGCCCTCCGCGCTTCCGTCGTTACAATAAACCGAATACTTTCGGACTTGTAAAATTTCTCATCATCCGGTGTTTTATCAAGTATCTTTTGATACTAGAACATTGTGTTCACGAAACGTTCTTTGTTCTGCCCTCTATATTCTTGAGTCTATTTAATTAATTCTTTGCAATTTACGATTTGCTTTTTATACGGTGTATTTAATTTTTGTATATTGCATTGCTTCGTACGGTATATTTTTAAGCGTTACCTGACGCTTCTAATCATTCAAATTGTGAGTCTTTGTTTGTACTCAATATCACTCCGAGCATCAATAAGATGCTCTTAATCATAATGACCCAAATTTCATTCGGAAGAATTTCCTCCTTAAATGTACATATAAGGCAGTTAATACAAGCAAGATTGTACAATCAGGATCCCTAGTTCGCTGAGAACAAGTATCCTTAGTTTCACATAATACATGTTAAAGAGAGGGATTTCAATATTTTGTTTAGCTAATTTGAAGAGTCTACCCTTCCTGATGAGAAGAAACTTTCTTTTTGAGAATGAATGAAATAGCATCAGAAAGCCTACTACAATTACCAGGGAAAATGCTAGACAATTGAATCCTCGATTACATCCATAAAGGAAAATAGGACTTGAAATATTTGATGATTAACTGAGACGATGTGGATTTGACTCACCAGAGCGGTTGAAAGTACATTTACACTACGTTATGTAGACCTTTTCGATCACGGCATTCACCAGACAGCTTGGGAATATTCAACAGGTACAATGAAGCCCTGGCATAGCTGCTCTGAAACACTTTGATTGTTTGTGAAGACAACATAGAAATCTCTTAGATTGCGGTGAACCTCACCGCCAGGTAACAGATTAATCATGTTACGTCGAATGAAAATGGGAGACGGGACCGGGGTTCGAACCCGGGACCTTGAGCTTTGAACGCTCATGCGCCATCCCGTTCGCCACCCAAGGACGTAGAGACCACCTCAGAGGTCTTTGGGTTTCACAAGTTGAATGAGAATTGTCGACGGGCCCGGGTGGCGAACGGGATGGCGTAGTCGGTAGGCGCATGAGCGCGCAGAGCACAAGGTCCCGGGTTCGAACCCCGGTCCCGTCTCCCATTTTCATTCGACGTAACATGATTAATTGTGAAGACAAGTTGTAAACAAGGCATGAAAACAGTGAGACTGTTGGCGTGGAATTACATTGAGAATTGCATGAGTGTGTAGTACCAATTCAATCAACGTGCTACACCAAACCGTGATTGGCTGATCATGTTTGTTGATGTTGATGATGCGCGAAGGCCCGGGAAATTATTTCCCTCTAAGTCGTAGGTCATGCTGATGAAAAGTCAACTACTTGTGACCTCCCGGACGAGATGGATTCATTGAATAACTACATCAACACTCACAAACCACATACGGAATATGAGGTTATTCACAACCAACAAATATCATTGTCGAAACATGTCTGTTCAGAGTCACGTTTCGACCCACCAGGAAATACAGAATAATATGATGACGCTGCCATAAACACTTCAAATAAATGGGATTCATATTATACTCTTGGATAGAGACTAAATAAATATGTGAGTGCACAACCAGAATAGCTTGCACAATAAGAAGACACCTTGAGAGGTAATTTCAATTCAATTTCAATAGGGCGCTTTATTTACAAAAAATATTATTTATGTACAAATATGTGGCGACGTTTTTTGCCTGCACGCCTTTCAAATGCCCCTTAAGTAGAGCCGTGGGCTGTGCATACAATGTCCTGGTATTCACTCTCATTGAATAAGTAGTTGCAGTTTTATTTTGCCAATCTTTGATTTTAAACTTAAAATGATGATAATTTTATTTACTTGTGATTTGTATCGTAATAATATTTTAGCATTCATTAGTGCTTCTTTAATATTGTTTAATTTAGATGTAAAATATTTTTAAATATACTGCAACTATTGATTCAAAGAGCACCGTTGGGAACCACGGGAAACGAATATGTACAATTAATATAAACATATTTATAAAGGATATTTAAATAAGAGAAATAAATTATAATGTAATATATACATGTTTTGCCAAAGAAATTAAGATTAAATTAAAATTCAATTATTTAAAACACTAAAACAAACATAATTCACGTAAAGCCTTGGAATGTCTTCTCAACATGTCTCCGCCTGAAACAAAAGAAAAATACGAAGCGGCAGAATCACGGTTCATTTGAATCAGTAGTTTCAGCGCATGTTACTCTTTCTCTCATCACCCTCACACAGCTTAGGAACTGGCCCAGGGATTGCACTACAGATACTCTATTGCCCCTCATGATAGCAATGGCTAAATCTACGTCAATGTGATAATTTTGGAATGCACCAACTTGGATAAAAGTTCGTTTTTGATCTGTTTTCAGGCATGTTAGTAAAATGTTAATCCAATCTTCATTTTGTTCGCCGCAAAGTGGGCAAATAGAGTCTCGATACCCCCTCAGTTTTCTTAATTTCCACTCTCCTACGCGAAACCATCCGTAGCCCGATCGTTCTTTTGATTTGAAAGAGTCAATGTATCGGTTTTTTCTCCATTGTCCAGCTACTAAGGTTTGCACGATAAGTGATCTCTTTTCCAGTCTGTTAGTTTCTATTTCACGACGGTATAAGTCTTGGAGTTTTCTCTTAATATCTTTTGGATCGTTTAACGACGGACTATTCTGACACACAAGTGATTCCTGCTTTATGAATTAAATTTTTAATTTGCCTGTACCATTTTCCTTCTATATTACAATGGTAAGTCTAGTTACAAGTAGGTTCCTGGTTCCTGCCCTTACCGAAAGCCAATATTTAATTGCTCTTAATTGGAGAGTTAGTTCAATGGGAAGCAACCGAAATTCCCATTAAATGCCACTGTTTGCTGTGCATTGGGCACTACCGTTACCATTTTAATGCCCGTTATTATTTGAAATGTAATTTACAATTCCACGAGTGAACATGGTTAAACTTTGCATTTCTCAGGCTAAAAATATAATTTTTTTTGTTTCACTATTGCTGTATACATTGTTTATCGTGGTAATTTGGAACACAAAAAAAAACTAGTAATAATGAAAATGTGATGAGAATGTAATTACATTGATGCACCAGGTCCCAGTCCTCTAATGGTTTCTATAAACAACAACGACCAGACGCACTGTTCACTCGAAGCTGTCAGAACAGATCTTGGATGCTAAATCCTGGAGTTTTATTTATTTCCAAGAACTCCAACTACTTTTGCAACCAAGCAGCCCAGACAACGAATCACAGCTCGCAGGACATATGAATATTGCTGCCTTTCGGAAATAAAATAGTCTCCTGGAAATCCAACGAATTACACGAAGGCCAGAATGTTTGTGGAGTCTGTGAACACTTATTTGATCGTCACATCAACCCACTTAATTCATTTTAAAACATTGTAAGTGATTCGAGAGTGACTGTTTAGATGTTTTTGGCCGTGAGTGTGGCACTTATATCTGAAGGCACACAGCACAAGATGGCTACGTTATCTTGACAACAGTCACAACAAGATTAATCTCGTAATAATAACAACTTAAGAATTCCTTTGCGCACAGCAGTGCATAAGGAGTGTAAACGAAGTCATTCATTACACGATGTAGATTGATGTGAAATACAAATGCATGTAATCACACAACACCTGACAGCAGTACATAATGAATTTAATGAATTCATTCATAATACGAGGTAGATTGATATCAACTGCAAAGCAGGTAATCACATAACACACGAATAATAGAAGAGGTACAGTTCAATGCAAAGTTTCTCTTGATGAGTAATGAATGATCGACAAGCGGCACGTTGTGTGTGCCCTATTTTAACATTCTGAAAGGTTTGTATGGGAGCAGTTAACAAATATTTCAGGTTACATCACTAGTGACCCATTGTGACAAATAGGTAAAGTAGAAATATTTGGTATACATCTAAGTACTGGAAATATAATCGCACTGGAATTAAGTCTCACTGATGTATCAATGTTATACTTTACGTAGTTGAACGGAACTAATTCCTCTATAATAAAATACCACGTGACTTGAAATCGAGTTGATAATGCGTTATATAAGAGATTTCCCGAAATTTCTCAATTCATTTTCACGACAAATACACACGTGGCTTTGCTACCAAAAATGTTAGTGATACGGAGTCACTGACACCAAGAATTAATTTTTGAAGAGAAGTTGATCACGACAATACACAGTGGAAAATGTTCATTTGATCGAACCGGCTACTTGGTTTACATTTGCTGAAGACTGTATCGTAGATAAATTGACACGCATAGACATGAAGCACATAAAACACTACTTGAGGAAATAACGCGCCGTGACTAAAAATATTGTCTCTGTAATTTCCTAGATGTTGAATGAGCTTTCGATAACGCGGATTGGAGAGTATTGTTGACTGCAATTTGGAATAATGGTGAACCAGATTATTTGTAGAGGCTCGTACACTCATATTTACGAGATAGACATTACCTACTGCGGATAGGTGGTAAACAATTAATACAGCAGGCTACAGGAGGATGTCCCCAAGGTTTGGCAACGGATCTTCTCTATTGGATTTTTGTCTTGGATACAATTTTGAAACAGACAAAGGAATCAAATACGTACTTTTTGCGGATAACGTAATGGTCTTTGTAGAGGCCAATAGTCATAATAAGTTAGAAGATGGCGAAAAACAGGCGTTAGAAAAACTAGAACGAGTGTTCCAGGCAACAGGATTAAAATTATCCGCATCAAAGACACAAGCAATGTGGTTCGGCAATTGTTGTGAAAAGCGGAGAAACCCATATCTTCAATTTTATAGAGAAAGTACCAGATTTACTTGAAAACATAAATTCCTTGGACTAATGCTGGATGAGAAACTTCTCTTCTCAGAGCTCATGGAATGTGTAGCAGATAAAGCAAAAAGAGTTTATTACGGATTGTTACGTGTACGTCTCACGAAGTACAACATTGATCAAGACGATGAGGTAAGGCTTTACAAAGGTGCAATGTGCCCGACTTACGGATCGCAGGTGTGGGGAGTTAGAGTTGCCTATGTGAGCGCTGAAAGGAAAATAAATCAAATTGAACGGACATGCCTTCTTGCTATATAGGTGATTCTAACACGATTTCTCGAGAAGCTCTGGAGATTTTGTATGAAGTAATACCGTTGGGGCTGTATATAAAGGAGCTCCAATGTCGTCGGCAAATACAAAACGACGGAAAAGTGGTGTTGCATTGCAAAGAGATCAGTAAGGGAACTGAAGAGTAGAAAAGAAGCATTTCGGAGGCTGTGATGGTGGCATGCCAGATCAGATGGAGACGGACAATTACTTGTAAATAAGAACAGGCGGTGATTTAAACTCAATACTTATGCAATAGAGTATTTGACTGGCCACGGAAATTTCAATAATTATCTTGTGGAGCGCCGACTCAGAGAGACGAGAGACTGCATTTGTGGACATGATGACGAAACACGAGAACATCTGCTGTGGGACTGCGCTATGTACGGACACAAAAGAGGAGAGTACATCAAACACCTCAAGTTAACAGAACTGTTTCAAACAAGAGATTCACCTGAGCACATCGCAACGAAAGAGAATTTTTAAGCGTTCAGGAATATGTGACCATGTTGGGACAAGTACGTGATATTATGAAGAAACGTCAAGATGAGAGTTTGTGAATAAGTGTGTTGTAGTGGCAAGGACAAAAACACAGATGAGTGGTTCGTAGATAAGAACATCGGTATATAAGTTATTAACAAAGAAGATTTTATGCGAAAATAAGCCTTGTCATGAGTAAGTAGCAGACAAGGCGATCTGATTTACCAAGACTAAATTTAAAAAATACTGATACGGTAGGAATATGATCCCTACACTTTTATTCTTTCTTGCAATGCATTCATAGAAAAAAAAATTTCACCATTTGCTAAACTAACTTTATTTAGATAAGCACTCTGTTCACTTGTCCTGGCTCATAATGTTTTTACAGAAAATGAATGTAAAGCACTATTTAAGTAGTAGATTTAAAACAACCCTTCTAATTTTTCTTCCTAAACCCAGGTGATACTACAGAAATATTTACTTAGTCTGTATAAAGAAAACGAAAAAAGAGACGGTTTTTAATCCCCACACACTTTATTCATATTCTAATTAATACTCAATTTCTAGTGAGTGCGAAAATGGAGATGCCTTGGTTGCTAATCATATCTTAAATAAGTTTATACATTACAAATATATTATTTACAAAATATTGTTTGACATTATTCACAGAAATAATTTAAAAATAACGCTTTAAATTTTCAGAATGGCAGTACATTTATATGTTCGCCTAAAGAACAAAGGGTTACAGGTAAAGAGCTCATATTAAAAAGCATTTTTATTTTGTGTACACAAAAAAATTATATAAATATACATTAAGAGCCATTGAAATAACTGATAAAAGATCGTTAAATCACTGAAAGCCTACGAGAAATGGGATCAAACATTTCAAAACATTAACTTGAAATCCAAGAATATATTACCAATTTTTAAATTTTAAACAAAATGACGACAGTAGCACACTTACATTCTTCGTGGACCTAGATATGCCCGTAAATGATAATGAATTTCGACCGAAAATCTATGACAAATTACATNCGAATAAAGATATTTTTAATAGACGGTCAAAATAGAATTAAAATAAAATTTCCCATTCATTTTGTACTTGCAAAAATGTTCTTAGTCATTCGACCATTTTACTAAGTTTATCTTCCTAAAGTTAATGGTCCAATTATGCTATTTTTTTTTCAATATGAAAGAAGATATTTTACATTCATCATTAATTCATTCACATACAGCATGTTTATGTTATTTGTTGCATGCCGTGTACTTACACCATCCGAAAGTTATCTCATGTCTTCTCCAGGAGTAGATACACGAAAGAAATATTCGGATAACCACACGCGTGAAACCGGTTCTTAGGCGCACACAGCAAAGTGTGTCTCCTGGTTCACTTATCTCTGGTATGGGGATGTGTTTCAGGTCTTCCGGGAGAAGTGTACACCTTTGGAAGACGAACGGGTTGTGTATTGGTTGACAATCATTATAGGAGTCTCGGGCTTGATTCTCGGCTCTTCGCCATCTTCGTCTGATTGACAGTTGTCACAATGACAGTGTTTCTGTACTCTTTGAGAACTCTCAAATTAATGCAAGAACCAGTGACTCTGAATATTCTTAGTTTCCTGGTTATTACTTACTCCTATCTTCTCAAACACAGAAAAAAAAGGTAACTGGCGTCTGAAATTACAATTAACCACATAGTTCAATATTTCAATCTCATCTGTTCCAAACTCAATAAATAACTTGCATTAATATCGGTAAATTTCGGTAAGATTTCGTGTTACTCTCTTCCTAATCCCTGTAGAGGTGTTGTGAAGCACGTGTGGTTTGAATGGTTACACAATGGTCTACTTGGAGACCATTTTTTATTTTAGAAAATCCGTAAACCTTTGATACAAATATAAAAGAGTTCAGTTTAAATAATTTTTATGCTTCGCCATTCCCACTCCGACTTTTAAAGAGCTGTTTTCCCATGTGGTCTGAACTTGTGGAACTGAAGGATGTGGAAATTCTGTTGTGCACTTAATGTGACTAGAACTGCTCGGAAAATCACTGATGCACTAGTTGTGGGACACATTCGAATTCATAACCTAACACCAAGATACTTCACGATGTGATGATGTTCCTGAATTCTACGTGATGGGGTTTAAACCGAAACGTCTAATCAATATTTCGATCGACTTAAAAAAATGTAATGTGTTTTATGATCTATTTGTATAAAAGAATATATTAATTTCATGGAGATCGCGTTTCCTAGATTTAACTTTATGTAGACATTCTTCGTTCCAATCGTTCGTGATATACATGTTTATGCATTAATGATAATTTCTTATTCTTGGGTATGTAGCACGTGGTTATAGTGGTTATATAGCACGTGTTTGCGAATATTCATGTCTATTTCTGGATATGATTAGTAGAAGACCTTCTCAGAAACAATTATCTTTATTCCACGTGGTATGTCCTTGCAATGATCTATGTAAAAAAAGATTGTCACGTTCCCAGTACATGGAAGAGCGTAAGTTCTTGGAACTAATGATGCATGCAATTCAAAGATAAAACACACCTTTTCTTCCTTTGAGAGAGGAGTGATCTCATATTATCTACAAAACGAATTCAAAGCAAAAAAATTAAAAAAGAGATTACATAATTGCTGAGTAAAGCATTAGGCAGATTTAAAGATCTGAGATTACGCATCAATTGCTTATTAAAATAATTGAGAGATTAAACATAAAAAAAAATGGTGTTCTTAATTTGGTATTGCATGACAGTCACCATAAATATTTCAGGAGAAAACGCGCTACGCTGGTGATGATCGATAAAATGTATCCTTGTGATAGCTGTGTGGTACCTTGCCGATTATCTGCAAACTATAATAAATAAATAAATTTATTGTCAAAAAACAGTACAAACTGCGTATGACCACGTGGAGGGAAAAAAAAAACTAATTTACTCTCCGGAAGCAAGCAAGGGACCATCCCATCAATTCCGATCAAGGGCCCTAAGGCAGAGGCGGATTCAAAAAATTCAGCAAAAATTCCTAGATAAGATAAAAAGTTAGCTGCGAGTTATAATACTAATAGAATGTCAATATGTTTGTAATTTTAAGCAAAAAATTACATGTAAGTTATTATCGAACTATAGATTATTCTGAGTATAGTGCTTAAAAATTGAAATAACACTAAATTCACGATTTATTGTTACAATAGACCCGCCCCTAGACAAAGCCTAGAGAACCTGTATGATAAATCCGCCTCTACCCGAAGGAAAACCGGAGAAAAACCCGGGCCAGGATGGGGCTACAGAATTTATGTACACAAACGTGCCAATGTTGAGTACACATAAAACTAAATTAATATGAGCCATAAGACAACACAATCATGCAAGAAAATAGTTTTTGAAATTGTTATAAGTTGTTTAAAAAGTACTACAGCAATGGCGTGATAAAGCACAAGACGAATTTAACTTTTGTTAAAATCAATAAATTCTTTTACAGTGTAGAAGCACTGGTGCAGGAGGTAGTTTTTAACCGCGGATTTTAACTAAAATTTCATGTTCATCTCACAAAATACTGACGAATCATTCAGGTCTGGATTTTTCTCTGGTTTTTATTGAAACAGAAATGTTTCTTCTTAAATTAAATGGCACGGGATATACGGGTTAGCGTGTAGAGGCAACCGTGTCATCAATATTCTTCTTCTTGTTTTTCTCGAATATTATGTGATATAAACAGTTATCGTCAATTAGCATTTTCTTTGAAAAAACAACAACAACAACAAAATGAAAAAAACTTGAGTTTTTTTGTTAAATAACTGTGTTATGATCTCAAAAAACTCAGATTTGTAAAGAACTCTGTAGATATTCTACCGAGATGGTAATTTTTTATGTTAGTTTTCCCGAGGAAAATGTTTTGTTTTCGGGCAAAGAAATGTTAAATTCCCCCCTGTTTCCTTCTTTTCATGGGAATCGATTCTGTCGTAAAGAAACAGCGCGCCGCTTGCGCCTCAAATTGTAGGCAGCGACCGCGTCAGATATCACCACGTTGGAATTAAATTCAGGCGCCACGTTTGCGCATCTCAGGGGAGAGGGAAATGTCTCGACCAATCAAAGCTGGTTATCAAGATTAACGCGAAGAACAAACACGACCGCGCACTACGTCGCGAGGCGGTGCTCATAACGAGGTGATGCGAATTGGGAAATGAAGTGTGCAATAAGTATTTGTGTTATTGACACCAGGTTTAAATGATAAACGCACAGATTTTATATTTTATTTCGTACTTACAAGTAACAGCACTTATTTTACTGCGACCACTTGACAACAAATTCCCCCACTCTTTGCGATAGTTTTCATCTTTGGGGGAGAATCAGATATTTATCATTGTTAGTATCATGCGTATTACCAGTGTGTATATGACAAACTGTTACACAACAAGACGGCATTATGGAACTAGTCGCTACACGGATTAAATTATTAATGAACGATTCACTCTCTTCCACAACAAAAATCCAATTGAAACAACGTGCGCTCGAAGTTCGTGTCACGTGGTCTTCTTTGGCCGACGTTTGATTGGCTGCGTATTTTCGGGAACGCGACATCTTACATGGCAGTACTTTCCACCAAGGAAAGTACTGCCAGTGTCATTGTGGTATAAAGTGAGCAAGCATCAGATATCGAGAGGAAACACTCGGACGACAATGCGGCTATCACACGCAGAGAGAACCTTCAATCCTTATCCTGAAAAGAAAAATCAGAGTCCAACCACCTCACGAAAAACCCCGAAGGTGCCCAAGGAGTTCGAACAAGGAAGGTAGAGCCGCGCGATTTCTTGGCCTCGGCATTAGGCTCCGACCGGTTAGACCCCAGGATAGACTCAGATCTCATTTCTTAGCATTATGCGCAGGCCTTGGAGTCTGGACGTTGAGGTGTGATGAAAATATTCCCATCCCACAGGGAAACGAACCTCTGCCTTACAGCCATCTGTTCAGCGCTCTACCATCTCACCTACGCTGACTCTTTCTAGGTGAAGCATTCGGTATACCTGCAAAAAACGTCCTTACCTCCCTGCAAAAAACGGAGACAGGAAGTCGGTGAAACTGCACATTACTTCTCAAAATGTCCTCGTTTCAATCGACGACACTCTCTGCGTTAATTGGTATGTACACAGTTTTGTGACGCCGCACAGCGGAGTATAATGAAAATAAACCTGGCCACAATTATTTTATCTTGTTACTTTGATTGATTATGACGAATTATCGTTTCTATGTAAATGTCATGTTAAGTTAAATGTATTTTTGATTCGAGAAGATATGTATCAAATCTATATAAACATTAAATAAAGCATCTGATACTAAAACAGTTCTATACTAAATTATCTAGAAATACTTTCCTCTCTTTCCATTTCCTCCAAGGGAATGCGAATTAATAAATTAGTCGACAGTGATGAAACGAATACTGATAAGTCGTATCAATATTGCAAGTGGCTGAAATGTCATATATTTTGAAATCTATTCATATACAAAAAGATTTTAATTTTATTCATGTTAGCGTTTGCTGCATATAATTTTATAAAGAAATTCTTCGTTTCAGTTAAGCAGATTAAAACGTTCTGACAATTACTACATATTCGAATATTTGGGTTAATAGAATGTCAACTTGCACACAAAAGATATTTCGATGGTTATCGAGACCAATTATTTTGCGGTAGCTTGCGAAAACTCATTTCTCTTTCTGAAGATAATTCTTAGGAACAATTATCGATAGTCGAAATATTTTGTCCTTGCATTACCCTTGAAATGCACTTCGAACAAATGGACAAACGTGTTCTAATTTAGCGGTGAGAAATTAGAAGATAAAGTAAACCATTTGACATGACAAGTGTCAATATGTTTTACAGAACCTGTCGAAGGAGATCAAAGTGCTTACGTAATTTCTTGGCAAAGCATTGCGCACAATAGAAGAAATAAAGATAGAGGATTCGTCGAGATTACAAAGAAGAAACCAAAAATATTTTTAAAAGGAAATTTACAACACCAGTGATAATTACATGCATTACAATTATTACCGAATACTATTATTACTCATTTAGAAATGTGTATTCTCGAAGAGTTATAACTTATAGTTAAGTATGATAACTTGTCGATAATCAGCGAACTGCCATTTTGTAGTCAACTAACTAAATATAGTCAATCTATACTAGCTCGGTGCTTTCTCCTGTTTTCTTTCCGGCGTGTGTTTTTATATAGGTCCGCGAGGCACAGTTTAGTGTGACAGTGTAATTAACTCAATATATTAATTTTGTTTATATTTTCAATGATGTTAGCAATAATTATACTTTAAACTTATGTAGGTGTCTTAAATTTAAAACCCTACGTGTTTGATAAATAAATGGACAGTAAAAATCCCTTGGAAAAAGCATTTGTACAATATTCTGTCGATATTTTGACAAGCAAGTATCTATTTTTTTATTATTGTAAGGGAGGGAATGTATTATTTTGTCTTGGAACTTATAAATGTTAATTACACCACTGCATTGCACTATTTGATGGAAATTAACGAGATATTCCAGCGCTTGATTCAGGAAAATCCATTGTGAAAAGCCATTACATATTCTTTTACACACATTTAAAAATGAAAATTTGCCTATGTTCATCCTGCACATGTTAACTATCTCCTTGCCCAATTTCATCACTATTTGTTCCGTGGTTTAATCGCGATCAAGTAGCAATTAGACAGACACGTTGGCGTTATGCATTTATATATGGATAATATGCACTAATAATGACGTGTGAAATATGTTTGCTAAAATGTAAACATATGATTTATTTTGAATAAATAATAACTATTTAATATAACTAATTTGTTACTAAAATTTACTTTATTGAAGGCAACAAAGAATTTTATTACAAAAGGAATATATATCTTCATATACATTAATACGCAAATGTCCCATCATTTTTTGTTCCGTTTCTGTAGAATCGAACAGACTAAAACTCACAAATGAAGTATTGTACTTTAGAGTTTTAAAAATGTGTTAACGATTTCCCATTTTTTAAATTTTATCTTTCCTTTTCAGAGAAAATAGCATTTAAAAATTAAATCAAGGAAAATTACTAATTGACTCATTTTTTTTATATCGTTTATTCTCAACTTCTTGATTCCTAACAGAATGAAAGCCTTGAAAGTAATAAACAATATTCTTAAAAATTGTAGGTAATGGTCCATAGTTTACAAGATTTTAATTTACGATTAAGTTAAATTTAAATTTCAGCGCAACTTAATTCCCCAGATCAGCCAAATTATAATTTTTTTAAATACAAAAGAATATAACAGTGAACAAACTATTGAAAAACTAAACAAATTTAAATATATTTTAGTTCTACCCTAGTTTCATTTTCGGAATCATTTTCCTGGCTGGCATCATGAAAAAATAGTAAATTAATTTAAGTCGTATTTGTCATAATTAATTAATTCCTTTTTCGTAATTAATGTTCAGTTGTAACTGTTTTAAACTAATAACATTTGCTGCATTCGAAGGCAACCTAGCATGGATGTATTTCTTATACTGTTTATCGCCTTTTAAAAAAATTCTCCGGTCGCATGTCCGCTTGTATCATTATTAGTTTATGTGAGTTAAAATACAAAATATCACTTCTTGATATTTGTCACTAGTTTGTTTGTGAACAATTCATGTAGTTATTGCTAGAATACTGATGCCCACCTAGAACCCCTAGCTTCTTGGTGGCATGCAACAGTGAATTTGTACAAATATATCAATGACCTCATCATTTATATTACTATTCTCGCAGTAATGTTTCCTTTATTATAGATGATGTGTCATTATTCAAGACATGACAGTCAATACTTGCGCAGTACCTAGCTATATATCAATTATCACTGAAGTTCAACGGGCTCCAATGACCTTTGATGTCGACGTGAGCCGTAAAGCCCCACAAAAAAAAAAAAAAAAAAAAATCTGAAGTTCAATGTCTCGGGAGGGGAAAAGTTACTGAAATACTACATTTCTGAGCGTTTCTGAAGGGTCTCAGGGAGGATCTGATATGAAAAGGCCGGTCGCGCTTTCACTGTCTACCTGCACCGACGCAGTTCCATACATTCTGCACAACACAAGAAAGTAATTTCAAAAGTACGTATTATTATCAAACTATAGATTATTCGCGAAGCATTGATGATAATTCGTAACAATTAATAACCGCCACTACTCAAGAGCCTAGCGAGTCTGTATAAAATAATCATCTCTACCCAAAAGAAACCCGGACCAGGAGTGTTAAAACCGAAAAACATGAAGTATCCTCGTCATACAATTAAGTAACTGAATTAAGAACAGGCTGCAAACTAATCGAAAACACTCTGACTGAACAAATCACACGTGTGAGGTCACAGTATCGATTTACGTTCTTTACTAAGGATTACAACCGCGCAGTTGGTTAGCACACCAGCGTGTCAAGCTGAAGGTCCCGAGTTTGGATCCCGTTTCTATATCTCATTTTCACGCAACCTGGCGGAGAGGTTCACTTAAATTTAAGAGATTTATATATGCTTAAAATAACTAGACTATATAGCAATTAGTCTTCCATTGACCCACTTTCATGCAACATAACATATCGAATATAAATAATTTTGTTACTGAAGTATTAGAGTGGACTATGACTAATCGAATTCTGGTCTTAATTGGGTGTGGATATTGGTAAGTAATTTATTGTGTTACGTGTACATTAATTACTTTCCTTAATTTATTACCATAAATGACATCAGTTTTTTTAATATCCTAAGATTTGCAATAATTTTTTGTTACAATCGTACTAAATACTTTTTTACAAAATGATTTATAACATTTTTAATAAGAATATTTTCAAATTTACAAGTGTTTGTATGATTATTCAATGATTTATTAAACCGATTTAATTCAATAATTTATTAAATAAATTATTTAACAGAGTGTTAATAATTTAACTACACATTTCAAAGGGGGGGGGGTCATTATTCATCATCCCTACCTAAGAAAATAATCACTGTAAACATAAGTCATTCGATTCTGTGTATTTCGATTTATATTGAAAACCCATTTCATTTAATTATTAGACATCCGTTTCACATTATTATTTTATAAACTCAAAACTTTATATTAAATTTTTATAACATCCTCGTCTATTATTAGTAGCAATTAAAGCTAAAATAAGGAACGTGAAAAAAGTTATATTATGTGATCTTTGTTTTGCAGTCTTATGAAGAATTGATGGACCAATACCAAAGAAATTATAATTAGTGACAAAGAGGTAAGGTATCACTTGTGAAAGATTTAAATTCAGTTAATGGAAACTCTAAATAACGGAATGACGTCGTCGATTAAACTTTTCAGCATTGATTATGTTGTCATCAACCTACCTTGAAAAAGAATGATTCGATAATCCTTTGATTATAGATTGTTAGCGATATATTTTGAAAAATAATTCCTCCTACCTCGATTAGTTATCTGCAACTATCGAACGAAGCAAATTCATTTCCCCTCTGCGCATCGCAGAGATTGCGGTTAGAAACACTCTTGTAACAATAAATACAGACTATTTAGCCTCACCAATATGGTTAAAGAATGATAGTATTATAATGGTGGCAGTCTAATTAACCTTCAGTAATAAAGAAATAAAGACCCCTGGCTTTAATTGTTTACGGGCTGCGGCCACTTCTTCGATGAATGGGTAATTTAAATCTGTCGTTGTAGAGCTGAATTTTATCTTTAATTCTGCAAGACTTTTCTTGATTTTTATTTTGTGTTTTCTTCCGCGGTTAGTTCTGGCACACTTATTATGTGGTCGTCTATTTGGTTTGCAGTGACTAATAGTCGAGTTTGTATAGCTGGAGTGGCTGTTCGAAGCTTCCTTAGTGAGCTCCAAGCTTTACGACTGGAGTGTTTGTAATCCATTGTATGTACCATGGTTTTCCCTTTCTTATGCCTTGCATCATCTTAGACACGAATCAGTTCATTGGCTGTCTCAGATTTACCGATCTTGATGTAATCTAGATTCAGGATCTCGTTGTTTTTATGCCATCCGGGGATGTATGTTCTTCTGATACCTCTTGGAATGTTTTCCTTCGCTGTGGCAATTACGGCTCCCACCAAACGCTGCTAAAAGGCAGGCTCAGGAGGTATCCATCGAATTACCTGATTCAAATCCTAGGAGAACTTGGATCAATTTGCCTTCGCGAAATGTAATCTTGGTTTAGGATGTGAGTCAACAGTAGGTATTTGCAGGTCAATGTTTATTTGAATAGGGTGGTGTTTGGAACGTGGGAAGATACCAAGTACAGGGAGAGAAGTGTGTTTTGAGTCGATGGAAACGAAGTAGAAGCCCGGGTTTGGTTCTGTGGCCCATCAAACAGATGTGAAAGATGATAGGTCTTTTGCGTCAAACACCAAGTAACGATTTTTTGCTTCAGCACAGTTCATAAGAAATGTACCGTTATCATCACTGTCTGAGTATTTCCAATTTTGATGGTGACTGTTAAAATCATCTGCACATATCGCGATATGTGGAAGATCGGTAAGTATTTCTTTAGTACATTTTACTAGCGGAGGTTTGTATATGTTTACATTTTTTAGTTGTGCAGAAGTTATTACAATAATATGTATGTGAGCCTTCCAGGAGGACGACTTACTTTCTCGAAGAGTTCGTATTACTCTGGCTCTGCACCTTTCAAACTCAATGAGATTATCAACCCTGAGATACTTATTAAGTCGCGCTAAAGATTTCTTTCTAGCGCTGACCGCCTTTGCGCAATCCGAATTCCATTATGCAACAGGGCAATGCCTTTGCTTACAATACGATTTAGGGATGGCAACATCAGCGGCTTTAAAAACCGCGTTGGTGAAATGGGATGCCATAGCATCCACATTAGCGAAAGGCTTATCGCAAAGATTGATGTTGCGTTTAAACACATCCCAGTCTGCATTTTTCTATATACACTGAGAGGGGAGTGAAACCGAGGGGCAAAAGACGTTGAAATATATAAGAATCGGGTCGTGGTCAATCCCACACAGATCGTCAAGACCTGTCCAATCTAAGAGTGGGGAAATAGAGGAACTGCAGATGGCTAAATCCAGCACCGAGAAACATCGGGAAGCTGTACAGAAGTGGGTGGAGAGGCCTGTGTTAAGGAGCGCTATATCTCGGCTATCTAACAGTTTTTCAATGATATTACCCTTTGGGAAGTTGCGTGAAGAACCCCGCATTGAGTTATGGGCATTGAAATCCCCGTTGATAAGAAATGGAGAAGGCAACTGGATATAAATATTACAAACCGTTATTGTAAGGGACGGTAGGCTGACCCTCGTACATACGGTCTGAAAGACACTTGATATAGAGACTTCTTTGGCATAGACTGAAGCGTCTACGAACACAGCGACTCCACCGTGTGTCCGTATGCCGTCTTGTAAGTCCGCCCTATAACAGATGCAACCACGAGAGAAAAAAGAGTGTTTGGTAAGAGGTGTGTTTCTTGAAGGCATACTATTGGAGGATAATGACGAGAGAGTATAAGTTTCAGGTCATCCGAACGGACAGAAGCACCCCCTGCGCGCCCCCTCTCACCCTGGAGTTCAGTCGAAGACCTAGTCCGAGCCGATTGGTCGGGGGTGGGTAGAGCCCCCGATCGCCCGTCTAGAAGAGGCCGAGGCCAAAGCGAGCGTATTGGGGCGCATCTAGAGTACACGTAGAAGTTCCTCAACTCACCAGGATTCCCATTCCCTCCGACACGGGTTGCCATGCACGGCAAACACATGGGAGAGCGTTCAGCGCACAGAGAAGGCTAGTAAAGAAGATAAAAGTGATGAAAGTGAAAAAGTAGGTAATTAGAAAAGGAAGGTACAAAGAAAGAAATACTTGAGAACCTTCTCTGTATCCCACCGTCAGGACGTGAACCGACTCACTTCGACGGCTTGACCCACGTGAAGGGTTTTTTAGAAGTAGTAAAAGTAATAGTTAGTGATGCTAGGAGTAGTAGGCGAAGGGTTCGCTTCTCAGTGGTCACAGCTATGTGAACCCGGGACATTAATATGAAAAGCTACAAATTATTTCAGGCCTCACCGGGAATTGAACCCGGGATGACTTGATGATGAGCAAGAACGTTAACGGTGGGGCTCATGTATCATTAGAAGTATTTTTTTTACAATTTCGTGTATATACTTTACGAATTAGTTTAAACGTATATGAGAAAGCATGTTCAATTTCCTGCACAGCTAGCAACTAAAATCAATCAGTCTGAAAACTAAAAGCAATCAGTAAGCAAGTGATTGAAAAATCTCGCAATCGTAAGTTCTAACTCACTTAGCCGTAAGATCTGACTATGATCAATCAGCACGTCCGTATCTCACTCAGTAATTCTGACAGTAAGTACGTAAGTCTGAACCTCTAAGCAAGTACCTAATTAAATAACAAACATCCCCTCTTTTCCCCAGAATTTTTAAGAGACAGTCACGCCCACCCCCAAGTAACGTGGTTTCTTAAGCCAATTATTGCGTTCTGCCCACTCCTTGTGGAGTCCTTTCGATTGGCTGATCGTCGTGACGTATGTCACATCCTCGGCGAAATACACTGCCTTATTTTTAACAGTATTTGTGGCTTTCCGGCGACGCCACACCGTGATCACGTGGTGCCTCGCCTTTTTAGGGATCCTCGTGTCTCGAGACCGCGACCCGGGTCCTTCATTGTCCTTTTGCTATTGCGCCGCATCTTTCCCTTGTCCAGTGACAGTTGGTCGCCCGCCAAAGAACTCCTAGTTTTTCTTGAAACTTTTAAAACTTCTAAGATGTTCCGTCACTTAAATTGCTGGGGAAACCCTGCTCTAGATAATGTATGTGTATGTTGAGAAAAAAATATTTTCCACCGCAAAGTATGATTTATAGTGATCAATCGATAATGTTTAGTTAATAAAAATACAAGTGAATTAGAAAAATTGTTGATACAAACATAGTAGGGTTATTCCACAGAAATTGGAAAATATAGGTCCGAGGCGCCTTATCCGGTTAGGTGTGGATTTATTCAATTTTTATATTTATTGGTGGCACAGAATACTGGTACAAATGAATCATTTAACATCTTCAGATTTAATGTGTAGGACACAGATAATTTATTTACGACTGTTGCCTCACTCCTTTATCATTTCATGTCTTACTCCTTTGTCGTTTCTTAAATTCACTGCTATCGAGACAAAGATTGACTTACAGGAGCGTTTTATGTGGTGGCATCCCTGTGGGTTCCAGTTGAAACCAATGTGACCTGCTTCATTACTCAATAACTTCAGTTGTTTTGTATACACAAGTTGAATCTGTTGAAAAATATAAAAAAATTAAAAAATCCACACCTAACTGTATAGGGTGATTATGAAATATATTTCCCAATTTCTGTAGAATAATCCAATAACTATAGACATAGACTTCATCGAATACAAGAAATAGGAGTAAATTAGATGTAAAATGTGAAGCTCTGGGATGCTTACCTTATATTTTTATGCACGCTAACGAAAAACTATCTCTATCACCCTAGATTTTTTCCTTTACTTTCTATTTACACATGACAACAACCACGTAGGACGAGATCTCCGCTCATGTACTCTGTTTGTGCGATGCGCTTGTCCAAACCAGATAGCGGTACCTAGATTCATATTTCCCGAACTTAGAGGATATCAGGAACGCTAAAATCCAATCTTTGGAGTCTTTAGTGAGGCCCTGAGGTTGGAATAACAATGAATGAACTAAAAGGGTACAAAGGATCTTTTAGGTCTATGTGCGGAGCTCCTCTAGTAGGAGGCCACCCATACTATAATCTAATCTCATCCACACTCAAATTTGGTATTAAATTTGTATTATGAATTCGTAAAATTAGGATGCTGTAAATGATTTTAAATGCCAGTAAGTAAAAGTACTTTGTTCTGATCATGAAGATAAATTTAAGTTTTTTCCTGAGTAAATTAGTCTTACAGAAATCCGGAGCCAAGACGGGTAAACAGCCAGTTGTGATATAAATTGAGCCAGAAATAAAGTTCAAAAGGAAACTCTCTGGTGACGCTGCGGCTGGCAAACGTAGGGCAAACCCTTAACCCTTAACCCTTAACCCTTAACCCTTAACCTGAGGTTTCAAACTCGTTTCAATATCACGTGTACCCTCGACGACGGTCCCTGCGTAAAGGGTGATGTACACGAGACTAGTGAACACCGCTTTTCAACACCGCTTCGTGGCACCTCACAGTGCAGTATATTGAGACGAAACCTGGTCCTAAGAATTTTATCCCGTGAATTTGATGGATTATGGAGAATTATCGTTTATATGTATGCGAAAAAATGTAATGTTACGTTAAATGTATTTTTGATTCGAGAAATCTAAATAAACAATTTAAAAGAAGTTCTATATAAATTTTCTTAACATGAATAACGGGCATAACATTTGTTTATATACTTAAAAATGTTTTTTCACCATATGTAGTAGATAAAACATTTTTAGCTAGGCTTCGTCTCGATATACGTTGTGCGGAGACATAAGTGTTGGAAAGCGGCATTCACTAGTCCCGTGTACGTGCCCCTTAACGAAGGCTAGTCAAAAGATACAGCTCGCACGGTTAAAATACCAAACTCGCTACCTCTACTAACAGACAAAGATTCAAGTGGAGAACGAGTTTAATAAACAGATCATTTTCCCTCACTGAGTGGTTCCAATATTCGAGTCTCCCTTTCTGCTTATCACTAATCCTCTAAGGTCATCTTTCACATCTCTTAAAGTAGCTGGCGGGTGCTCGTCTACCAAAAAACTAATCGAGTGATCTTAAACCGATCGCTAGATCTTGGGCTCTTCACCCCGCTCATCCATCGGGACGGGCGAATCTCGGTAGCAAACCGTTGACGCTAATATTTTTGTGAGATTTAACAATGAAATGCTTATGAAAGACAAAAATATAAGGAGTTTGTTTACAAAACACCTGATACTGCCTCGCAAAATATTAAAACGTAAACAAGAGAAAGTTACATCTGGTTATCCACAACCCATCATGAATCTGACTACAGAGGACTGTTTTGTTTTAAGTTATCTACTTATACCTTCCCATATTACAATTTCCTCAAAAGGACAGTCAGTGAATAATAAAAGAAATATTTTATATATGTCTCCCAAGGTGATGAAGCAAAAATCAGAACGCCTTATCAATACTGCTTGACTTAAAAATGTCCTATTCTCCGTATATAAAAGAATAATTTTATTTCATTTACATTCACGATTCCTATACACCTTTCTATGTAGAAATTCTTTGTTGCAATCGAGCAGATTAAAATGTCCTAACACTGACGACGTATTATTATGCTTGGATGAATAAAATGGCATTCAACACAAGGAGGAAACTTGGATGTTTTTTAATCCAATCATTTTGCACGTGTTTTCGAATACTCATTTCTATTTCTGAAGATGATTAGTGGAATTTCCCAGAAGCGATAATCTATATTCCGTCCTTGCATTGATCCAAGAAAAGCATTTTTTCACGCTCCCAACACGTGGGTAAGCGTGTTGTTCTTGAGAGAAAAATATTTGAGGCATGGAATTAGAAGATAAAACAAACCTTTTCTCCGCTTTAGAGAGGAGTGAGACAATAGATTCTAAACGTGTCCGAGACGAAAATACTGCTTACATGATTGCTTGGCATTATATTGGGTAGTATACAAGAATTAGATATTACTCCTTAATTGTACATTATAATTAGTATGACAACAAAGAAAAATAAAGATGGCTGATTTGTCGATATCAAAAGGGAGATACTAAATACTCTAAGATAATACTAGCGTAGGTGGAATTAAATCACTAAAATATCTGAAATCGGCAAAATAAACAGAGTAACATCATCTCATTGTTGTAACTTCAACTAGAAAAACATAACCTCACTGGCCATTTAAATGAGATCATTGCAATCATATTTAATGGCGAAATACATTGGCGAAATGTTTTTACATGTTCTTGCGCATTTCAAAGGAGACAAGCAAGTTCTTGAATATTATTTGTACTATGCTATTAACAAATAAATATTAAATCAAATTTTTGTTCATTATTATTCAATTTGTAGTATTTTATAACAATTATAATAGAAATAAAGAAAACAATTATACATCTCAGTGATTTGGCTAACTTCGAGTGATGGTTCCACCTTAATTGTACATACGGATTAGTGGGAAAGTAGACAACAAGAAAAATAAAAATGGTTGAAAGACGCAAAAATACTTTTAAAAAGAAATGCACAACTCGTATAATGATTACGTGCACTAAGATTATTGCCACATACTACTATTACACGTCTCGTACAGCATTTTCTCGAAAACTTTCGTATAAAATCTTCACGATTATCAGGAAGCTAATATTTTTCAGTCAACTAATGATAAAACAAACGTATTTTTAACAAGCTTTTATAAAAAAAACTGTGCTAAAAATGAAAAATAATTCTTAGTAAAACTGAAACTAAAAAAATAAAACTACAAAAATTTCCCTTCCATAGTCACTCATCATAGGTACATGAATTTCGGTAATATATAAAACGTAGATATTTTTAAAATATGACATATAAGCTTAAGTTTTTTAACGAGTAATTTTAAAGTACGAGGCTGCATGTCTCCCGAAAATGGTGTACTCAATTCCAATTTCGCTCGTTTTCGATTCTTTCTACTTGTTGCACCATTCACACCCCACGTATCTAAGAGGTGTTTTTCCCAGAGGGATGAATTTTGATTCACATGTTATCTGGATTTCACTATATCAACACAACTATGCCGAAAACGCGGATCTAGAGGTGTATAGGCGCTAATCATGAACTTAGGCATCAGCGGGAATATCACTACTATTTTCACAGGTCCCGAAAACAATGATCTCAACACTAATATCATTCATTTTCGATATTTTTTAATTTCATTCCCTTCTCTCCTCTAACCCATAGGGTGTTTATTCCTCATGGGGTATTGAGAGTTTATGCTTCCTTGGGAGTCTNGCACCATTCACACCCCACGTATCTAAGAGGTGTTTTTCCCAGAGGGATGAATTTTGATTCACATGTTATCTGGATTTCACCATATCAACTCAACTATGCCGAAAACGCGGATCTAGAGGTGTATAGGCGCTAATCATGAACTTAGGCATCAGCGAGAATATCACTACTATTTTCACAGGTCCCGAAAACAATGATCTCGACACTAATATCGTTCATTTTCGATATTTTTTTAATTTCATTCCCTTCTCTCCTCTAACCCATAGGGTGTTTATTCCTCATGGGGTATTGAGAGTTTATGCTTCCTTGGGAGTCTCAACCTTCTCATGAGCAGTCCCAAACCTTTTGTGATCAATCTATATATTCTCTATTGTTTTTACTTGCCACCGCATTTCCACCACTAGCTTATTGAGGCTAAGGACATACTACCATTCGTGGCAATTGATTGTTGACTTACGCAGCACTGGGGGAGTCCTTATCCATCTCAACGGCACAAAAATCATGGTTTTTAATGTGATATTGTTTTTCTCCCTTTATTTTACATATCATCCCCTTCCCACATCGTCTGTAAGGGTGCCAGAGTTGTCTTATCCCCTCAATGATTGTTGTCAGATAGTAAGTCATCCGAGAATTTTTTAGAACTTTTGGTTAAATTTAGAAAAAAAGTGAAACAAAATTTGACACCTCCGTAGACGAGAGGCAAGTACTGTAATTTTCCTCTTTACGTTAATGATGTTTTATACTCGAAATTATTGTTGTTGTTCCGGTATTTATTTGAAAAGCAAATTTACATCTTTGGAAATATTTAAGTCCATAAATAAAGTTAAGCTATTTACCATATAATTATTATGCAACAATATCTAAACATCTCATGTCCAATCAAATTTAATGTTTTAGGTATTCATTTGGCGCTGAATGTAATGTTCTTTAATTACAAAAAGGAACATTTTCGGTGCAATGCTTTGTTTCCGAAATATAATCAAAAAAACTGAATAAAGTGCAAAGTCATTTTTGGCTGCCAAGAGTTGTACACACCTCCTAAGATGGTGCAAACTCAGATTTCAAGTATTTGGGACCAAATATAAGTATTAAAACTACATCCAGCTTTGTCCGAATTTATTCCGTCAAAAAACCTATTTTTACTGCCCAAAAGAATTTTTATTCGATCTTCTTTGTACATTTTGGGGGCAAATTCTTTTCTTGTCGTGTAAATGTCCCGAGTGTGTTCAAAATATTTGAACCACTTGCTGTATAGCGAGTTGTTACGCCTCCAACATAAATCGAATTGAAAGGAAAATGCTTTAAATATGTTTTATAAATGCGTGTTATATCAATTATCAAATGTGTACTCTCAGTCGGAATTGTTGTCACCAACAAACTGACGTGTCGTGTTTAAATTTGAATCAATTATATTCTTAGTAATATAATGGTATGGGCTCAAAGCTATGTCGATTTCCTGATGACATTACGAGATAAACACCAGATTCGCTCATCATCTTTTAATATTAATAATAAAAATATTGAATGCAGTTTGAGACTTTACATGAACAAAACTGCACAAATCATGGATTTTTTTTTACAATTCTTAGAACGTCTACTAACATGGATCACATATCTTTTCATTTATTTATCACCAAGAGTTTTCCTTGTCTTCCACAATTGTTAGTATTCTAAAGAATATGTACCGACACTTAAAAGGAAGGTCAAAAAATAAAACGAAGAATTTCTTTTACGTTTAATACAACGTCTTCTTCAGGGCATCACTATAAAAATACATGAAATGAATATTGTGATAAATCTATTTTTTCTTTGAATATTTCCTCCCACGATAAATTACATAATAAAAAGTAATTAATGTTTTAAAGTATCGATTTTGGAATTTCTCCCAAACATTCCCAATTCATAAAAGTACAAACTCGTGAATTACGTTTTAACTGGTCCCAAGGAGACTTTACCCACCCTGGTTTAAAAAGGTATCAGTAAATTCAAATTTCACGCCTACTTTTCTTTCCTCCCATCAGACGATCGGATCACGAAACAGGAGAGAGAAGAATCGCTTCATTCTCTACGAGACTGACAAAGGTGAAAGTCGAAACAGTTTCAACAAATTGAGTAACTTTTGTGTGTTTTTTCTCTCTTCTATATAAATGTAAATACGACCCTCCAAATTCTCATCGTGTATTTTAAAACGTAAATGTTTTAAATGGTTTGACAGAAGAGCAGACCTTAAGGTGTCAGTCTCGCCTGAATAAAGTCTGTATTATTATTATTATTATCATCATATTCCTTAAAACCTTTTAAATTGTATAAACAAAAAGTATTTTTAAAAAATTAATGTTTATTTCTGATCAAATCGTAAGAATCCCACCCCCATTTTATAATACAGTCAATAACCTTTGCAGTATCATCAAAATCGCTTGTCTTTTAATTTCCCTTAATGGTCAGTCAACGAATATTTCCTAAATATTTCTTTGAAGTCGTCTCGTTTGATGAAGACAACACTCAAGCGTCGTTTCAAATCTGCGAGTAACTTAAATTTGTCTTTATATTCATTTTCTCTGAACTATTTATTTACAAGAATATGTTAATGTTTTCCAAGTAATGTTCGCTTTCTGTCAGATTTCTTTTAATTTAATGACATTTTCCTTCATTTAAATCTAATATATTCACACGACATTTTCTGTCATCGAGTTGATAGTAGTATAACAACATTTAGAAAAATGTACTTTGAAATTAAATCCTCGCCAATGATGTATGATTCAACTACCAATGTACCAATTTTTAATACCCATTTCGATTTCAGAAAATGAATAAAGAATTTCCGAGAAACGATTATCAATACTCGTCATACTCTGCCCTTGCTTCATCCATGAGAAGCATAGAGGCACGTTCCCAGCACGTGGAATACTGTCCTATATTTGAAGCGAAGACTTTTCGTGCATGAAATTAGAATGTAACATGAAACTTCTCCTCGTGGAAAAGAGAGGAGGATAGAAGTACAGGGCAAATGAAGGTCAAACCAGGTGTTTACATAAAAGCATTGCAAAACTTTGGAACAGAATATCAGCGCAGGGATTACACCTCCGTTGTAACAGTTGTCAGCCATGGCTCTCCTGACGCGAACGTAAGTAGTACATTTTCACTTCTACGAAAATAAATATTTTCATCAAGTATTTTCATCATAAATAGAACAAATGGCCCACGTAAAGTAAGTATTTTCAAATGTGTTTAACTATTATTAGTCGTTTAAGATTGTAGTACATACATTTAAATCAATACCTTTTCAGTAATACACGTTTATATAAAAAACTTCACGATTTCTTGAAGTTTACTTGAGGATTATTTGCGTCATGTTTTAGGGAAATCAATCGTGCCCCAAAATGATTCTAAACCTGGAAAAAAATATAAATTTTAAGCAATCGTTTCTTAGTAATATTTAAATCATTAAACATCCGTTAAACATTTTCAACTTACGAGCAAAGATAAAATTCATCATTTTAGAGTCTCGTCATACACGTTCAAACCGCTTCTTTATCCCTCCAGTGGCTAAGGGGTTAGCGTGCTCGTTTACCACCAAGTCACTCCGGGAGCAATTCCCGACGGGGACAGAAAAAATTTGCAACTTTTCACATCAATGTCCCATTTTATATAGCTGTGACTGCTGAGAAGCGAACCTTCCTTCTTCTTTCCACCTCCTACTGCCTAGTATCAATAACACTGTTACTAACTACTCCTACTAACACCTCCACGTGGGCCATGTTGGGAAATCCAGCTAACCGATCTACCTACTAACAATAAACCTATCACCCACCTCTCATCGCTCCATGTAGATGAGCTTCAATAGAACGCTACATTTCCTGTTTATAAATACTACTACAGAAAGTGCTTCCTCACACAGATGCGTTTGACTGCACTTGGTGCTTAAATTTTTCAAACTCTCACACATTGATTGAAGCTTACCAATAAGATTCGCGATGGGGTGGAAGTAAGCCAGAGAGAAGAATAATAAGATTTTGAGAAGAAGAGATTAAGTTAAATAAGTAGGTCATTAGGTGTTTGAATTGTGTACGAGAGATAGTGAGTAGCGACGAAAGCTTTCTACCCTCTGTTCGCAAAGAAAAATATTTTCCATCCCTTCCGATCTAAGGAACCGACGAAAGTGCATTAATTATTTCTCCATGCAAAATATAACCACGACATTTGACCTTCCATTCCCGATTTAAAAAGGACACAAAATGTATTATCTATAAAGTATTTAATTTTCAATGGATGTGAAAGTGTGTGTATCCATCGGGTACATTCTCTTATCAATTCATTAATATTCTAAAATTATTGTTATGTAACAATAAATATTAAAAATACTCGTAGTTTGGTGGTGGAAGAATATAGTTAGTTTGTGATTCTGGGTTTTTTTTTGTTACACAAATGTTCCTCGCCAAATGAAATTAATATTTTCAGGCTTTAGAAATCTACGAAGCGAATGAGTTATATTCTTGTAAGGAAACACTGAGTAAATCATATTATGTAGTGGAGGTTGCGTTAGTTGTTGCCTTTTCGGAAGGTAGTACAATCCTTTTTTAATATTTTTATTAACAAATTTTATGGTTCACAAACACATAGAAATGTCTGAAATTGTGGTGAACATCACCGCCATATAGATTAATTTTGGGCGTTAAACAGGTCTTTGGGTCTCGCAAGTAGAATGAAGATGGAAGACGAGTCCGTGAGGAGTACGGGATGGTGCAGTTTCTAAGCACATGAGCGCCCTAAGCTCAATGTCCCGAGTTTGAATCTCGGTCCCGCCCCCATTTTCATTCAACAAAACATAATTAAACATTTTATGGGATAGTAGTAAACTGAAAGTATGTTATTCACTATTTGTAATTTTTCCCTTCGATGATTTTCATCTGAAAGTACTCCCACGTTATACCGTGGAATGTTTGATTGTATCGTTATTAATTTCTCCTTTCTTAATTTAAAAGAAAAAGTGAAAATTTAATTTATTTGTTAGGATTTATTTTATTTTTATGGTAAACAACTGCTACATTTTATTAATTGTAACATTCGTACCCATACTTGTAAGAAACATAAGTGACGCATTTAAATAGGAAAGTGTGTTGACCCATGTTGTACGCATTAGATATTGATTTTCTTACGTATCACAACTGACGTGAACTCATACCTCTTAAGATGTGTCAATGCGTGTTGATGATCCACAAAAAAAAATTCGAAACGCTGTGTGATGTTTTATTTCTTTCAGTTTAGAGTAAGATTTGATATATTGAAAATATACGCTGACGAAAAATATGTCTAATTCTTAAATAACTTGAGACAAATACGTGTTTTAGTTGTTTTTTCAGTGAAATGTAAAAATGAAATTAATTTTGGAAATAAATACATAAATATGTAAATAAATTTATTGTAAAAAAAGCAGTACAAACTGCGTATGACCACGTGGAGGACAATAAACTAATTTACTCTACGGAAGCAAGCAAGGGACCATCCCATCAATTCCGAACAAGGACCATAAGGCAGAGGCGGATTCAAAAATTTCAGCAAAAATTCTTAGATAAGATAAAAAGTTAGCTGCCAGTTATAATGCTAATAAAATGTGAATATGTTTCTAATTTAACGCAAAAAATTTACATGTACAAATTATTATCGAACTATAGATTATTCTGAGTATAGTTCTGAGAATTTCAGCTTTTTATAATTGTAGACAATGAAGTACTGTAGACTCACGACTATTCGGTCCTGGATAAAAAAAATATTTTTTTGAGAACAAACAACCGATGTCAGATAATTTGTACACCAACAAAAATGTTAATTTAGAGGACGGAAAACACTGGAAGCGGAGGATGCTGGCGGAAGGAGACATTGTATTAATTGTTCTTAACAATGGGAGCAGCTGGGAAACAAGGACGACAGATAAAATTACAAGTTGCCAAGATTTCGCAATTGAACGCCTTTAATCCCTCCCCCATACAGTTCATTGCAACATTCGAGGTCAGGCAGAAAAGTAATGAGACTGATTTTTTATTTACCAAAGTTTTTATTTTTTTCAAACATCAATGTTATCCCCTTCAAAGTAGTTCCCTTGGGCAGCTACACATCGATGGAGACGTTGTTCCCATTGTTGGTAGCAGCGCTGGAAGTCTTCAACCGGTATGGTCTTCAGTATGTCCGTTACACTCTTTTGAATGTTTTCTACAGTCCCGAAATGACGACCTTTGAGGATATTTTTCAGTTTAGGAAAAAGGAAAAAGTCACAGGGATTGAGGTAAGGTGAATAGGGGGGCTGGGGAACCACAGGAATGCCTTTTGAGGTCAAAAATTCTGTTATGGAGAGGGCAGTGTGACATGGGGCGTTGTCATGATGGAGCATCCATTTGTCTGCAATGTCTGGTCTCACGCGAATGACCCTTTTTCTAAGCCTTTCAAGGACGTCTTTATAAAAAACTTGGTTGACAGTTTGTCCTGGAGGAACAAATTCTTTGTGGACGATTCCCCTTCTGTCCAAAAAACAAATCAGCATTGTTTTGATCTTCGATTTGATCATTCGAGCTTTCTTTGGTCGAGGAGAGTTTGCAAAGTGCCACTCCTCACTTTGCCTCTTGGTCCCAGGATCGTATTCAAAAATCCATGATTCATCACCTGTGATCACACGACTAAAGAAATCTTGCTCATTAGCGATTCTGTCAAGAAGATCAAGACACTTGTTTTTTCGATTGTCCTTCTCCTGAATTGTGAGATTTTTCGGGACCATTTTGGCACAGACCTTTCGCATGTGCAAAGTTCACTCAAAATTTGATGAACGAATCTGTTCAAATTTAATTGTTCACTCAACATTCTTAATGTTAAACGACGTTCTGATCTCACAAGAGTGTTCACATGTTCGATGTTTTCATCAGTTTTCATCAGTTTTCGAAGTTGAAGGCCTCCCTGATCGGTGTTCTTCTTCAACGTGTTCTCTGCCTTCCAAAAATGATTTGTGCCAGCGAAAAACTTAAGCTCGGGATAAAGAATGTTCCCCATAGGCCTGTTTTACCTTTTCAAACGTCACACCTGCCGATTCTCCAAGCTTAACACAAAATTTAATGGCACAACGTTGCTCCAAATTCCGCTGTTCCATTTTGCTTGACGCACTACCAAAACACAACTTCACTAATAGCAGTCACAAAAATCACGTAGTTAACGGAAGGAGTTGAAACTCGCACTGAGCTATGGGAGGGTTCTGATACACGTGCCCTATCAAGGACAACAGCGCAGCGTTGCCAGATCGCTTGTAGTGTTGCCAGTCTCTTACTTTTCTGCCTGACCTCGTACATGCAAGACTAAATAGAGCTACAATAGATAAAGATAATCCAGTTGAATTGAGAAACATTTCTGGATCTTAATATTTGCGAGCCAGTTCAACATTGACCAGTTGGAAATGGATCTCCGGCGTATTTAAAAATATTTGCTTTCCGGTGCGACCGGCGTCCACAAAAGACTGATTAGGCGAGAGTCTACTGTAGCTAGGAAAGAAATCCACTAAAATTATCCATCTGAACGATCCAAGTAACATTCTTAGATTCTGGATATTCTCTTAAATTCATTAGTAGAACAGTGTCCACTCTGGTATCGAAGCTTCAAATCTCATTGCGCTTCCGATCAGGCCACCTTTACCCCGATTATGATCATAAATCACAGTCATTCCTCCTGTAAGGAGTGCTGCGCCTCCTCCATATGTTCCATACGCGATGATGGAGTGATTACAAGATGACAATAGAGCAAAATCTTGTCTACAGGAGGAACTAACACTCCATCGCACAGCTAATTCTCCTCTGGTCCAGTTCCCGGATAACACAAATTGTTCCAATGGAGGGATGAGGTTTGACAAACACCAGTTCTTGTCATCACTCACAATAAGGAACACAATATTTGACGCATTTCTCTTCTTGAGTTGGATCATCATGTGGTCGGATGCACGGAGGTAAAAGTTTAAATCAACCGGTTGAGCGTTTCTACCAAATTTACGTCTAACATATCGGATAATCCTTTAACCGTACGTGGACTCCAAAAGATCTGAAAGAGTGACTATTTGAATATATAGTTTATTTAATGAAAATAATTGAAGAATAAATCAGAAAACATTATTTGAAAAACTACGTTATGTCGATATAAAAATGACAAGCAAGCATCTCACTTCGTGAGCAATTTTACAGTGTATAGTGTATTCAAACTACAAAAAACTCATACTTGTAGATACTGAAAATGGTGTGCACAATTACAACTTCGTGTATACCCGTCAGTGGTAGCGCGCGGGGGGGGGGGGGGGGGNGATAAAAATTTCATTTTAACCGTCTAAAACTGGAATTATAAAAAAATTACACCATCCTTAACGTGATAATCACCAATTGTCTTTGCCTTGATTTATTTCATTATTTAAATCATACGCAGATAATGTCATGTTAATGAAAATTGTCAATTTCTTCTACCCCCCCTTTTTTTGATTCTCAATCGCCGTTACTGATATCCGGTACATTATACCAGGGGCTAGTAAGTGCGTGTTTGGTAAACACGGAGCCCCGAGCTGAGTCTGGCATTACTTCCACTTGCTTGTTGAAGTCTCCTTCATTTCTCTTTCCTGACCTTCCTTGGTCACCTCTTGTTCTTTTCGATCCCGACGCTATTATAGCTAGGGTATCTTTCATTTTCCTCGTTTTTGTCCTCAATGTTTTGATGTATGTTTTGAGATATGCTTTGGTATGTTGTAATTCACGAGGGTTTTTAGTGGGTTTTAGTTGAGTCATTCGGTGAGTCCCACACGCGGGGAGAGTCATGTTCACTCTCCTAAGTGCATTTTCCCTACCTGTACAAGTTTTTCGTGCTCTAATGACATTTGATGTCGACGAACCGTAAAGCCCCCCCTCCCTCCAAAAAAAAAGAAAACGTTAATACTATAATCTCTCTAAGTTTTTCGCACGAGAAGAGATTGTTTTCGTTGCCTCGGTGATAACGCTTGGAGTCAGGTTTCCATTGTAGAATTTGTAAATGGGACATATAGCGGGCTATTGAAATTTATCTTCAAGGAGCGATAGCAGGTGGAAGTTGGGTGGTAGGCTATTGTTAGTAGGTTGGCTGGTTAGCTGGGTTTACCAACAATTTGGCCCACGTGGAACGGTTAATAGTAGTTAGTAATAATTAGAATTAAAGATATTAGGAGCAGTAGGAGGAGGATAGAGGAGGGAGGGTAGGCTTCGCAGTAATCTCAGCTGTATGATATGGGACATTCATGTGGAAAGCTAGAAATTTTTCTGACCCCACCGGAAATCGAACCCGGGATGACTTGGTGAAGAGCAGGAACGCTACCACCTGAGCCACCAGGGAGTCTGGACTCTGGTTGGGGAGAAGCTAAAAAGAGTATGTGTGTATGTGTGGGATACGCGTCGAATCTAGGATCATACAGTTTGCATGAAGATTCTAATGACAATGGAGAGAGAGAGAGCAATAGGTTTAGTCTGGTCTTTCAGCAATCAGTAGTTCCCTATTTCCTCATATTCATAAGGACTAATGGTTAACATCTGATAAAAAGCAATGTACACAAATAGAGCATGTAATGATTATAAGAAATAATAAAATAGTATTTTTCACTCTGCAAAAATATTTTAATAAGCGAAAAGCTTTTTTGCTCGCTTAGTAAGCATCATCAGCGCTAAAAACAAATATAATAGTGCAGAATCAAAATTTGTGAAAGATTCAAGGGAAGGCACAGATCAGCAAACTGAACCAACCTTTAAAACACACTATTTCGGCATAACTGCACCGAGGGAAAAAAAACACAGCTTAAAATAGTTAGGAGTTCTGGAAGATTTCAAAACATTCGTTCCTGGAGATGGGGGGAAAGGACAAAAGGATCTGGGCTCAGTGGAGATGTTGTCGGCTGCAAATGTATAGTGGTAAAAGGCTGGGAAGGTGGTTGAAAGAGAGGTCATAAGAAGTAGGAGGTGATTTATGTTTTGGGTGTGAGAAGGTATTATGAAAGAAATTGAATGTGTTAAAGTTAATTCATGATGCCACAGCATACGAAATGTCAGAACACTACGGAAACCATACTGTGATACGGGTCATTTCCTTTGTGCGGTTAGATTTCGCCGGAGATGTCAATAGAGGAAAAATAACTGACGATTGAGGACGGTATAACGTGGAAAGGCAAAACGTTTGAAATGAAGCTGGTGCTCATAAAGAAGAAGTTGGAGAGTTATGTGACAAACCATTAGAGTTGGCTTCGAGAAAATATGGCAAAATATCAGACAAAGTACAGAAAAATCTACTAATATAGTCCTGGGGGAAAAACGGAAGAAACAAGGAAGCTATGTCTTGAATTTTCTCTACAGAAGAGAGAAGGTAGAAAAGGAATGTTAGAACAACAAGAAACAGTATTAAATGTTACGAGGATAATCGCCGGAAAGCAAAAAGAGTAATACAGAAGAACTAAAAGGAATACGAGGAAGATAACCTGAAACAGATCCAAAATATTCGTGGTAAGGGAAATATCCGTAAATTTTATGAAAGGATTCAGGATTTCGGAGGTGGTTACCAACCTAGAACTAATTTCAGCACAGATAAAAGTGGAAAAACGTTCGGAGGCACATATTCTACGTAGATGGGCAGAATATTTCAGTGAACTTCTTTGTGAGAGATCCGCAGAGAACGACCTAGATATTATGGATGGACCAGACCTAGGTATTCAAGAACCCACTAGGAATGAGATTTTTTATTGTAGTATTTTATTAATGGGAAATGCAGCATGCTACTGAAGCTTATGTACAAGGGACAATTGATGGGTGTGTAGCGGCACGCTACATAGTGACATTCACTGATAGTCACCAAAGCCAAATCCCACGAACTTGACTCCCATCATTACAAGGAGACCTGGTCGAGTGTTAGAACCTAGCATCGGGACTTATTGATTTAGAAACGAGAATATCAGTCTACTGCGCGCTTCACTACGAGTGACATCAGTCTACTGCGCGCTTCACTACGAGTGACATCTTTCTACCGCTCTTCCTCACGGGAGTGACATCGCGTTCTAGTACGGGTTCTCAATGCCCACGTACTCTATCAACGTTAAAAATCAGTGCCAAGTACAACTCGGAGTCAGAACAATTTACTCGCCGAATTATTATTCGAGATAAGTGTTATTATTCAGTGACTTTCTCAGATTTCCACGGACTTTATGTATGTACTGCATATGAGTAATCTACAATGATTTATGTCCCATCAGAAATTGTTTTAAATTCATTTAACTGTTTCAATCATCACTAGGAGACCTATGACAGAATGACCATGTTTATTATTTCATGTACCTTGTTATGTACGTTTCTCGTTCTCAGTCTGCGCACATTAACCCCGCACCGCGCAAGACCTGATTAACCCTGCACCGCGCGCGCGGGCTGTATTTGGACCGCCCTCTGAACTTTTTTTGCTCCCAAAACTGTACGGTTTGAAATTCAGCCACAAGGGTCCATGTATTCTTCTGTTCCACCTTCGCCTACCAGTTGGTATTGTTACAACATTTCCATGACCTTTTTGTCGTCTGTAATTTGGTTGCCAAGAGCCGCTAACACCTACTTACAACAATCAATTCCGTGAAGTCGAATAAAACATAAGTATTTGTTGTTGTTTTTCGTTATATATCGCTGTCAATTCAATATTTAATTCATTTTATTTCTGTTACAATACATATTTTTCTTTAATTGATTGTATACGTTTCTCTAATTAGTCAGATTTATTGTGTTTTTTTTTTTTTGGTTCAGATCTTAGTAATTGAATACTTCTGATGAAATTCTTCAGTGCTTTTCAGAGAATTGGAGTTCGACAAAGTCTTTGGCGGCTTTGATTCAGATGACGATATAAATTACGAGTCTATTGGAATAGAACCAGATGACCAAGTGAGTTTTTTTGTCGTGTCAATGAGAATTTTACCTACCTTTGTGTTACCTTTATAAAACACTGAATGCCAATTTAATTATTTTTTGCTGATCATATTAATTTCTATTTCATAATAAAAGATAATTTATCTTTCCCGATTATTTTAAAATAAAAACAAGACTGAAGAAAATTCATTTATACGTAATTTTGTTCTAGTTGTATATATTTCAAACTGTCATCACAACTTGTTCTATTTTCGTTAACTTTACATGTTTTTCTGGTTTCTTTTCAATAAAAACGTTTTTTTATTATTTTTAATGTTTTTCCGAGTTAATCTTGCCCATGTTCGGTGAAATCATCTAGAAATCATTGAAAAATGATGGGCGGTCCAAACACCGTCACGCGCGCTCTCACGACATGCAGAGATCTGATCTGCATGGAGGAGACAAGACCCAGTGATTGGCACGTATCAGTCCTGCATCCAGTGCATAAGAAGGGCGATCGTTTTGAGTGCGACAATTACCAGGGTAGAGCCTTACTAAGTACGTCCGTAGAAATATACTATCTACTGGAACGACGTCAGCGTGTTGGGTCTGCGAGCACAGTTTCCCCATCACAGACGGGAGCTCGGCCAACTGAACCTCCATATAACACTAAGCGGGCGGTGCCGTTTTCATTGAAGTTTTTCACTTATACATAATAGATTTATATTTTACTACATAGAAGTTGTTTTAGTGCGACAAATGACTATTAAAGTTACAACAATTTATCAAAATCCATGTATTTGAGTGTTAAAACCATATGTATAATATTGTAAAAGACGTTCATCTTTTATGAGTACATGGTTTAATTTAGATTAATCCTGTAACATTTTAAAAAGTAATATGAATAGTATTCTTTAATGTATGTACAATACGTATTTGACTATAGAACTCATAAACTATGATAAAACCAACCCCGAGTACAGCAATCTGAACCTACATATTTTGAAATAAAACAAGCTTGTTGAGTTTCTGGCGCATACCAAGTTTAAATTTAACTAAACGATAATTTATTTTAGCTAAAGATGAAAATAATTTAAGAAAATAACAAAATTAAAAGTATAATTAATTGCTCCTAACTCCTTGATGTTTTCCAAATATTAAAACAGTTTCCACCCACACGCGGAAGATGTTCATTAATTGTAATATGTTACGTTAAATATAATATATCTATAGTTAAAAATGATAAATTCATTTAAAATGTAAATATCAATTGGATATTATTAACTATGTTATACAACATTTATTGCACTATTTATTCAGTTCACAAAGTAAAAAGAATTAGAAATGAACTAAATAGTAGGTTACAATTATTAATTTGATGTGTCACTTTTACTGTACGAAATATAATTTCAGTGAGAATTTGTAGAGAAAATATTTGACGGATTCGCTCTAAGTAATCTTACCCGAAATCTTTCAATTTTTCTCCACCTATTATGTGGTGATGTCTGAAGATGTGGAAAAAAATCAAATATTGTAGGGACGAATTAAATTTTTTTAAATGATTCCTCCTTCCTCAAAAGTGCTTTTTCAAAATGAGCACTGCAGATGGTTGAATATTTGGAAGCGATCTGAACGTTATGTTCGTTCACCTGAGGTTCTGCCTTGTATTAACCCTTCAGTGCGCTAGTGGGGACTGAGAGACCCCTTCACGTATATTCTATGTTATAAATCTGTTGTTTTTCATTTGTGACTTTGTCTCTTCTTGACATCTTTCAACATAGTGTTTTATCGTCGGTAATTATCTTAGAGCAGGACGTAACAAAAAATTTTCTAGAAATTTGGTGATTCCTTCAGGTAGGCGTTCTTTTCTCTAAAGCGGTCTCTAGGAGCCCCTCTTATCCGGTGGACTAGTAATGCTTTTTCTTCAGGAAATTTTGCTAAACAGATGTTCAAACCATAGACAATGCTTCGCCATGTTCATTACTTGCATCAAACAGCACTGTAGGTTTTTTTAACATTATTACAAAACAGACACATTTAGTCACACAAGATTTGAAGTGGATTTCGTACTCGCAAAATATATCACAATTTAAATGAGGAGGGACGAAATTCTATTCCGAAGGGCAAAAACTGATAAGAAAGGAGCCCTCATGGTCCTTTTCTTCACAGACATTGGTGTATAATGTTATTTATTTATTTATTTATATAACGTCTTGTTCAGACATTTTTGATATGTCCTCATTAAAAAAGTGAGTCGAATCTGTTTAGACATTTGTATCGAATTATGGAACGAGTGAATCATCTCTGGAGCAGATTCTCTTTGATTGATTCATCTTGATTCTTGCCATGCGCAGGAAATTTTCTCTTGATGCTATAGGTTGATTTAAATTTCTTGCCATGCAGTTATAAAAAAAAGAAACCTAGAGGTAATTATTCGTCATCTTATGATTCAACGTGTTAAGTACAAGTTCCTTCGCTAACTACATTCGAGTGGCAATCCTGCATCATGCAAGTTGGGCGAAGCCAGAAATTTCCTCGTTTTGTCACCAAACGTCATTCCATTTCGAGACCTGGTCGAGTTATCAGGATATAACATCGATTCATCGAATCAGATTGGCAACAACGCACTAATTTCAAAGGTATATAAACTACATGGCTTCTTCTACCAGCACTCCTCTAGATTCAGCTCTACCTCGACTACCACGATTACGACTTCTGATCTCGCCTCTCTTATCATGGTTCGAATTCTTTACTGTCGTCGCCAAACCGACATATATTTTCTCTTGTTCAACCCTTCACAATAGGGATTATTACGTTCGAACACATCGCTTCGCTACTTACATTCTCGTCGCTAAGCCGACATTTTCTCGCAAGATCGAGCCTACAATTGCACCTCAGAAGATACTTGCAACAGCGAGATCACTACTTATCAACTATTTCGTTTGTCAACTCGACAACCATCCGAATCAACTCTACAATCAATTTCAACCAGCTGGTTTCCAGGATCTTCTCTCCATGTCATCATGTCATCTCTAGAAAACCAGTATTGTATTATTATTTTCCATCATTTCATAGCATGTCATTAAATCATTTTATTATTGTTAACAATTAACTTTCATCTCTACCTCACCCACTATTACTTTGCATTTTTCCAATAATTATATTCTTGTGCAGGTAACATTGAACTTGTCTGTACAGTCTTATGGCGAGGTTCGGGTCATTTGGCCCGCTCTTCCACCTGACCGTGACTCGGGCAAAGAAATTGGGAAGGAGAGATGTTGGGTTGCCAGGGAACTTACGGTACCGAACCGACATTTGTCTGGAGTGGGTGAGGGAAAACCCCAGCTGAAAACCTCACCTAGTTCGGCCGACCAGGGTTTGAACCCGTACTCTACCGCTCAGCGGGATCGTGGAAGCAAAGATGCTACCAATACACCACCGCTTTCGGTAATTCGCAGTCGCCCAGGGCCAGTTTCAGGGATTATTATATTGCTGATAGAGAAGAAAAATATGGTGCAAATTGACGAAAGCCGAATGGTATGCATTTCTCGGTCTAATTTGTGTTTGGTTTTGGATATAATGGGATGTTCAATAAGAGAATTATTATTATCTGAAAGAAGTGACCTGTTTTTCGCAAAGTAGTGAACATTCACAGATTTGAAGACATCCAAACAAGTGTGCGCTTTCAATATACAAGTACCCGTGTTGCTAGAAGGGAGGACGATAAATTTCCTCATACGTTTCATGTAGCATCTTTTTTTTCAATAAATGCAAATCTGTTTGTAATCCTGGTAAATGTGGTAGAACAATTTGTTGGTTTTCTATTTGCCATTTCAGAACGTACATATCGAACATGTTGGCAAAGTACAATATAAAGATCTAGTCGCAGAGAATTGTTTTACTCTGAATAATAATATATTTTGTGACAAGAAAAGAGGAACCGGGGACGACATCTGGCATGATATACAGTGAAAGAACTAATGCAACCTTTTTATAATGGTGGATATAATGTGACGATGGACAATTTTTTCATGTCCGTGCTTTACATTTCTAGAATCTTCGCGATGAAACAAACAAGAAAAACCCACAGAACTGAAAATGATAAACAACACGGAATTATATTCTACAATTTTTGTCAACAACAACAAATGAGACTTTTACAATATAATAGATGTAGAAGTATCCAATGCATACATTGTTTTAACAAAGACGCATTCTAATTACAATAAGAGAAAGACCAAGACTGTTTGCAACAAATGTTTAAGTAGTGTTTGTAAAGAACATTCAGAAAATTTAACTGATGCTAATAATTGCAAGTGATTTTTTTTGTGAAAATTAATATTACAATAGATTAAATTGCTTCATCTAAAGTATTTACAGAATTGTTGAAAATGCAATTTTTGTGATTTGTAAGAAGGGGTCCTCCGAGGTCTGTGTAACATTCACCTATGGTGCCTCAACGGGCTGAAAGAGTGCGCCTGCTGCTTACATGTATGAGACGCTCTCTGCACGCAACCGGGCGAACAAAGCAATCCAGATAGTTGAACGTTTGAGGTGTCTGAGTGAGTCAACAGAGCGAGACGTTGGAGCAGCCCGGAGGAATTATATTTTATATAACATATTTTATATAAACACTAAAAAAATCAGCCTGTTTGTGTAGGCAGTGTGAACAAAACATTTTCATTACCACGACAACTAAACAAGAGAACTTATAAGAAGTATGTTTATATGCCATCTTGAAAAAAACCTTTATGTAACTTGCTGAAAGTTGATCTTCTCCCCCCCAGGGGACTTACATCTAGTAAGTACGTGTTTGGCGATGCGGGGCCCCGAGCTGAGACTGGCATTGCTTCCACTTACTTGTGCCATGCTCCTTCCTTTCTCTTTTCTGACCTTCCTTGGTCACCTCTTGTTCTTTTCGATCCCGACGCCATTAGGGCTAGGGTATCTTTCATTTTCCTACCTCGCCCCAGGGGACTAACATCTAGTAAGTACGTGTTTGGCAAACACGGGGCCCCGAGCTGAGTCTGGCATTGCTTCCACTT
>NNCF01130484.1:68518-88093 GCA_002313205.1 Laupala kohalensis
TTCAGGAGGGTTTTTAGTGGGTATGGCTGAGTCATTCGGCGAGTCCCACACGCGGGGAGAGTCATGTTGGCTCTCCCTAGTGCGTAACTGCATTTTCCCTACCTGTACAAGTTTAAAGGGCTCTAATGACCTTTGATGTTGACGAGCCCTAAAGCCCCACAAAAAAAAAAAAAAATGATCTTCTCATTGTATAATAAATACATTACACTCTCAATCAAGATTAACTCAAATATTGGCTGAAAACATGCAACGTAAACTCATCCTCATACATGGAAAAACTATTTTAATATATTTGATAAATTCACGCAGTAATAAATTTCTCAAATACGTAGTATATAGATAGTAATAACTTTTGGTCAGTTGAAAATGACGAGCCGGGGATGTATGATAGTGTAGTGGATACTGCTCAGCGGGGGAGGTATGCACTACACTATCCGTATGCATTCCAAAACCGTACGCCATTTCCACCCAGACTTATCCACGGAAGATATGAGACATATCCCCATTCTGGATATACGTGAACCGTGATGTCACACCATGCTGTGAGCGCATAAATATGTACTTCGTACGTACCTTCGTGGTAAGGATAGTTATGCTCATATGTACAGTGTATATGCACGAAAAGATACGTGATAACATTCAGCTAAGTGAAAGAAGGTTAGAAACGTTAACGCACTGCGGGAAGCAAATGGATTGAGTTGTGGTTAGCACCTCTGCGATCAACCTTGGCGCCCCGGGTTCGATTCTCAGGTCGTCATGTACACCTGGTCTTAAGTTCTCACATATCTTCTGCACGTGTAAGTACATGGTTATATACGTATATATAAAGTATTGTAATTGAGAAATAAATTGATCCGTCAAAATTCCATTTTGGTGGTCCCTTATTCCAAAAAAGCTGTTTTCAGAATACCGTTCGTTTGTCTGTCTTTATGTATGACCGTCAGTCTGTATGTATGAATATGTCCGTCTGTGCGCGGCGACTCTTATTATACGGCTAAATTTTAAATTTCGTGTTTCGTGTACAACCTACTTGTAGTCGAGGCACGTTCCCTAAACATTTTTTTTCACAATAAAGTAAACTGTCATTAAGCACATTTTAGAAAATTGGTCAATGAAGTTTCTAAATTTATTGCTTAAATTTTCTGGTCAGAAAATGTATTTAATAAATATTCGGTCAATATAAAAATTGAATCTAAGTAATATTTTGTTAGGAAATGCGACTCCACGTCAAAATGTCTTCCGACTCCATCTCTTTACGTCTATTTGTTTAATTTCGTTTTCCAGAACATTCACACATTTTAATTTTGATCTACCTTTCTTTACCTTACCTGGTGGTTTGGCATTAAATGTTTTCTTGCTTCCTCTTTGCTCGTCCTTTCGAGGAACATGACCAAACCATTTCATTATTTTCCCTTTAATTTCAGCAGTAATATCTGATTCCTTGTAGACCTCTTCAGGTTCAAAATTTCGCTTGATTCTCAAAAAACCGTTTCCACATACTGGTCTGAAAATATATTGCAGTATTTTCCTCTCCCAGGCCATCAATATTCTTTCTGTTTGAAATAAATAAATAAAAACGTACGACCATTAATGGACTTTGAATAATATATAATATATTCTGTGAAGAGCTCACTACGTTTCGACTTGGATTTAAGTCATCATAATAACAATATTAATAAGAACAAGACAAATGAATATGGTATATTTTTTTATATTTATACCATATTTATTTGTCTTGTTCTTATTATTATTGTGTACAAAAGAAGAAACAAACATGTTATAATATTGTGTTGTATTAACCAGATGGTATTTAAGTGCCTGTGCGAACATTCAAACTCCATGTGTATTTTTTATAAATATCATTTCTGATATTCAACTTTTGTAATAGTTAACTTCTTTGTCAGAAATTAATATGTCGTTCCAATCCATCAAGTGACCATTATTAATGTAATGTGAGGTAACTGCACTTAGTTGAACTGATTTTAAATTTCTTTTGTGCTCCTGTATTCTATTTTTAATCCTCTTTTTGTTTCACCTACATAGCAAACATTACAATATTTACATTTTATTTTGTAAACTACGTTGTTAGTATACATCTTTCTGTTTGCGCTGTTAATGTCCAGATTCTGCTTCATACGTTACAACATGTGCTATAATGGAGTTGTATAACCTAACTTCAAGTTGTTAGGAATATACTTCTTCATACGGATATGTCTCAAAGAAAAGTTGCATTCGTTTTATTTCAACGAAGATATTATTGCTGTTTGTTATTAAGGAACCTAGACTATATTCTCTCAAATTCACTCCCTGCCATCTGGTTTTTGTATGATAGAATCTGATTGGCAGGTGCCATTCTGGTGGATCAGGTGGTTGTGTTCTAAGCAAACCCTTCTTCCTCTATCCACCTCGTCCTAGAATCAATAACTCTAACTACTTCTTATAACCCCTCCACAAGGGCCAAGTTGTTGGTAAACTAAGCGGCCCACCTACTAATAAGAGCCCCTATCACCCACTTCCTACCTCCTATCGTTCCATGTAGATAAGCTTCAATAGTTCGCTACATTTCCCATTCACAAATACTACGATGGAACCTGTTTGGTTCTATTGAAAATCTCTTCCAGGTGTCGCCCAAAACTAAGGTACGTTCAGTTTGCCCACGCTTTTATCCATCACGTTATTCAATGTTTTTATTTTTCATGTTAATTTGGAATATGCCTCGGCAAGATGGGATGGGATAGAAAATATGATATAGAAGAATTAGAAAAAAATAATCAGAAAACTGTTAAATTCATAAACATTGGTAATAATGCAAATGATATAGAACCTCTCCAAATTCGTAGAAAAAGATCGCGATTGGGATGTTTGTTCAGTCAACTTAAAAACGAACCAGCGAGGTGGGATGTCAAAGAGCGTTTAGAAAAACCCACTGGATTGGGTAGTCAAGATCACTTTTTTAAAAATTCGCGAAAGGAAACAAAAAAACAGACGTAGGAAAATACTCGTTCCTCGATAGATCAACCAGAGACTGGAACAATTTGCCTGCGGATGTCTTGGAGCGCTATTGGGCTCAGCAACCTCTCCTAAATTCAAAAACGCTCTATGAAATGGGGAGCAGACAAATTAAAAGGATAAGGCAAGTTCGGGAAGAATGGATACGTTAATGTAGATGGGAAGCTAGTGGAGTAATAGTGGGTAATGAAGTGAAGGGATACGAGGGAAATAAATGATTTAGAAAAGGTGGGAAGGGAAACAAGAAGTGAAGAGCACGAAAGGGGTAAATCGAGTGTTTGGGTTATTTCAATTGTTTCGATTTTAATACTTACGACTTTAGTGTTATTTTAATAGTTACGATTTATAAACAATATTTTCCACATAATCTTTAGTTTATAATAACATGTACTAGGGAAATAACTTTTTGTATGTTTTTTTTACAAATTTTGTTGGTATTCCGTTAATATCATAACACCTACCGAACTATTTTTGTTCTTATCATATGATTGTGTTTAAATTCTCTGCATTACGCATATGCTCTAAGGGACATAAATATTTTTCTTTCTTGGTCTTTCCTGAAACCTTATGTTAAGTCCTGCAATCTTGCAAGCTTAAGGTTTTTAGTTTACCAACAATAAAAATTCTAATTTCTCTTTTAAATTAGTATCATGACTAGTTGTAGTAAATTGATTTTGTAGAGGACTTTGTTTGTGAAATTAGGGCAAAACGATTTTTAAAGTCTCAGATGTATGTTAAGAAATAAATGAATTAAACTTTGGATGTTGTAACTTTGAGTTTTTGTGTTGGTATTCAAAATATTACTCTCAGAGACAATCTAAGGTAAATTTCAGAACGATTTTTCTCAAACGTATTAAACATATGTTACTCTTAAACCGATGTTCCGTTTTTCTTTTTCAGGTTGATGACATTTCGTAACATTCAAATTTCAATGGATTTACGAAAAACAAAAAACATTTGTATGTATGCAATAATTATTTCTCTGGGAATACACACTTTGTTTTGGACATGTGGATCATACTATCGCGCTACTCGGTGCCTACATCACAAGCTTCATGTCAACGTGACAGCAGAGCTACCTGGCGGCTGTCCGTGGAAGCTTCTGTACGCCCGTTCTTCCTCTGGTGGCCGTTTCGGGAACCGACTGATCGAATATGCATCTGCTTGGGCAGTGGCTCAACAGCACAACTTGACGGCCGTGATATCCGATAAAATTGCATCGGGACTACGACCGTCTTTCGAAGGTCTTTCTCTCCCTACTATGGATGAATTCATTGAAAACATTCGCCTCAAAGACGAGATTTGTGCCCTTAAGGTTGAATTGCAGCTGTTAAAATCGCCAATCGGAAGAGACAAGGATAGTGTGACGAAACTATTAGCGGAGCAGTTTTCTACACAAATCGCTATTTCAATTAGGTATGATCTTGTGAGTGACATTAATTTTTTTTGTTTTATAATTAGCTACGATGCAGTGAAACCTTGATACCTCAAAACTTACTGTAATACTGAAAAATTCGAATAACTATTTTTTTTTAATTTCTAGAATAATTTCAGATAATTAAAAACCTTATCATACTATGCACAAGGTTACCTATTATGGTCATTATAAGATGATATACATACGTATAGAGTAATATTTTACTTGGGTTAAAAATTATTCTTAAATGTTCTCGGGTCAATTATCTCGAAATATTCTGTAAGAATATGTGGAATATCCGCTCTGGAGAGGAATAATCCCGTCGCTAATTGCTCATTACAAGTTGATTTTGTCGGCTTGTCATTGAATATAATAAGAGAATGCATAACACCTGAGTATTTCACATCATTACTTAAACAAGAAAATTGAGATAACTTGAGAACACAATTTTCCTTCCGTTTTGGTTACCAGTTTCTTTATGTCTTAATATGATGTTTGCATGTTTATTTACAAACAACGATAAGATTTCGAATCTAAAATTACACGGTAAAAGACATTAACACGGTTGACTTTATAAATTTTGAAAATTTAATGCTTACGTGAGGACCGTTTTATTTCTTCATTTATTTTCGCTGAAAATATGTGAATTTATTTCAATACTTTTGTATTCTTCAAGTTAAGTATTTACTACTACAATTACGTTGAGAATAAATATATTCTTGAAGTTCAGTATTGCGATGGGAATGAATACTAGGTTATTTATTCCTTCATCGCTATTTATCCAATCAACTTACATAGAGAAGCATATTTGAAATATGAATACATTCAAATAAAATAACATGAGAAGTAAGTTCTAATAATTTGTCAATGTGAACCAATCGTCAGTGAAATTTCGTAGAGAGGTAATCGTACAATCTACAGCCCCCGGAAATAATACTCGTGCATCTGGTGGGAGGAAACACCAAACAAAATTTTTAAGGGTTTTTGTAACAGAAATATGACCAAGATTATTTTTAAAAAAATTAAGAAAATGGCAATAAATTTGTATTGTGTAGACTCTCGGCGAAATATTGCAAATTGTCTCACTTAGTTTTCCTTATTTCACGCAGTACCTTTTAGTAAGCATTACAATTTTCTTTTGGCCAGTCTGTATCTATGATCAAGTTATTTGTTTTTTTATGCGAGGGTTGGTTCATAATTGTGATCTTTCTCTTCAATCATAAATATTTCATTATCATTATTTTGCAGTTGGCAGCATGTTGATTGTTGCATTAATAAATTAATGAACATGTTAAATGAACAATCGATTTCTCTTTTTGAAAACGAAAGTTTTTTTTCCGACGTAAACGGCATCAACATCACGCTACAAGGAAAACCGAAATTGACAAATAAGTACAGAAGTAAATTATTACGATATAATAATGAAATGACTAAAAGAGAACCATACAGTCAACGGAACGTATCAGGTTCAAGGATAATATGGACGAAAATGTATGTTTGTATCGAGTGAAGGACCTTAATGTACTTTTCAGTGGAGGGTGATAGGTATGCTCGTCTAGTTGTATTCAGAGAAAATGTAACGTAAGAGAAAAATATATATGATAGAGAACGCACTGCGTTTATTAGTTTGTTGTAGAGTAGACACACTAAATTAGTTTATTATCCTTAACGTAGATATTGGCAGTTTGTAACTGCTCCCATGTCAATAAATTATTTATTTTTAAAATTATTTATCTCCAGTCCAACTTGCTCATTGTTTGTATACAGTGTAACCATACCTATTACTTCACCATCGTTCATAGGGGTAATAATATGTAAACCTCGCGTTATGTTGGCAGTACTTTCGGATTCCTTTAAGCTTAAATTTATCGCCAACATTGACCAACAATTCAATTCACATGCTCTTGTGGCGCTATTCTGTTGTTTCTGCATCTAGCGTGTGGTACAAATATTACCTAGTATCTTCGTTTGTTTTTATATTATCTTGTTTTTTTCCTAAAATAGTTGATACTTTGGCTGTAATTGATGTTTATTCGGATATTACTTAAATTCGTAGAAGTTGGCAATTCGTGTTGGGCAGCCATTTTGCATTATTTTCGACTTTGAGTGTAGCGAAAAGGGAAGGAGGGTCGTAATGTATACAACGATTCATGTGAAAGTGGATAGAGAAAATTCAATATGTCTGCCCTGTGATGTAAAACTTATTATACCAACTTCAACAAATTTAGTATTATTTCTCTCGTATTTAACTCTTAGGGAAACTGCCATCTCGAGAACGACTCTACCGTTTTGTGACCAGCTGATGTTTTGTGAGGTTAGTGTAACGTAACCTCCGTATCTTAAGTAGGTGTAATGGAATTGAGAGAGCTATAAGTGTATTATGCTGTCACCGAGTGATGTGAGGAGCAAGACAAAGATGGACTTTAGGTAAAACTTTAAAACAGACATATCCGAAATTACTGAAAACGTAATGCAAGTTAGATAGACAATAGCGTGGCTGCGTGATTGGTGCAACTATTCCATGCTTTCCCTATCAGGTCTGTGTTTGCTAGAGTCGCGAGTGGCATCCAATTTTTGCAAGAATCGTAGTATATGTGGGAAGAAGCGGGAATATTTTTGGAAACAAGATTCAGCAGAAAGTAATTCATTCGTTTAAACTATTATTTCATTATTACTAGTTCATGTACATCTGCTGATTTATAAATACAACAGTTTTAACACATTTTCGCTGTTCCAGGCCACACATCATTTTAGAAGATTTTATTGTACCGGTTCGAAAATTATTCCGTCAGGTCATGCACCAACATCGGAATTTAACAAAGTACGTTCAGTTAGTGTTACAAGATAATTCCAAATCCTTGCAGAAAAAACGAGAAGAGGTAGGAATTATTTTACTTATTTTCTTCTAAATCGCAAATAGTATACGAACAATTAGGAATTTAAATTGAATCTCCCAATTTGAAGGAACTAGTTTTTCATATGCTTTTTCTTTTCGTTTCAGATCATTTTCGTTGGAGTCCACGTTCGATTGACGGATTATCCGGAATATATTACTGGTGGATTTGGTAAAAACGCTCAACCGGTTGATGTAAACTACTACCTTCGTGCATCCGACCACATGATCGACCAACTCAAGAAGAGAAATGCGTCAAATATTGTGTTCCTTATTGTGAGTGATGACAAGAACTGGTGCTTGTCAAACCTCATCCCTCCGTTGGAACAACTTGTGTTATCCAGGAACTGGACGAGAGGAGAATTAGCTGTGCGATGGAGTGGTAGTTCCTCCTACAGACAAGATTTTGCTCTATTGTCGTCTTGTAATCACTCCATCATCGCGTATGGAACATATGGAGGAGGCGCAGCACTCCTTGCAGGAGGAATGACAGTGGTCTATGATATTAATCGGGGTAAAGGTGGCCTGATAGGAGGCGCTATGGCATTTGAAGCTTTGATACCAGAGTGGACGCTGTTGTACTAGAAGAATACTAATAATAATGAGATGTGATGAACGGAGTGAGAGCGTGGGTGAAACGGGTGACTTAGCGTAGCTCCAACCATTCCAGATGGCACCGCCTCACGGATAAAGGTTAGAGATCAAACCATCTGACCGTCATATTTGGCTTATCAATTATTGCCAGTTCCACAAATGGGTTGATGTTGGCGGCAACATCCGAACGTAAACTTACGAAGATTCTGATGACTCGAGTAAAATGTTCACGTATCTAAAGTAAAGTCGGCATCCTCGTAATGTTGACATTGGCTCCTCCCTCATTACTATTTCTTCGTCGCGAATAATGTAAATCATTAAATGAGGCAAACGGAAAATATTTTATTCACAAGAAACGTTCCTCTTGGCAACACCAATAATGTGGTAATCGGTTATCTACTTTTTTCTTTGATAGTTTAATTTCTATGAAGGTCAAAATGAAGCGCTTGCGTCTACATCGTCGCGAGGGTGTCGCTGCGCCTACATGATCCTGTTGTCAGTGAATGCCAAGCGAAGGAAAGAGAAACCAAAGGTGTTTAAACGACATATATGATTTTGGAAAATTATGGAAAAATCATCATAGATTACTTATTTGATGTTGCAACTAACGGCGCTTTGAAAACAATAATCGGTTTCTAGGTGACATCATTTGTTGTTGCTGGAAAATTCTTACTCGTTGTACAGAATGGGTAAATGCTCAATAAGTCGACACAAATTGCATAAACATTAATTAAATTTCCACGTTTTGCCATGGTAACAACTATATTTGCTTCACAACATGTTTTCCATGGCATGATTCGTCGTCATCAGTGAACATAGCGTAAAACCTTTCTAGCATCAAAATCATGGCAAAACATGGAAATTTCATTAATGGATTTAGAAACGTAACCATGACTCACCTCCTTCACAAATTGTATATACTAAAAAAGATGTATCACACGAGAAACAACCAGAAATTTAAAAAGGTAATTTTTATCTTGAAATTAATATAAAAATCTTGACATCCAAAATAAGATTTGTGTCAATTCGGGAATACTTGATAACGCTAGAATTTCTTTCTTTCCTTTCTGAAATATACATTTTTACATATAAGTATAATTCACTTCTGTCTTATTAGGGCAAAAGTTTAATACTTCAATATGAACATAGAAAAGTATATGGGAATATATGTGTAATGGTTTTGTATCCATAGTTTTCTCTTCTTCTGGGGATTAAAAACCAAAGGGTTTTCGCAAGAATTGCAATAATTTCCCTGTCGAACACGTGTGACAGAATTTTAAAAGAGCGCGCGCGACCTCTTCTGCGTTGCTTCACAAAATGTCACCAAGTTTTATTAGCTAAAATCCATGAGCATAGGTATCTTTAAATGACGGACCCACAATCCTTTATTTTTACTTCAAAAGAATACAGGATGTATAAGGAACGTATTGTTATCGGTCGAAAAAAGAATTTCACGTTCTCTTTCGATCTTGACGAATTATCAGGACAAAAGTCTATTTTCAAATTTTGGCGACGATATTCAATGTCATGTGTGCACGTGTGGCTGCGTTGAAAAATTTCGACTCCCCGATAACTCAGGAAACAAATCGATGTATCGAAACCAAACTCGACAATTTATCTTGAATACTTTGTGAATAGAAGCTTATTCCGACTCCATTTCTACCCTCTTCCCCACTTCCATGTTCTTAAATTGAAAACATGGAAACAAACATATTTATTGTGCGAAGAATTCTGCCTGCAAATTGGTGAGCATCGTTCCCCTACGATACACCGTTATTGAGATACAACAAAAAATGTTCACGCAAAAAAGGAGGTGCCTTGTTCAGATCAACCGAAAAGCGAAATTCAAAGAGTTCAAGGGGAAGATGATTTTTTAGGATAACTCTTTTTATTTAATATGCAGATATATAGGCAAAGTTTAGTTTGTAAAGTTTCGGATTATACTTTTAAACTGGTTGAAATGTTTAGTATTTCTAATGTATTTAGATTTCTTACCTTTTATGTGTTTAGATTTCGATGAACCAATGAATGAGGAGGCGATGCGGGATGAATAGACAGAAATGCCAACAAAAGAATTCAACTAGTTTAAAATCATGAAAATAAAGAGGAACTTAAATGATGCAAAACTTGATATTGGGTGGTTGTGTGCTCGTTGAAGTCTAGTTGACATTGCAGTGACGAGATCAGGATAAAATGATTCTCCAATGCCGCGAACTTGCTTTGAATGAGTCGCTCCTAACATTATCTTACAGTCTACAATTTCTTGTGGATTTATCAAGTTTTATGGAAAAGATGTCTAAGAACCCATTTTTTTTATCTACGTTTCCAACGAGGAGCAGGAAATTTTGGAATGTAGACGTTGTCGGAAGTTGTCGACAATTTACGAAACTCAGAAATATTCACAAAAAGAGTTCTAATTAAATTACAGTCGCTCTCTTGATTTTTTACGGTTAGATTTATGAAATTTAAACATGATAATAAATTAGATTTTCATTTTACTGTTTCTTTGACGAGAATCACATGATCTTCAGCAACGCGATACGAGTGACATTTCCGACAGAATACCCTTCCTTCGCAATTTTTGTTAAGTTATTTTTTTGAAATGAATTTTTGTCACGTTAGGAAAGAAAATTTGAACGCCATTGCGTTCCTATTTTTATTTGTTAGGCTTCAGTTTTCTTTAGGTATGTCAAGAAGAAACGTGTGTAGGGATATCAAATGATGTAAGACATCACACGTTTCTCTATACAAACCCATACTAAATTATAGTTAAATAATTTAAACTTTTGCGATCTAAGGATATAAAAAATTCACCGGCACTGGTTGGAGAACGGTTCAAACTATAATACTAAACACTTTTTCGGGGTACTTTAGCCAAGTTGCATTGATTGAAATAATATCTTAAGTGGATTTTGAAATTTTAATAATAACGCCATTTTTGTTCGAATTGGGACTACATAATCTTGAGTATATTTTGTTACGCATTCATTTCGTATTTTCTAAATGCGTGCGTGAATCTGTTTGTAACTATGTTACATAATATTAAGCATTTATCAATTTAGCCAATATTTCTATTATTTTGGAACTTTTTCCGTTAAACTATGATTTTGGCATTATTTTAATAGGAGTCTGACACGGCAGTTTTTGAAAGACTAGCATAACAACATGGCGTTATTATTAAAATTTCACATAAAACAATCAACACTGACATTCAAAATTTGAAGAAAAAAAATTCAAAAATAAAAAATATTTATTTAAACAAACAATCAACAATTTAAAAAATTGATTCTGTGAATTTATATATTTTACCCTTTAGGGGGTAATAATACACCTCTCAACAGGTCTAAATTTTTTAGCTCATTTTGCCCGGGGTTTTTATGTAATATTCTAAATTTATTTGTTAGTTTCCATATTTCGTGTTATTAAATAAAATAACACAAAGAAAACCTACAAAAATACACACGATTTTCTGTATTGTACGCTAATTTATTAGGCGAAGGTGAGGCGTTGAAAGAGGAGAACGTATAGCGTTCCTTTGGCACAAGATGGCCGCTAAGCGAACGGAAAAAGCTTTCTGATGCAATAAATAATTTAGAAAGAGACGCAATGGTTTCCTCTGAAATGCAAGCTAATATTACGTAATTAAGAATTATTTTTTAAATCCAGACAGAAGGAAAATACACTTTACAGAGAAAGCTTAATGAACATAGCACATAGTTAGCACCCTCTGAATTCTTTGGTTCTCATTTCAGTTTTAAATTATGTTCTTGAAAACAATGTTGTTCACAACCTTTATATAATTGTGCTTCCACAATTCGGTCACTTAGATCATACGTTCGGCGGATTGTCCGCCTCAAGTAACGCAGTTGAACTCTGTTCGGGCACTTTAGTGAGTTCCAGATTCAACAGTCATGAGAGTGAAGATTCACGTCTACTGCTTAGCAATCAATTTAAATTGTGCTCTTGCAGTTCATCAATATTGATCATTCTTTGCATTTTAAATGCAATAACTCTTGAGAAGAGTCCTTTGAATTTCAAACAGTTTTATTTATTGTATAATGTAAAGGCAGCAGTAATACATTCTGAAAACGCCCGAATCATATAATAATAATAAATTTATTGTCAAAAAACAGTACAAACTGCGTATGACCACGTGGAGGGAAAAAAAACTAATTTACTCTCCGGAAGCAAGCAAGGGACCATCCCATCAATTCCGATCAAGGGCCCTAAGGCAGAGGCGGATTCAAAAAATTCAGCAAAAATTCCTAGATAAGATAAAAAGTTAGCTGCGAGTTATAATACTAATAGAATGTCAATATGTTTGTAATTTTAAGCAAAAAATTACATGTAAGTTATTATCGAACTATAGATTATTCTGAGTATAGTGCTTAAAAATCAAAAGAATTGAAATAACACTAAATTCACGATTTATTGTTACAATAGACCCGCCCCTAGACAAAGCCTAGAGAACCTGTATGATAAATCCGCCTCTACCCGAAGGAAAACCGGAGAAAAACCCGGGCCAGGATGGGGATATAATTAACAATATTGATATTGCTATATGTACAATGCATCCAACAGTTCGATTTTATTGATTTTTTTTCTTCTGATTCTCATACCCCGTACCAAATTATTATCTTTTCTTTGGTATAAATTAATAAAAATTGAAACGGAAATTGAACACGCTCTTTTTATTCCGTGTACTTTCATAGCGAGTTCCTAAACTGTTACTTTTTCTCCTAATTGTAGCTTTCGCCTTTTTTCCTCTCCCGCGTAAGATAATTAGTCCGTGAAAAAAAAAATTATAATGAGGATATTTGTGGATAATTTGCGCTTGCCTGCGTACTGAGACAAAGATGAATAAAACTACAAGCATTTAAGGAATTTCTGCTAAATTAAGCAATGAGTAGAATTTGAAACGTAGAGAACGGATATATCGGATCTTTTGTATCGTGTGTTAAAAGTTGGTTGATTCGGAGATTTGTCACAGACCTAGAAGATGAATTGATGCATTATTAAGTACATTAAATGCTTATGATGTTTTAAATAGTTTTTCGACCTTCTCCTAGACAATCGATCACTATATCACATTATTTCAGCCACAAGTTTAGTCTTCTTTAGGGGTTTTAATTCATATGATAGCATATAGCGTTTGGTAACCTTCCAAAAACAAATGGATGACAAGGGTGTGTTTTTTTCATTTATTTCATTTCACGAACTACAAAAACTCGTATAAGGTAAAATTGGTGCTTAAAATAATAGTGAAATAATTTGATAGAGAAAATGAAACAAAGTTAGATTAAATTTTAAGGTTTGAAGATCGAGTGTTTCTCTGAGTTTTAAAAGATCTTCATAGATAGCCAAGTAAAATATGAATAAATAAATTTAAATATTTATTGTAGATTTAAATATATTTATTGTCAATAAAGTATTTAAAAACTGTGTATGACCACGGGGAGGACAGTAAAACTAATTCGAGAATACTCTCCGGAAGCAAGCAAGGGACCATCCCATCAATTCCGATCAAGGGCACTAACGCAGAGGAGAATTTAACATTTCAGCACTCTCCTAAGATAAGAGTACAAAGAGTTCACTATTTGTTATAATATTAACAAAATACAAACAAATTTGTGTTTAATAAAATTATTTCACAAGCACGTATTATTATCAAACTATAGATTATTTGGAAAATGTTTATAAATCGTAAGTATTAAAATAGCAACAAATTCGAGGTTTGTTATTTCAATAGAAGCAGCCCCTACACAAGGGCCCGAAAAACCTATATAAATAACGGCCTCTACCCGAAGGATAATCGGATAAAAACCGGTGCCAGGGTATCTTACTAATAAATAAAATGGAAGTAACATTCCCATGTGATTTTTTTTGTTCAGTTTGTGGGTGGGGGAAAACAACTTGTCTGTCTTGCTGTCCCCTTTCCTACGCCCGTGGACCAGAATGGTAGTGGTGACTGAAAAATCTACTTACGAGTAGATCCCATTTGCCAACTATTGGACCTCTAATGCCTTTCGTGAATTTGCAGTGTTTCTCTTAATTTTCTGGCGGAAGAATACTCTCTCCTTCAATATCTCCGTTCTCTACCTTGTAACCACATCACTCCGGCTTAATGTACTTTTCAATGTGAGAGAAATCATTCAAAAGTCTATCTTATTTGTTTATATTTAAATTATTTGATATATTAGATTTATGAACAACAGTAACTAGTATTGACAATCTAATGCGTCAAAAATATATTGATAAAGAAAGTCATAAAAACTGGGAACTAGCTTGACTCAGTTTGTAAGTAGCGTGACCTGTCCTTAACACTAGCGTCTGGATACCCGACGTACACTATGTTGCAACGGCAGACAATTCTCGAAGTCTAACACTTCGCACAACCTTATTTATTATGTCCTAACCTCATTGTCGGTTCTCGATAATAACCCTACCACCCACGTCCTAGCTCTTATCGCCCCATGTAGATAAGCTTCAATAGCACGCTACATTTTCCCTTTTACGAATCTCTAGTAAAATGGGTATTGAGTGGCCATTTGTTATCGCCGAACTGACATTAATTTCAAGTGGCCACCAATGGCCGATTGGCGATATGACCACAACTATGGCCATTCTCTTAGGTCATGTAGAATTAAATCACAAAAATATCTGAAATCGGCGTAAATAAACACAATGTCAACTTCAAAAAATACCTCACCGGCCATTTAAATGAAATAATTGTAAATATAATTCATATTGAAATACATTGCGTCTTATGGAGAAAATTATTATTTTTAAATGACCAACTTTTCAATCACGAAAGTGATGGAAGTTTACTTAGATTTGTAGTAAATTTCTCGTAGAAATTTTTACATCACTTTTATCGATAGGCCACCGAGCATCTGAGAAAGATATTTCACTTTTTCTGAGATGAGATGCAAAAATCACGAAACAGTTGTGCTCGGTCGCCATGTTTGTACATGAATCTCTTGTGCATTTCAAACGAATGAAGCGAGTTCTTTAATACTGTTTGTACGATATTATTAGCAGATATTGTGAAATTAAATCAAGTTGTTTCGTCAATATTATTCATATCATTGTGTTTTATAACAAGTAGAATAAAAATAAGGAAAACAATTATACATATCAGTGATTTGACTAACTTGGAGTGCTGGTCCTACCCTAAGTGATTTAATTCTGTCTCCCCCCCCCCAGGGGACTTACATCTAGTAAGTACGTGTTTCGCGAAGTTTGAGCTGAGTCTGACATTACTTCCACTTACTTGTGCGAGGCTCCTTCCTTTCTCTTTCCTGATCTCATCTCTTGTTCATCTCTTGTTCTTTTCGATCCCGACGCTAGTAGGGCTAGGGTATCTTTCATTTTCCTCATTTCTTTTATCCCTCTCATGTTATGTCCTCCCCTCATTTTTTGCCCCCCCCCCCTCATTTGTTTGTCAAGGTTTTGATGTATGTTTTGGTATGTTGTAATTCAGGAGGGTTTTTAGTGGGTAAGGTAGAGTCCCACACGCGGGCAGAGTCATGTTGGCTCTCCCTAGTGCGTAACTGTATTTTCCCTACCTTACGAGTTTTTAGGACTCCAATGACCTTTGATGTCGACATGAGCCGTAAAGCCCCACAAAAAAAAATATTTCTTCGGTAGTACTACCTTCAAAGATTCTATTCTCTGCCGACAGATGCACCGTAAGACTCTCGTTCCGCTGATAGCTCTTCGTCTTGCGCGTGCTCTCCGAGAGAAACAGAGAGAGAAAGCTGGGACGTTTTCACCGTTCGCCGCGTGTGGCGCCGCGGACGTGCTGGCGACGGCGGAGGCGCGAACTACTAGGTTCGCGTGCGCGCCGCTCGAGGATCACGCGGTTCTACACGGGTGTGTCCCGGATGCTTAGGGAGAGATTGAAGGAATTCTTTTCTTGAAAATGTAATCTGAATAAATGAATTAATTTACATATCACGTCTTCTCATTCTCTGACAATACAAATTAATATTATTTAAGATGCGCAGATTTAACTATTCAAGTCCCATCCTGACTCGGGTTTTTCTCCGGTTTTTCTTCGGGTAGAGATGAGTTTTTTCGCTAGGCTTTTCCTAGGACCGCCACCCATTGAAATAATAAATCTCGAATTCAGCGTTATTTAATAGTTACGATTTATAAACTATTCTTTCCGAATAATTAATAGTTTATAATAATACGTGGCAGTGGAATTACTTTCTTGTGATTGATTGAATACAAATTTGTTGGTATCATGTTAATATTATAAAACATACCGAACTATTTTTATTTTTAGGATTATGTTGAAATGTTAAATCCGCTTCTGTCTTAGGACCATTGATCGGAATTGATGGAATGTTTCCTTACTTTGCTTCCGGAGGCCTTTTGTGATCATTCGTAAATTTCTAATCTTTTTTGACAGAAAATTTGATTATTGATTTACTTCCTTCACTCCCTGGCAGCGAGCAAGGAACCATCTCAGCGATTCAATTAAAGTATCTAAAGAAAGGTCTGGGGAAAACCAAGATCAGGATGAAAAAACAGCGGTTTTACTAATGCTAATTCCGTGCCAGATTAAGTACTACTACTGCGCTAAGGACTAAGAATAAACAATAAGTAAGCATTAAAACTTTTTAACATTTATTATTAAAAATTCTCTGAGATTGGTGTGATAAAGAAAACTTTGAATTTAAAGACTGAAAAATTCACATTAAGATAAATACTAAGGTGGAAATGAAAAGATGTAATGAAATAATTACAATTGATATAAATGGAAAATTGTTTTAATAATTGGTAACAATGAGAAGTGTAAAAATAAACACAGGAAGATTATCGTACACGCGATTTGATAGAAAAAGAGAACATACACAGTGTTTTGAATTGACATATACATTAACTTTGGCTAACCAGATTTACACAAGTAATTGGTTTCTTGTATGTTCATAATTAGAAGGTATTTGAGGGAGCTTTTTGAGTTTTTTTAAATATATCCTGCGTGGAGTTTAGAGTTCTACCTGTTATCAGTAAGTCATCCGCGTTTGCAACACTTTGCTTCAGCCGGGTGGTAAAATTACCATGAAGGTTCAAGTTTACTAGGATTACATCCATAACTACACCATAGCTATGTTCTAGTTGCTATGAAATATACGTAAACGGTGGAAGGCTGCACGATTCTGGATTCACACTTTTTCCATAGGTTTGAATTTGTATTAAATCGACCATGGCGTTAGTATACAACGATACATGAGCGCAAAAAGTATTCTATACACAAAATTTCGAAATTAAAGTATTTAAAATTTCATCTTACAATAAAAAAATGGCACTTTGTAAGTAATAGTTTGAATACAATTTGAAACACTTTTTAAGAAGACTTAAATGGGATTGTTCGGTTGTAAAATTCACCTTAAAGTGCAAATGACGATTTAATGAGCGGAAAAGGGAAATCTTAGCTATGAAAAAGAACATTTCATCTGGGCAGTTTGGTGTTTCCATTGAAGGTTATTCCCATGAATGTTGTTTCTAGTGACGGAACCAATGTGTTACCGCGTTCTTCATAGTTCCCGACGCATTCTATCGTATCGTATGTATCGTTACGTCTGCTTTTTCTTGACATTAACCCACTTCCTAATGACGCTGAGAGAAATTACTCCAGATTTTTCTGATCTTCCGATTCGCTGTTTTTCTAGCCTTCATTTCTTTTCTTACATTATTCAATTATTTTTGCAATGTTTTTCGTTTCTAGTGTATTGCTTATTTTCTTGGGACTTTCGGGCTCGCCACCGTCAATGTCGTTAGAGCCTTTAGTGCAGGGGTCGGCAACCTGTTTTGGCCGCAGGTCAAAATCAACCAAAATGTGAGTATTAAAGAGACGTTTGGGTCAGAGATATTTTCGTATTAAAACAGTCTTTTAATAAATAATAAGATATATTTTATTTAGACAATAATTACAAACATAGTTGAATGAACTTTATTTATAAAGTTCCAACTAAAATGTTGTTCTTAGTATCTATTTCAATTTTTTTAATTCTCAAAATGTTTGTTTCATATTTATGTTTTATAATTTATTTTTATATATTATGCTTTATTTTCGGAACTAAAGCGGGTCACTTGAAATTATCAAATGGGTCACTCGGTGTCCCTCGGGTCATAGGTTGCCGACCCCTGCTTTAGTGTATTGTGACTATTTTGATGTCCGTGTTGAGTAAAAATATGAGGCGATATATATTTTATTCGTGTAGAGACACTCATAACTAATGAGTATTTCTAATCAAATTTTGGGTAACCTTCAGTCAGGTGAAAATGGAGATGACTCGGGAATCGAACCCGGGAATCCTGCATTGAACGCAGGGGAGCTACACACTTATCTTCTCCACGTGTTGGGTACATGGAAGAAATATACGCAAATTTCGGATAGTACGTGCCTTAAATAAATATAGATCTATGGCTTCAAACCCTGGCCACGGGATTTTTCCGTTTCTTCTTCGGGTAGAGGTGGATTTTCCGTGGACGGGAATGTCATAAATATTTTTGTTTCATTAATCTCGAATTTTTACTCTACAAATGTATGCAATTCAATTTGGAATAATAAATGAATAAGAGTACGTATTTATTAAATAATTTATTTCATAAATATTCAATCCGCCACTGACCTCGGGTCCATGATCGGAATAGCTGGGATGGTCCCTTGCTTTTTTCAGGAGTTTATTATCCCTCTCGTCGTCATATGCAGTTTGCAAACTGCTCTTTTGACCATAAGGTTTATATTTACTGCGGAAACTTACAGCAGTGTCACTACAATTAAACACTCCACATTTTGTTTTCAAGAAGCTCTAAAACTACATGAAACCTTCCAAATCTTCAAGACGTACACTCAAAAAACAAAGTAAGGCATATTTTAAGAAGGTATAAAAAACAAAGTAAGGCATATTTTAAGAAGGTATAAAAAACAATTAAATGTAAAAAAAAAGTAAAACGAAATTGCATGTTTTCGTGACGAAATGCAATACCATTGCTCATACTTTGTCATATACGCTTCTCCGTCTGCAGCATATAGTGAAAAAATTCTATAGTGAAAGGGTCATTTTTGGCGTGGTCCCCTGTACTTTGGTTGTCTTCCAGAGCTCTATTCTTGCTCAAAGTCGCTAGATGAACTTATTACTGTCTTATATTTGAAATTTGAGAGTAAAATGAACATTCACAATAATATTTCAAAACAAATAGCGACATATCAGTCTTACAAATATCGTAAAAGTGTTGTGTAAATGTAATTTTGTTGAAGACAGAAATTGATATATTTTCGTATTTGCAGAGCGTTTTCTGTCCTCCTATGTATTTGATCATTATCATATCTCTCATTTCAGTTTACTAACAGTGTATTCTACGTCTGCTTGGTCCATTTACGCTGCTAAATATTGTTCAAGCTTCTTGAAACAGTAAACAAATGCGTAAATGTAGCAGATATAAATTATTTTACTGCGTCTATACCAAACTTTCAAACGAAATACCGCTAATGCGGATGTAATGCATACTAATTCTATTTTACGTACAGAAAATTTAAGCAAAATTGTTGGACCACTTTTTGAAAAATATTCAAAAATGTACTTTGACCTTCATGTGAAGTGCCCTTTGTGTTCAAGTAAAAACGAAAATTGAAAGCTCTGCATAT
>NNCF01130484.1:96556-108733 GCA_002313205.1 Laupala kohalensis
ATATATATATATATATATATATATATATATATATATATATATATATATATATATATATATATATATATATATATAGTAAAGTAATATAAACAATTTTTTTTCGGTTTGTTTTCACCTCCCGGCGTTTCTCTGCCCTCTACGTTTGAGTGGTGCTTGGTTTTGTAATGAAATATACACACAGAGACATTGTTTTTTACGCATGCACGAGTGTATTTGTTGTATTCAAATACGGTATTGCACGTGGTTATTTGTTGCAGATTCGGCAGAGAATTACCGTGTAATTTGAACTTTCATTTAAGCCTAAGACCGTTCGAATCGGTGCAGAGTAAGAAATCCATTTTAAGTAATTTAAAATATGTAGTATAGTAAGTACGGTTCTTTCCTCATTATTAAATTTTGTAATGTGTCCCTCTTTTTTTCTTGCAGTTTTACTGGCGTCCTTCTAAATATTTTTTTTTTAAATTCATACACTGGCACAAAAGTGATGTTCACTTTCAATCTTGCTAAGAACACGAAAGTATCTTCACCTTTCGAGGAAGAACTCGACCGCCACATATTAATAAAATTACACTTGTCACACTGTTACCCCACTGTTGTTTTTTGGCTTGGTAAGAAATACTTGCTTGGTAACAAGTTCATTTTACAAGTTTGTCAGCCACAATTGTCGGTCGAGTCGAAGTCAAATTGTCCAACAACAGACCCCCGAAGGTGCCCAAGGGGTTCGCGGAGGGGAGAGCTCCGCAATTTCGTGGCCTCGGCTCTAGTGGAAGGAGATGTGACCAGCCCCTCGCTTCGATCGGTTTGACCCCAGGATAGATCTGGTACTCATTTTTCAGCAGGTTGAGTGGAGCTGGGACGTTGAGGTGTGATGAAAAATTCCCACCTCACCGGAGATCAAACCCCGGTCGTCCAGCCCGGAACACGACGCTCTCCCCACAATTGTTAGCAACCCAACAATATCAGTGGATCGCAAGTTTACAAGTCACCTTTGTGAAATGCTAATAAACGCATATTTTTACAAACTTATGTAAGAGAAATTACTGTTACTCATAAATTTGTACTTTTGCGAAACAGTTAGTGTAAGAAAAATCCCGGGAAACACCGGGTAATCAGCTAGTTTAAAACAAATCGAGTTTGTGAAAGAAAGGTCGATTAATTTAATTATTATTTTCAGGTTCTACAGTCGTAATTACTACATAGAGATAAATTTTTATTTACTTTTAGCTTCCTGGATCTGGAATCGACAAATAAAAAACAATTTTCGCAAAATGTTTTAACTTATCTCCTGTATTTCCTTTAATTTATTTACTTAATTTAAAAATAGAGAAAATACGCATGTAATGACATCCGACGCGGGTAACCGATTTGTGTAGTGCCACGGCAAAATGTTTCCTATTACGTAAGGGTTAGAAGTCACGGTTTTAAGTTTCTTTACCACCCTTCCCGGAACTTTATAGTGTTACCCCTACCCATCGATGGGGTATTAGCAAACGAAAAACCGTTTATTGTCTCCAAATATTATACAAAACAATATTCGTTACTGCAAACAGCGCAATAATATCATTGCAAATTCTTTTACGCGTCATTTGCAATACTTTCTCATTAAATTTAGGCCCAGATCGATATACCAGGAATTATAATGATCGAACTTCATAATAATCATTTTGACAAACTTGTAAGTATTGTGACAGTATATTTACTTATTATACAATACATACAAATATTATACAAATAACTCCAGACCATGCGATAAAACTGTCAATTTTCTTACGAAACGATAATCCATCATTTAGATCATCTTCTTTCGACGATATTAACAAAAATATTTAGTCAATCAATTCGTGGATAAGTTACAAAGTTCAAACAACGTTTCTGGTAGTTTTAAGCTCTAATAAAGGTTCAAAAATGTATTCAAACAGCCTCAACATTTTAATTTCAGGAATATAATTAATAAGGCAAGTTTTTGATTCCTGAAGAGAAAAAGTAATTTTTGGAGGTTTGTTAGCATAAACATGACTTGTTTCGATTTTCATAATTACAGTTCAGTCTGTTAGCAAGTCCCCATACTACCTCAGTTGTCTTTATCTTCGGTAATTTTTTTTTCTGTAGACGATAGGAAACATCAAGCACGTTAAATGATGGTTGTGAACTATAAATGATTAACTCGTTACGATTCACCATTGCTCATTTCTACCGGACAAAAATTGAAATATATATAGAAGGGAGACATAAAAATATTTTTTCCCAAAATATTAATTTTTACCCAGTTTTAACCGACTTGCATAAAAATCGGCTTCAACATTTCTTTGGGCCTGATTTTTCATTTTGAGAGAATCTTCAATTATTTTTACTTCTCCATGAAACGTGACAGACATTGCTCTTTAAAATCTGAGATTACAGATAAACAAAACACCTAACTCTTTTGAAAATTACATGTAGTATACAAAAATGTGAAATACTTTTGAAGTTTTACCAGCAGATTTATATTTTCTGTGTCTGAAAATAATACCTAGTATTCTATAGTAAAAACATCTGCATCTGACCCCCCCCCCCCCNGTTTGGCAAACACGGGGCCCCGAGCTGAGTCTGGCATTACTTCCATTTGCTTGTGCTGAGGCTCTTTCCTTTCTCTTTTCTGACCTTCCTTGGTCACCTCTTGTTCTTTTCGATCCCGACGCTAGTAGGGCTAGGGTATCTTTCATTTTCCTCATTTTTGTCCCCCCTCATTCTTTATCTCCCCCCATTTTTTGTCCTCAATGTTTTGATGTATGTTTTGAGATATGTTTTGGTGTGTTGTGCATCAGGAGGGTTTTCAGTGGGTATGGTTGAGTCATTCGGCGAGTCTCACACGCGGGGAGAGCCATGTTGGCTCTCCCTAGTGCGTAACTGCATTTTCCCTGCCTGTACAAGTTTTTAGGGCTCCAATGACGTTTGACGTCGAAGAGCCGTAAAGCCCCACACAAAAAAATCTGCAACTGAATTTCCAAATCTTGGTTTGTAAAGTAACTGAGAAGAGAAAAAAAAGTGTAAGTAAGGAAATAATGCACCTCGCTTTCTCCGGTTTCCGTGGTATTCTTGTCGTGAAAGTGCGTGTACAGCAATGGAGACGGAACATACAAGTAAACATGCGACAGTTCAAAGACAATGTTCTTTAGAGAATGCAGCTGAATAGCAATGCAGTTGGTACGGCTGTCGACCGACAGGTGTGCAAATATCGAAATGGCACCAAACTAGTACGATAAATTTTCACATCACCTAAGAAAAGTAAGAAATAATGATTTTTTAAAATGATGAAGCATGTTTTTTTGTGAAAACGTATTATTTTCCTGTACTATGATTTACAGGGGTATTGATACGTACATGAGAATAAATATTTATAATGTTCTTAAATGTGCAGATTTGTTGGAGATTTGGCCGAACGCTTCAAATAAAATTCATTGTGTCCAATACATTTGGATCTACAAATTTGAGACTTATATATCTAATATGGTTTGCTCATGTATAAGACCCAACTTAGATTTAACTAAAACATCTAGCACTTCCGGGCAATTGTGACATTTTGGACACTAGAAGTGTTAAATAGTTCTTTTACAAGGTGAGGTCCGTGCTGAGATAACAGGGAAGAGAAGAAGTACAGGGGGGGGGGAGACCCANCGAGATAGAAATTGAAATAATAAAGAGAGTATTTTTACTTCGAAAAAAATTCAGTATGCCCATTGAAAGCAACAAGATCTAAGAAAATGCGTGTAAAAATACAATTTCTGACACGACGACTTACTTTGCTTTCATAGATTTCCGCTTCTGCGTGGGAACAAGAGCGTGCGGTTGCTTCTAGCATATACTCACATTCCAAAGAGTTTACAAGTCTTTACTCCCACATGCTTTGCCGTAGAAAGAAGCACTACTGAAAGGCAATATTTATAATACAAAAAAAATGCGCCCGATAAACGGAATGTCACGTAATGAATATAAAATATATTAATTACCTTTTCAAAGTTATTTAATATCATAATATTTGTTAAAGTTACATATTATCAATTTGAAATTATATTTCTAACTAGCTGAGTATCAAACGTATTTCTGAGTGATCATTGTATCATTTAACGATTGTGGCAATGGATATTCAAATATGTCTCTGAAAGCGTATCGTACTTAGTCAGAGAAATGATAAATAGGTCAATGTAATTACAAAAAAACACCAATTTTTTAAGTGAAAGTAGTGACATATATTTGCGACTGAACTTAACGACGTAAGTAGATAATATTACATCAACATTTTCACATATAATATTACAACAACATTCATTTTGAGGAGGAGTACATTCAGAAGCACGCCAATAGGAAATTTTGATTTTTGTAGTTTGACCGAAGTTTTCGAATTTCTTTTGTAATTACCCCGAATATTTTTTCCTGAAATATTTTCCGGGACTATAACGAAGAAGAAAAAAAAGGCATATCCATCTTTCAAATCGTGAGTTATGGTCTTGAGATCATACAAAAATCCCATTGAAAATCATTTTCAGTTTTTCAATTTTCCAGGGTACTTTTCCAATTTTTCTTTCCTTAAAACATTATTCTTACTATTACGAACATAAGAAAATTAACCAAATCGGTCCAGCTTTCCTCAAGTGATGCGCTTGCCAAAGAAAAGCATTTATATTTAAAAAGATTTTATAGAGTATGCATAAATTTGCGAAAATGTCGAAAGGAAATCCTTTATTGCCATGGTTTTATTATCTTCGTCCTTCAACACTTTCAGTACCGTATTTCTCGCGTATTTCTATCTATGGTTTTCCCAAACTTTTCTACGCTTCAGTTTCTGCTTCTTTTCTCCTTAACTTCTTTGAGCTAAAATAACGACTCTCGAGCGAACTTCTTCCGTCGACATTTTGTTCACACGGAAACCAGGAATTACCAAGATAATCGCACAAATTCATTAGTAACTACTGTGACACACGGATAGTTTGCTAGATAACAAGCCCATACACCACAGACAAGCGAGTAAAGTAGCCCGGTTTTCAACTTTCACGCAGATTGTTTACAATCTGCTAGTTAGCAAGTGAACACGATGACACTGGGAGAGTTTAAGTAGCAGCTAGTGAATTCGCTGTTTGTAGCGAATAAACTCACTTAATGTCATCGACAGAGGCGGATTTAAACGTTTGGCGCCCCTTGGCAGTAGCAAATACAGAGTCCTTTGAGAGCAGATATTATATACAAATATTTTAAATATGTATACAATATAAAAACAAAGTAATAATTTCATATTTTTGTTTCTTTATTTGTTAAAAGTAATATAAACAATATAACTATATAAAAATCTAAAATAAATCTATCTATAAACACTTATAACTTAGCTCTAAATTCGCAGGGAATCTTTGCTGATCCAATATAAATCTTGAAAACCAGTTTTTAGAGAACATTAAAAATAGTAATACATATTTAAAACACAAACTTTTTTACAAATCATGTAATTTTTCTGTTATTTTCTTTTAGTGCCCTCAAAATCTTGCTCCCCTAGGCAATTACCTGTTCCTAAATCCGCCTCTGGTCCTCGATCCTTATGGGAAGGAAATGAACAAATGAGCGCACATTCACACGGCCTTCACGGCGCATGCGCAAGAGAGAGTGATGGGCGTTTCTCCGCCATCTTGTCACGGACACTGTCCCTTCTTTACTATGACCCTCGTCACTCATCTGTTCTCTCAGTATTTCTCATTTGGTTTTCATCTAGCGTCACTGCGATATGAAACACATGCTCTTCCTGTTTTGGATACTGGCGCGACTTGTCGTCCAATATACTTTATTTTACGTTGTATTTTGCCGTTACGTTCCGGTACGCGTACCGGTAAACTTTTCATTGTTTAAATGTGTATCCTGACATGTTTCCATCATCACTTGATGATCAAATTATGGCGTCAGATTAAATCTTATCGACAGATTAAGTCTTATCGATAGATATCAACCACACCATAAATATGTCAATCCGATTTGATATAACGTACAATTCTTTTGTCTGAAAGTACAGTTCACTAAAAAAACGGAATATTCCATTATGTAAATTAGGTTTAGCATTGTTATGGCCCATAAATTGCGTTGCAAATTATGTATTGTGTGTTATCGGTTTTAACACATTCGCTGCCACCAGTTACCACGTTGTCCAAATATGATACCAAAGACATTGTAGCCCGCGGCTCCTGTATTCTCTATGTAAGAAATATCGAGTGAGAACCAGCAACTTTTACCTAAAACAAAAAGCACTAGTTGGGTTGTTCTTGAACTTTTCACACTCTCATATCTTTAGTTTTAATGACAATGTAAATTTTCCTTCCACTTCATGGAAAGTTCACATGAATATATTTTTTCTTGAAATTAGTGTTCGTCTTTGATATATGAACTAAGGAATTTGGCATTATTTTGTAAATACATAATTATTGAAGAATATATGAAAACTATCAGAAATATTTCAGTAATCAGTTCTCAATCGTCGCACCTGGACTCATAGACGAAATTACAAAAAGAGACGGACTAAAAATTATTTCTTAATACCTAACAATTGGAAAGGTTTACAGTAAGATGATATAGTGAAATATACTATCAGTAAAATTTGATTTATAGTGGCTGAGGTATTTAATTCAGGAATGTCTATTCAAAAAAATCTATTTTCACTTTTAAGATAGTATTTATTCCCCTCATTCGATGGTATTACTTGGCCAATATCGAAAATTACCTTCCGATTCTACAATATTTATTTTCGTGATAAAATATACTTCTTATTTTGTGATTCTGAAAATCTGGGCTCGAATTTTGCTTATTTTGAATATTTTTTCCTGATTTTCCATGGTTTTTAGAAAACGATTTCCAGTATTGTAAACCTTGTGGAACCATTTGAATTTCATTTAATAGTGCACATAAAATGAAGGTTTTTGCTTGCACATAAATGCACATTTTGGAAGATTTTGTTTGAACTCTCTAACTTTTAGGTAAAATTGGTGTATTCAATGTACATGTTTATATTTGAAATATGGCTTAATCTGTACGAACGAGGTCAGTGGTAATATTCAACTAATCCAATTTAAAGTATATGATTACTTGCGTTTTCTTAGTATTACCGTATAAAGGCATACGGAACTTGTTCTTTTTTGATGGCTCTAATGACCTAGATGTTGGTGAGCCCTAAAGCACCAATTTAAGAAAAAAAACTGGTTCTTGATAGTGCATATTTTGAATATTTAGTCCATTTAATTGATTTTTTGTGCATCTTTTGGACATTTTAGCGCTTATTTTAAGTGCATTTTTAAACATTTTAGTGCGTATTTACCAATATTTTAGTGCATACCGATCCCACCCTCGCTGAAAGAGTAAATTGTGTACATAACATTTCTTTAATTTTGATTTTGCCTGATTTGAATTAAGGTGAGACCAGCACTCCATGTTAGTTAAATGAGATGTATAGTTGTTTTCCTTACTATTATTCTAATTATTTTAAAACACAACATTGTGAATAATAATTGTTAGGTATTTAGAATAATTTAATTTGTATCTATCAGTTAATAATATAGTACAAACAATATCAGGAACCCGTTTGACTAGTTTAAAATACATAGGATCATTTACAAACATGGCGACTGAGCACAACGGTTTCGTGATTTAAAAGTTGGCATTTTTTCAAAAAATGTGTTTTTTTCCATGAGACGCAATATATTACACAGTCAATTATAATTGAAATTATCTCATTTAAATGGCCGGTCAGGTATTTTTTTAAAAGTGGAAATCATGCTAAGTACATGTTACTCTGAACAAAAGAGTATATTTTTTCTAGTGTGATAATTGGTAACAAAATATTCTATATCTAATAGTTACATTTCCTAGAAATTTAAATAATTCAATTACCACGTTTTTCTATTTCCTAAAAAATTGCTTATTTTGAAATGGGCTCTGTTTGAGTGTACACTCCACAATTCGGATTGGGCGATTTTCTTCGGTACAAAATTAGGGGGAACTAGTTTTAGACAAATATTCCCACAGAGTAAACTTTATTCTTTGAATCGCATACGTTAATGCAATTTTGTATGGTTGGTTTCCCATCACGAGTTGTATGAGCGAAAGTGTTTAACTGTACATACTATTGTAACACTTGCTGAGAATGTGTGGTTACGAAGAACCTAATACAAACATAACCACAAAATATTAACTACCGCACATAAAGAAAGTGCTCCTTAGTTATTCCTTTCGCATTGACAAACCTATGACACCATGAATTATCTGCTACAATTAACGTTCATTGTGTAATCTAAATAAATAAATAAACAAATCAAGACTTACGACCTCCTCGGGACAAATAATATACATATTTTGTGAGATGCTCACAACGTTTCGACTGGACATTGAACATGTTGCAAACAGAAATATAAACGCAAAATGTATTTACAAAAAGGTAGAAACTACACAAACATGTTATAATATTGTATTGTATAACCCAGACAGCTTTACAGTGTATGTGCGTAAATTCAAACTCCCGTGTATATTTATGAGAACACCGAGCCTTATTAAAGACAGTCAGTAAAAACATAGATTCACAATAAAATTTAAAAATTCAAAAATTCATCATATCTTTATTTCATTATGATGTAAATATTTGGGTTGACCTTAGTTGACAAGGTTTCTTACAGGTCTGTGATGTAGTAATAAAGGTAAAGATACTATGGAGTACAAACTATTGTATGAAATGGTTTTTTAGATTAGAAATGACATGTGGATTTGATATTCACAATATTTAAAGAATGTGCAGTTGAGTGATAATCAAACGGATAGACCTGAAGAGGAGGTCAAAATTGGAGCCTCGAAACGTTGTCAACTAAGGTCAACCCAAATATTTACATTATAATGAAGTAAAGATATGATGAATTTTTTAATTTTTAATTTTTATTGTGAATCTAAGTTGTTTATTGACTGTCTATAATAAGGTTCGGTATTCTTATAAAGATAATGAGATATGACAGTCAGAGAAACAGTTGATGAATACGTAACTCTCGTGTATATTTTTTAAAAATATCGTTTCCGATATTCAAGGTTTATAATCATTAACTTCTTTGTCTAAAGTTAATATATTTTCCCAATCCATCAAGTGCTTTGTCTCGTTGATCGGAAAAGAATCTGAAAAGCAGAAAATGTACCAGTGAATAATTTGAACGGAACAGACAATGCCTTATCTCTAAATTGATGAAGAGTGAAGTTCATGCAACATTTTCAATATAAATTACAGTGTTCAAGTAGTTCAAAAATTAAAAATGACCATGAACGCCACTGATAAATTAATAAAATAACACAAGGACAATTAATAAATCAATATGCCTAAACTCTCTATAAAATATCACTGTATCTTATTTATACGTAACATTATGTAACGTTAAAAACAATAAACAATATTTTCCCCCTAGGGGACTTAGATCTAGTAAGTACGTGTTTGGCAAACACGGGGCCCCGAGCTGAGTCTGGCATTGCTTCCACTTACTTGTGCTAGGCTCCTTCCTTTCTCTTTTCGGACCTTCCTTCGTCATCTCTTGTTCTTTACGATCCCGACACTATTAGGGCTAGGGTATCTTTCATTTTTTTCATCCCTCTCATTTTTTGTGCTCAATGTCTTGATGTATGTTTTGATATGTTGTAATTCAGGAGGGTTTTATAGTGGGTATGGTTGAGTCATTCGGCGAGTCCCACACGCGGGGAGAGTCATGTTGGCTCTTCCTAGTGCGTAACTGCATTTTCCCTACCTGTGCAAGTTTTAAGGGCTCTAATGATCTTGATGTCGACGAGCCGTAAAGCCCCACAAAAAATAAATAATAAAAAATAACAAATTTGATTGATAGTATTGACAAAGCCAAGTCACCAAATTACTGAAATCATTACGTAGATAATCTTTATCCCTGTGAAGTTCGGTAACAAAAATTTTGGTACTTTTAATGACATTAACTGCTTAGGCTATGATGATATGAATTCCAGAATTCTAGTACAACGCTTGACCAAAAACCACATAAACAACCGGCAAAATTACTCTCTCCGAATATTCACATGATGTATTTTAGAGTCAACAGTTTGTTATTGTGTTCCGGATTAGTTTGAATTAATGTAGATATAAATTAATTTTAATGTCAAGAAAGCTGCGTATGACCACGTGGAGCTCAATAAACTAAATCACTCTCCGGAAGCAAGCAAGGGACCATCCCATCAATTCCGATCAAGGGCCCTAGAGGCGGGTTTAACATTTCAACACACTCCTAAGATAAAATAAAAATAGTTCGGTATATTTTATAATATTAATAGAATACCAACAAATTTGCAATTTAAAAAACACAAAAAGTTATTTCAGAAGTACACATTATTATCAATCTGTAGATTATTCGGAAATTTTTTATATCGTAACTATTAAAATAACTCAAAATCCGAGACTTATTATTTCAATACACACCGCCCCTAAGCAAGAGCCTGGCGAGTGTGTGTAGAAAATCCGCCGCTACCCGAAGAAAAACCGGAGAAAAGGATGCGGTTACATAATTTATGTAGCCAACCGTGCCAAGGTAAAACTAAACATACATGAATGATAAGAAACAATTATATAGCATGCTGGGAAAAAAATAAAATTGATATCGATTAGTTTCAAAGTACTACAGCAATGACGTGATAAAGTACTAGACGAATTTAACTTTTAATAAAATCTTTAAATTGATTTTACCGTGTATTTGTTAATTATTTTTTGTCTTCCAATTCTCTGACGCAGAGCGCTACGTTTCTGACCAAAACTTAAAATTCGAATTTAACTTGTATTTCAATGTAAACCATAAAATTAATAGTAAGTGATAAAAGTGTAAGATTAAGATGTCTCCCCAATCTAGAAAACTATTTTCCCAAACACATTTTTCGCTATTGGGGAGACAGGGAAAGCAAATTACTTACAAGGCGTTTCCTTTTAGAAATGTGATACAGCGATATTTTGAAGGGTATAGGCACATATATTTTCTTTGTACATTTCATTAATTAACCAGCTGACTATCTATGTTATTTGTTTATGAAAATCTTTGTACTGTTAATCCCTCTGGAATATTCTTTTATTTTTATTGAAAATGAACTATAAAATGCGGTGTTTATCAATTTGGATGCATGGCACTGTCTATTCTGTTCATTGTATTTCGTAGTGCATTTGATGCTATTTAGTTAAAAAATACAAATTATGAGCTTCCATTATTGGTACCATCACACGAAAATGTAGCTCCAGAAATGAGCTGACCTTCAATGATACGCGCCAAACCAAGAACATTCGCTTCATATCATAAGAAAAAATTGAGTTGCGAAGATGTCTGTCTCCGGTATTTCCACAGCCCGCTCACCTACAAGTAATGAAATTTGATTGTTAATATATAATTTAAATTGTTGGAGAGCCCTAAAACCACAATAATAATAATAATTATTATTATTATAATATATTTTTATCCGAAACTTGAATAACAAATAGTGCCATATCGTATTCCCTATGACAAGAATGTCATTTCGAAGGAGGATGAAAAGCATTTAAAATACAATAATTTAGCAATTGAGGTTGGACAGATGCAATTACCGATTGTAATTGGAGTTTTGGGTGCCATTCCTCAAAATTAAACAAGAACTATCGAAACTGCCTGGCAATTCCAAATTCTGACAAGTGCAAGATATAGGACTGTTGGGAACTGCCCACATTCTGTTTTAGGTATTGTAAGAGCACTAACATCTTTCGGACCTATTCCATCGGAAACCGGGTGAACCCTGGAATGGATTTACAATTCAGCCGACGTTGTAGACCACGAAGTCGTAAAAAATAATTGAAATTAAAATTTATTTCCAGAATACATTCATACATATATAATTAACAACAAACAACATGATTTTTAGGTTTTACATTACATTTACATAGTTTATACAGCATTTTCATAGTTAATACAACTTTTTTCATTCAATTGTTCTAACAAACTATTTTACAATAAATTATTTACATACATGTAATGATAATAATAATTGAATTTAAATTTAAGTTGAACAAAATACGAAAATTATTTACATTCATTAAAAATATATTTGGTTTATACGTCTTATTTCTATCATTTAATATAGAGCAATTTCTAGCAAATTTTGCATATATATATACTT
>NNCF01130484.1:112212-127884 GCA_002313205.1 Laupala kohalensis
GATACCCTAGCCCTCGCAACCTAGTAGCGTCGGGATCGAAAAGAACAAGAGGTGACCAAGGAAGGTCAGAAAAGAGAAAGGAAGGAGCATGGCACAAGCAAGTGGAAGCAATGCCAAACTCAGCTCGGGGCCCCGTGTTCGCCAAACACGTACTTACTAGATGTAAGTCCCCTGGGGGGTTTGTTATATATGTTGTACCCAATGCAATATTATCTGTGCGTATTTATTTATAATCTACTGACGATGCAGAAATTATGTAGACTTGAGTTTATACTATCACATCTTCTCAACGGTTTGGCTCAATATAAATGTGTGTAGTGTTAAACCTAAGTGACATTCTCCTTGTGATCATCTATATTAATTTGATTTAGTGGAAACCTGATGACGATGACGAGTGTACTTGCTCAGCGATACATAGAATATGATGATTAGTTCAATGTTACAGACGTTACCAAACATTAACCAGAAAATACAATATAAGAAAAAAATTAGCTGGAGTAGAAGTGAAATGAAAAACTGGACTGTGCCCCACTCAGCTTTCTAATAATAATTTTTCAAAAATGATCAAAGTAGTAAACAGCCTACGTAGCAATAAAACTAAGTCATAAAACAATTTATATATAAAATGTAAAACATACATAATGATAAAAAATTACATTAAACAGATCAACATCTATATAAATAGTTATCTTCACAACCATAAAAACGTTGCTGCCTAATTTCATATCAACTAATTCAACTATAGATTGCAGGAATTATTATTTTCCACACTGAACTCTTTGCATCTGACTCATAGGTTGATCTATACAAGGCGCCTCCAAGATTCTCCACTCGTTTTTGCGTAAAAAGAAAGTAATATGAACTGTAAACACACTTAACTCTATTCGTAAACAGCATCGCCAGCCATGAACCAGTATGCACATGACGTAACTAGCAATGGCGGCAAGGACGAAAAAACAAAGAAAATGTACATATTTCTTCATAATATCGAGTAATCTCAATGAAGTATTTTAAATAATATAATAATTTTTGACGATGGTTAAAGAAATCATTCATTCAAAATATTCTTCAAATAATTTGTTTTTGAAAATGAATTATTTTGTCTTAACAAAAAATATATTTCATGCAGCTATTAAATAGTGTATTTATAGTACTTAAACGGTCGGTAAAGTGTGTTTTAAAGGCTCAAAGCGATATTAACACATATTATTGCAACCATTTAAAATATTTAATTCTAAGTCGGAAGATTGACCTAAATGTTTCGGAGTCGCGAGAACCTCTTCCAACTATGTTCCCTAGCACTGGTTCTGGCAATGTCATGGTTGATATGGACGATACTAACAGTGCAACGTCACTTCTTTTACAGTAACAGTATTGATTAAACCGAATGTATATTAATTGTCCAAATAATTATAATACAAAATATAAGTTACATAAATACCGTTTACTAGCATTTTACTCGGAATCAGAAAAAATAATGACTATAACTTTTTTGGGCGACGGGTTTTGTCGAATCACCCTAATCCGAACATCTTTGTCCATGGATACTGTACGCCCTGCTCGAGGCAGATTGGCTGTAATTATTCTGCCTTGATTGAAGAAATCCACCCATCTCGCTACTTTTTGATAGGGCATGTTACACTCACCTACTGCTCCTCGTAACCGTATGGCATTGCCGTGTATTTCTACCGCGGTGAACCGCTATTTTAATGTACGAGCCTGGTAAATGGTAAATTAATCTCTTATTTTCTGTAATGAAGTAGCTCTTATTACAATTATTATTCTTAGTTCGAAACTACGTAAGACAAAAAATTGTAACAATATCTCGTACAAGTTTTTTGTATGGCTAAAGAATCTGAAAAAAATGTATCTTTTTAAAAATTAGGAAGAAAAGTAACTCTTTTTTCTGGTCTAATACAAAAATCTAAAGAAAATACACTAAAAATGAAATTTTACAATTATTTGAAATTTTGTAGGACTCTTCATAAGAAATAAATAATTAAGACTACGATCTTTAATGGACGAATGAGATATATATATTTGTGAAGAGCTCACACCNCAATATCGAATAATTACCTAACGAATCTGGGTTGTTAGAATATATATATATATATATATATATATATTTGTGAAGAGCTCACACCGTTTCGACTTGGACTGAAGTCGTCGTCAGGTGATCAAATAATAACAAATTCTAACAAGAAGCATAACAACAGGACAAATGAACATTATATAAACCTAAATACAAACACAAAGTATGTCTAAAATAAAGCATAAACGGAAACATGTTATAATATTTTATCGTATAAACCAGATAGTTTTTCAATGTCTGTGCAAAAATTCAATCTCCCGTGTGTATTTTTTATAAATATCATTTCCGATATACAACGTTTGTAATAGATAATTTCTTTGTCCAAAATTAATATATTTCCCCAATTCATCAAGTGATCATAATTAATGCTATATGAGGTAACTACACTTTATTCCACTGATTTTAAATTTCGTTTGTGCTCCTGCACATTTCTTAAGCTAAAATGCATGGTTAATATTGATGAATTACAAGAGCAGGAAAACAAAATGGCTGTTAATCAGTAGATGTGAATCTTCTCTCGCATGACGTTAAATCTACGTGACAGAAACGTTGAAGCTATAGGCTGTGAAGAACATTGTTTTCAAGCACATGATAAAAGTGATATAAAAACTAAAGAATTCACAGATCTTAACTATGCGCTTAGTTTATTAAGCTTTCTGTGTAAATTGTATTTTCCTTCTTCCATGATTTTGAAACAATTCGTAATGGCGTATGTATTAGCATACAATACTACAAACTGTAATTTTGTGGGTTTTCGTCTTAGTGTTTGATTTTAAACAAAAGTGAAAACTTAATATTGCGAATGTAGAGAAATTAACTGACCTATGAATTTAGAGTATTACACTTTAAAAACCCGAGTTACGCCGGACAAAATGAGCTAAAAAATTCAGTCGTTGTCAGGTATCATGTCCAGTAATAAGTTATCTTCAAATCCCAGTCAAAACCGGGTAGATCTGCTTGTATTTACATAAAACAAAGGAATACGGGCTCCGTAACTGATATCGTGGGGATCATGATGCCAATTAAAGGTTAACTTACGTCATTGAAGGTATTATGTGAGCGTTGACTGAAGTCAAGTTCGCAACTATTCTCGAAACTACGAAAAATTCTCCGAAGTAGTTCTAATTAATTAATTCTACTGATTTTGCTATTTGATGAACACAAATATTTTGTGATTTTAAAACTTGATAACGAATTTAGATTGTCGCTTGACTCTTTCTTGTCTCCCGTTGTCTTCAGTCACGTGATGCGGCTGTCATTTTCGTTAGAACAGTAGTTTTTTGTGAGTTATTCTTGTAAATGCCCCGTAAAGTATGAAAATCTTAACGTCATAGCGTTCCTATTACCATTTCCTATGTTTTAGTTTTTTTTTGTATGCTTAGCTGGTTCTTTTGACAGGATATCAAAAACACATAAGCCCGAGAAAGTTTTTCCATTAATGCCCATAATAATTGAAAGTCCAATAATTCAAAATTTTGCGCCGTTAGGGTATAAAGGACATCGCCCCTGGATAGGGAATGGTTCATATTATCATTTGAATTATTTCGGCGGGTAAATAAGACTAGACGTTCTGACGGACATAACGCCTTAACGCCCATCCTCATATGCATCACTTGAAGATGTTTTTTCCCGTGAAAGTGGGAAGTCAGCGTTGCTTCTTACGCGCGATGTCACCGCCTTCTGGTACTATCGCGACTGTTTCGCATGTGCGTCATCGCGGCGTCATGCAACGAACGGAAGATTTACGTTTCCTTGTCTTCTGCTTGCGGTCTACAATAATCCTAGAAACACCGGAGACTGACTCTCAAGTAGGGTGTATTGACCGGAGTGGGAGGAGTCGGACTGAATCACGAAGAGGACGAGATTGAATCTCTAGGAGTAAAGTTGTGTTTGAAGAGTTTATTGGCGTAACGAAACTAGTAAGGGTGGAGATCAAATCTCCCTGTATTTATATTTATTTTTAAAATTTAAGATATGAGGGGGCAACACCTGGTATTTTATAAAGTAGGTAAACATATTTTGTTATCGTAGATCATATTTTCAACCTACATTTTACACAAATAAGGATATTCTTACGTGTAGGCCAACAGAAACAAATTTTTTCCCCACCAATATTTCAATATTTTTATAACTGCTTCAGGATCTAAAACATTTTTACACTGTTCATATCATTCCATACCACTCACAAAACCAACTTTGCACCCATCCTCCTCCAAAAGCCACAACCATTCTTTACATCTACACACATCCTTACAACCACAAAGCATTTTTTTTAAAACTGGAAGTACTTAATGCCGACGAATAAAACGTCTCCGACAATATAAATTTAAATTTGCATCCACACATTCTTATGTATATAGTTAAATAATAATTTAAAAAATATTTTTACCAAACAATTGAAATTGAAAACATGTACATTTATTTATGTTCCACAACGTTATTTGAATGAAATTAACAATAACCCTCAGAAGATGAAATTAATTATACTTCATGTATACTATTTGTATATCGTGTTTCGGCAGAAACTAACATTCTCCACAAGAGGATGCCAATGTTTCACGAGTTGGTGAGTCTACCAGCTAATGCCAACATGGTCATGACCAGTTTGTAATTGCCCTTGTGACAATCAGTTATTTATTTATTACCAGTGAAACTGGCTTGATGTTGGCAGTGTAGCCATCGCTTTTACTTCGCCATCGTCCATAAGGGTTATGATAACTGTAACTAACGGCATGTTGGCAGTTCTTTCGAATATCTATATACTTAAATCTATTGCCAACATCGGCCATCAATTCAATTCTTTTGTTCTTGTGTCGCTATTCTGTTCATTCCTGCATTATGCGCGTGGAACGAATGATACCTTCTGTCATAGTTTGTTATGTCAACTTGTATTTTGAAAGTTACATGACTTTGAGTGTTCGTTAAGTTAGGTTATGTTCGTGGCTTTCGTTTTCGCACTCTGGTGTTGGACATCGAAACTGAAGAAGGGAGGCTCCTCGAATTACATCTGAATTCACACATATATCACCTTACAATTTAAATCAACCGAATAAAAAAAATTCGTTCAGAAATGCGCGATATAAAACATTAAAATAAATAATGCAAATATATATTCAAGAAATTTGTAATTTCGTGATACTTTTTTTTTTTTTTGTGGGGCTTTAGGGCTCGTCATTCGTGATACTAAACTTCTAAACAAACATTTCTTGTCTGGTGAAAATGTGAACAAATATCGTACTGGCAAAATGAATGATAATCATTTATGATATATGAGCAGGATATTACGATTCGGAATCCCTAACTAAATATGTATCCATCAATTTATCGTCAAAATATTTGAAGATCTGATAATTCGGATTACCTGACCATGCAAGTATGAGGGACTACGTAACTCATGTAAACACACACTCACCCTCTCCGAAATAATGAAATACTCGAGGCATCTTCGATTTACTCTTGTTATAATTGTTTACGTCAGTTACAGTGTAAAAAAATTTACGTTAGTTGTCGAAAATGTTATTTATCAATCTGTGCGCTGAGTATTGTACACAATAAAAATGTTTATACTCAAGTTATCAAAGTTTTGAATATTAAGAAACCGATAATGGAGCGCGGTGTGTAAATGAAGTCGGCATGAGCTGTCCAGAAATATGCTTCTATTCCGAGAGCGTTCAAAATCAATTCTCTACTTTCGTTTGAATTCATTAATTTGTTCGTGAGTTATTGGATAAACAAAATTCTTCTCTCTTTACACACACATACGGCATTGGACATCTTCGCCAAAATTTGAAATCTTCGCCGAAATCTCATGGAGCCAATTCACAAAGATCCGAAGAGATCTCGAAATAATTTTTTACATATTACATATGATTGTATTGAAATCGTTAATTATATTAGTAAATTTTATATAATTTTCTCATTCAGCACCAATACTTTGTGCGATTCTGTCGGAATGAAAATTTCCGACGTGTGTGACCGTCCCATCGAAATGCCAGAAAAGCTTGACGGGGGGAAAATCGGTTATTGCCAATATCGTCTGATTGGTTTCTAAATTAAATAATGAATAAGTAATTGATAATTAATTTATTTGTAATTATAGTTGTGTGACATAAGCAATTTTACCTTTCCTTTGTTAAACCTTAATCTCGCAAACTTTCGTAATACCTCTTATGGTATTTACAAAGCTCAGGGTTAGCACCAAAAAAATATCTCGTGAATTTTGACTCATGAATACCAGGAGAGAATTTCAAATAGCTTACAATATCTTCTTGGCCTTTTCACGCAATATTCGGGTATTGCTACACACTGAGACGTAATAACTGTAATATCAGTATTTACCATCAGAGATGTTTTCTTTAGCGCCTGATAACGATTTATCAGACTAGACCTGAGTCATTCCGTGTCAACTCGACAAGCCGAAAAATTCACATTGCTTAAAAGTTGGCAATTCCGAGACTTTGTTTCTTATCGGAGTACCATAATAGTTCTCCATCGCTAATATGCAGTCCCTTATAAATACTCCAGGAGGGGGGGGGGTCTTCGTAAGGAACATTCTAGTTTCAAATCCTGGCTCAGTGGATAGAGCACTGAGTTGCTAAATGTATGGCTAAATGGGTGGATCGATCCCCGGTGAGGTGGGGATTTTCATCACGCCTCAACGTCCAGACTGGCTCCCAGGCCTACTCAGCCTGTTATAAAATGAATACCAGGATCTATCCTGGGGTCAAACCGGTCGGAGCGAGATGCTGACCTCATCTCCTCTTTCTAGTGCCGGGGTCAAGAAATCGCGCGAGCTCTACCCTTCGCGAAGGCCAAAACCCACAAAGGGCCATAGTGCCAGATAAGAAGAACTCAATCGTCGTAATTTTTCGTAACTTCTGACGTCAACGAAGACATTCTACGGTAAAAACGTTGTCACGTTAATCCTGAAGTCGTTCCACTCACCTTTGACTCCAGAATAAAACTGGAAAATGACAAGAGAGAAGAATAAGTATGAAGATTAATTTTTTTTGAAACCTGTAGTTCTGGATGAATGGTGTTCAGTTGTGGAAGGCGAACAGGTGGTGTAGTGGTTAACACCCCAGCGATCATAAAAGGAATCTCGGGTTCCATTCCCAGTTCGTCACCATTTTCACCTGACCGAAAGTTAAAACACATCATATCCGCGTGTATGTACGCGGAAGAAATATAAACAGTAGTCTTACAGTTCGAACTATTTTAATAATTTTCATAAAACAAACCTGAAGAGGAGAAATACTTAGAAATATTTCATGTTCAAACGTAGCTGGTTTTCTAAACTTGATCAAATAAGAATATTAATCTACTAATTAAGTGTTATAGAAAATCCAAGTTTGAATGGTGGGAAATTTTGTTACTATTGATGGCTGTAAAATACTTTGTTCAGAATTTATAATATTCCTTTTCAAATTTTGGTTCGCAATGCAAGGTATCAAAGCCACGATAGAATTGAGATATTCAAAACATAAAATGGTACTTACTTAAAGTATAATAATATAAATTACATATAAAGTATTTTAATCAATTCATTTCGAATTTTAGTCTATGTACTTATTGAATACACTTCCCATGGAGCATATTTTGTATGTGTTAATTTTCAATATGGTAATACGAACATAGTGAAATCTTCGTCTGCATAGTGAAAGATGAGTAAATAATTAACGACCTTTTTTTAGCAGAATATATTTATTTTTTAGAATTCAGTTACCTAATCCTCATCCCGCTTTTTATAGTGTTGTATCATTGAATGGATGGGGTGGTTCCTTGCTTCCGGAATACGATGTTTCATTTGTTCTCCAAGGGAATACACACATATCGAATCATTACACAAAATAATGATAAGTAGAAAATATTTATTTTAATTACTTTGAATTAAGTATCTTTTGAAATATCTGATATTGGTACAAAAACCGAGGAATAACTGCTATGAAGTATAATAAAACTGTTAATAGTAAGAGTCACTACGTTACTGCTTAGTCAAACTTCTAAAAATTACCTAGAGCTTTGAAAGATTGACATGTGGTAAAAGGTTGCTCAAGCAAAAAAATAGCCGCATGGCTAAATACTCGTACCGAAAACTTAATTGAATAGTCTGACCTTTTGTATTTACTTATTATTTTATTTATGTGAAAAATTCCAAATTTGTAGTAAATTTAAAATTTTTCTTCTTATTTCATTGTATTGCCTTTTTTTTAATCCGCTCATTCTATGTTATTCCTTAATATGTACCTACCTGCATTCAGATGATATTACACATATCTGCAGAAATACTTTATAGTTATAAGTGTATAACTTTTATATTTAGACTCCTATATAGTAAATAAATTTCAAATTCAATTCAATAATTGTACTTGTGTTAAGTTTCATGGAGACATTTTTTTTTTTAATTTATGTAATTTCGACTGTCATTACTAACGGGGTGCCGCGGGTTGTGTAAAAGATTGTACTCTCATACACACTATCCTTCCCCGATCTCTCTGCTTCTTCCACCCCCCATCTCCCTCCCTCACACACCCCCTCCGCTGCCTCAAGGCCGCCGATCCGCCCCCATGCGTAAAACGAGGTGACATATAAACGCGGGTAGCCACGCGCACCGACCAGTTTGCGCCCAGCTTTTACACCGGCCGCATGGCGTCCTGCGGAGAGGATACACGTCCCCAGGCGCGAGGACAAGCCAACATGAACAGCACTGTGAGTAACCTCTCTTCGCATCTGTTTACACGCGCTTCTTCAATCTTGTGTTCTAACGGAGACGCGGTCTATTGTTGCACACGACCCGAAATAACTTTTAACAACTTTTCTTTTTTTAAATCAGCGTCAATAAACAGAGAAACATGGATTTATTGTGATTTGAACCGGAAAAACATACCTCACCGGCCATTTAAAAGGCAAAATTGCAATTATAATTGATGTTGTAATTTCATGGCGTCTCACGGAGAAAACACTTATTACAAAATAAGACCAACATTTAAATCACGAATGTGATGGAAGTTTACTTTGATTTGTAGTAAATTTTCCGTAGTACTTTTTACATTATTTTTACATCACATTTGAGAAAGCTATTTAACTTTTTCTGAGGTGAGATGCATAAATCATGAAACCGGCCGCCATGTTTGTACATGTTATTATACATTACAAACCAGTCACGCGAGTTCCTGAATATTGTTGTTAACTGATAGATACAAATTAAATCGTGTTTTTATTCATTGTTATTCATATTATTGTGTTTTAAAACCATCAAAAAATAATAAAGAAAATACTTATACACCTCCGTGATTTGACTCACTTGGTTTAAGGGCTGGTCGCACTGGTATCATGGTTTTAAAAAAATCGATTGAGTATTATTCAAGTTAAAACATTGTTGAAAATAATGAATTTCAGTCAATTAGGTCACGAATAAGACGTGGAGTCCAGTAGATTTCCTCTCCAGTACGATTGAAGTCGTGACGGTCTACTAACAATGCAGCCAACTTCGCGAGTAATTTAGAATAATATTTTATTGCTTAAATAACGGTTAATCCTGAGAATCGACGTATAAATAAATTGTCTTTTTACTCCAAAGAAGAAGGAATTGTGTATTGTGGAGCTGAATAGAAACAAACTTTTGGACTAAGACTTGTAAAACACGACTGGACGGTAAAACTACTGCCCGTTTACACACTTATAGTTATTTCGAAGTGTGTGAGTGTATTTTTGAAGGAGTGAAGTATTAGATTTGCAAAACTTCAATGCCAAAGAGTACGATTGTAAATGCATAAAAGTAAACTTTTTCGGTTGCATACACGTTGCAGCTAAACATTCTTTCTCACTAAATCCTTCTTATTCGAGCAGGTAAGACAATAGGTGTTAAAGAATTTTAAAAATGATTTTAAGTAATAATTTTTGTTGTTGTGTGTCTATGAATAATTAGTATTAACATAAATGACGAGGAATTATACAGTCATTCTTTTGTATCGCGTAATACTTTACTTATACTTAGTATATTATACTTGAATCTTAACTTATTATTTTTATGACAAATCTTCTGAGGGTGATTGTAATTTTGAAAATTTGAAACAAAAGTTGACTTGGAGTAATTTTTTTCTACCTCATTACTTTCTCATGGTACTGCATTTTCTCACCAAATCAGACATCAATTCCAGTGAGACTGTTAATTATGACAATTCTAATAAATATATGAATTAGAGGTAAAGATGTTAGTGATAATCCTCCGTTTTCCTTAACATGGTTTATTGTTCTGTGTATTTTTGTCCTCGAAGTGATTGCTCTGACTGAACAATTATTGTCCGTTAAAATCAAAGCGAGTTAAAATAAAGTGTTTAGTCAAAAATTAACAAATAAATTGTTAAACAAAATCCATCGCTTTGCGATTGTAAATTATATAAAATCAAAACTTCCTTAAGAGGCACGTACACGGGGCTAGTGAATGCCGCTTTTCAACGCCTCTTCGTATCTCCACACAGTGCAGGTTATCGAGGCGAAACCCGATCAAAAACTATTCACGTTAAGACAATTTATATAGAGATTCTTTTTAATTTTTTATATAGATTTGATACATATTCTCTCGAATCAAAAAACATTTAACTTAACATGACATTTGTTAACTTAACATGACATTTGTTAATAAACATTTGTTAATTTAACATGACACTGTGCAGCGTCGCGAAGCGGTGTTCACTAGCCCCGTGTAGATCCTCCTTCACTACATGTCTTCTCCAGAGGTCACGAAGACAGGGTCTCACAGCTTTCAGTTCTGTCCAGCGATGATTCGTACAATGAATTTAGCTGATGTAGTCAAACAGTGAACAGAGAAGCAGGGAAATGAACGGTGAAGTTTCAAAAGTTAAGTCACTTACAGTGTTCGCAGTGAATGAAAGAGATTGGGGGAGATATCTGAAGCCCATGTGAAAGTCGAGAAGCCAATTCCAGCATTGCGAGATTCCCTATTTTTCCTCTCTGTGTAGAGAGGTGGTCATCAGAATCTTACTGAGTTTACGTTCGGATGCTGCCTCTCACATTAGATATGCCAACTGTGTCGGACAGAGTGCTTGATATCTAACCTTTGGCGGAAAGGACACGGCTTGAAATTAGTTTTTTTCCGCGGGTGTGCCTCTGTGTGGGTGTCTTTTCGCAGCCTTTGGGGTAAAGTTGTAACCTTTGACTGGTGTACAGCCAATACGAATATTACAGCGTCTCTAAAGTTGTTTGAGAGCATTGCATCAGTTTTTCATTTTTTTTTTTCTAAGTAAACGTTTTCTACAATTGTTCCATCGGATGAGTGCTATGTTGTTGGGGAAAATAATACGATATCACAGACTACATAGAGTTACGTACATTATGATTCTATGTAAACAACGAGCAAATTAATAATAATAATAATAATAATAATAATAACAACAACGTGAGTGGGTGGAATTGATAATTGTGCCTTTAACAAACTTAGTGATCGAAGTGGAAATGAAGTTTCATAGAGGATTCAAAAGGTTTACATTTGAATTCAGTATGATTTATTGATGCATAAACCTTACAAGATTCGTTCCTAAAAAGGTTGTGAGTCAATATATACATTGTACATAATCATTCTTGTCTATTATAATACATTGTATTCTAACATGGAAAACACTGATAATTTATCGTTGATTCGTTGAAATTTTACAAGTCTCAATTGTCGTATTTATTCTTGATCTCTATCTTGTATCAAATTTTTATTTCCGTCATGATTTCTTTATCCTAAAATTTTGTAATGGCCGCGTTACTTATAGAGTAGGTATATTGGATAGGTTTTGCATTCTTAATTATAAGTTCCCCAGTTGAATAGTATTTTCTTTTTGAAGAAGTAAATTCGACGAACAGTACAAAACGTTTTTTCCCTTACCACATGTAGAGTATAATACAATAAATTTCGTATTAGAAGTATGTTTCAATCTTTGTGAACGTCCTCTTGAACTGTTCTTGACTGATCTTGACTTTATCCATGGATCGTGTCACGCAAAGTTTTAATTTATTTTTAAAAAATACTACAAATAAAACTTCAAAATTTTCTTTGAGACTGTGAATGTGTTCACTACCTAAAAAAGGTTGAAAAGAGAGATTTCCTCGACCAAAAATCTATCTTGTAGGAAAAAATGACGTTATATTCCTGAGAAACTTTCTTAATTCATTGTTTCCTAGGCTTTCGTATATACCGCCATTCCTGGAGTCATCCCCCTTCCCAATCATACTACTTCTCTATAACAAACACTTGTGGGACCACAAACATTTTTCCGCTATTGAGAAATGTCCAATTTTGGGAGATTCAAATCAATGAAGTGTACGTAAATAAAATACCGTTAGGGGTGACTTCGTAAAATCGTTTCTTAGCGGATGTCTGAAAGGAACCTATGTACCTAATTTAATTAGAAACCGGGGTTGGCAATACTGCTGAGCGTAAGAAACAAAGTCGACCTGAAATTCGTGCGAAATATGTACCGTAGTGGCGGATCTAGGGGGCTATTTCCCTCCCCCCATTGGACCTGAACTCTGAACAGGTAAAGTTGATATTCAAAATTGAAGATAAAGGGCCTACTTTGTGAAAGTGTTACCAGATTAATAATTGTTATTTGTTATAATTGTTATTGTTTTAATAGTATCATATTATTAAAATTAATAATACCACATTAATAAAGTTAATAATACAATATTAATAACTTTAATAAATAATTTTTATTGTTATTAATAATACCAGATTGTTAATTGTGAATTATTTATTTGATTTGTTTTATTTAAAAGGAAATATTTCTGAGATTTGTGTTGTAATACCATGATTTTTAACAAAAATGCTCCTTGGTTAGCCCCCCACCCCCCTGAGTCTAGATCCGCTACAGCGTACATGTCATGAAATCGCTTTAGCAGGAATCCCTAAACGTTAGATTTGGAATGCAGAGAAAGATTATCTCGCTGTGGCAGTGATTTTACCCCTGATCTAGGTGATAAATCGTGCTTGAAAGTTGTGGACGAGACTTTAGACTGAGACAGACTGACGATGTGGCAACACTGCTCCCAGCCGTAATACCTGGAGCACTATAAGCATGGGTATTTCCATGACGTCATTTTGGTTCCAAACTCGACTCATGCACATGGTAAGTTCAATGAAAACGTATCGAAAACAACATAACTTCGGATTTTGTTTACAGAACAAAGAAGAAGTTTTTGATATGAAATATTGAGTTTTCTTTTATTGATATAGGGTTAAAAGATTTGATGAATACATGCTTATAGGATAAAAACGCAAAATTAATATGATTCACGTACAATTTCACAATTCAAGAACTGTCCATATAACGGGGAATAAAAACATTTTCCCAAGATTCATGAATAATTGAATCCTGTAAATACTACGCAATGTTCACAAAGTAAATGTTAATTAACGGCTTACATATGGTGTTTATGTATATCGTCAACGTCTGTAGAGTAGAACCGAAATGAGACGTCATGAGAATACTCATTCTAATAGTGCCTTAGTAACCCCGAAACAGCGTCTCTCTGAATTTAATTCAACTATAGTATAGATTAGCGTAATTACTCTCGAAGGAAGTTAGTGACGAGAGGTCTTTATGAGGGAGAGAAAAGACATGGACGTCGCGCCATCTGATTGGGTCCTCTGAAACACCCACCCCCACTAGTATAGCGGCGAGTTAGGTGACAGCCATTTTGTTCACATCGCAAAGAGATGTGAATGCCGTGAAAGATTAGAGCACGACCGACTGGATAAGACGCATATACAATCCGATAGAGTAGGACTTAGGTTAGAGTTGTACCTTCAATATAATTCTGGTTTAAAATGAAAATAATGATGATTCAGTGAAAATATTGAAATAAGTTTTATCGATATTATTTTTGCTTCGGAAACCAACGTCAACAAAATCGAAGGGCGGCCATTTTGGTCACGGCATGTGCCTATTAGATGATGATGCACGCTCAGTAGATCCGCTAAAGTTTCGGAAGTTTCTCTAAACTCCTTGGAATCTTGTTCGAGTTGTCGCCTCTATAAAGAACTCTAGTCACTACTAAAGAGTGGAAAAGATATGAAGTTGCTTCCAATTATTTGTGGAGTACATCGTTCAGAGAAAGTCCGACAACAAGAGACACGAGCGCTGCATCTCCCTACACGCTCGTTGCGCGCTACTTGTGATCTCTTTGCTTTCCCACGTAAATGGTACAGACAGTGATTTTTTAAGGCAGAATCTCTCTCTGTATGTACAATCCTTTGGCGGATAAGAATTCGAATAAATGTATATTGTCGTACACAAAATTAATCTTACTAACTATCCTGGTCCGGGTTTTTCTCCGGTTTTCCTTCGGATGGAGGCGAATATTTTATACAGACTTTTGCCTAGGAGCAGCGTCTATTGAAATAATAAATTTCGGATTTAGAATTAATTTAATCGTTACGATTTATGAACAATATTTTCCTAATAATCTTTATCTAGCAACCCAACATCCCTCCTTCTCAATTCCCTTTCCCAAGTTCAGCGGTTAGGCGGAAGAGCAAGCCTAATCGACAAAATGCATAAAATAAACAAATAAATAAATAGTTCATAATAATACGTACTTGTGAATTTTTTTTTTGTATTTTAATAAATGCTAATTTGTTGGTATTCTGTTATGTAACTGCACGTACCGAACTTATTCTTATTGTTAGGAGTGGGCTGAAGTGTTAAATCCACCTCTACCTTAGGTCCCTTGATCGGAATTGATGAGATGGTCCCTTACTTGCTTCTGAAGAGTAAATTAGTTTATTGTCATCCAGTGGCCATTCGCAGTTCGTACTACTTTTTTTGACAGTAAAACTATTATTATTATTATTATTAAAACCAGCGCCACTTAATCGCATAGGAAATTAATTTTACAAGAATATTTTATTTACCTCGATAATATGGCATAAACTACTTTCTCCCATATCCTACTTGTAGTCTAGATTCACTGTTTCGTACTTAGGATTAACTATGTAAACAGGACATCAGAAGAGTTATGAATGGTATATGATAATGTACCAGGGAACGTAACATAACTAGCAGAGTTACCAACGAATATTGTTTATACCAGAATGGTCAGACGCGTCAGTGCTGTCAATTGTCGGGACTCAATCAAGTTCCATCCTTTTCATATAAATGAGTTAAGTAGTTACTTATTTGTTGCAATTTTTAAATGCGGCCATATCGGAAAGGAGAAGATGAAAGGTAAAATAATATGAAATAAAAAAATGATCTATTTGTTATATCGGACAGATAAAATGTAAGTTTCAAACACGGATTAAAGAACATCAGCGTAACATAAACACGCTACAATATTATGTTATTTCCTTACACCATTTACATTTTGACCATTCAGTAGATTGGGTAAATGTTTCAATTTTACATCGGAAACCAAGTTATTATAAACGTACAATGTCAGAAATGTTAAATATTAATTTTACAAATAACACATTAAATTTTCAAACTGACATAGAAAACTTGTCAAAAATTTATAGTTGTTTACAATCATTTTTCTGCTTTGAATATTTGTGTTTTAAAATTATTTATATT
>NNCF01130484.1:128286-154390 GCA_002313205.1 Laupala kohalensis
ATTCTCTTGTTCCTACTCTGCATAATCGGAAAAAGTAAATGAAAGAGTATATATAGCCTTATTATTCCCAATTCATGTGGGGTCGGCGAATGGGGATGAATATGATGCTTCGTTTTATTTGGCTGGGGAATACTAGGGTGCCGGATGCCCTTGCTACCGCACCTCCCCTGAAACGGTGATTATGAATGAAATGGGGGTGAATGATTATGAGTGAATGTTGTGGTGGAATGATAGACTGGGGAAACGGGAGAAGTCTAAGACATTTGTATATTAATGTATTTAATCAATTTACATACCAAAATCGTATTCGGCTAATCCTTATTATTTGGTTGATTTACCATTGTAGCAGTAATTTTCCATGTAGCTAGTTTTCCCTCCGGTGGGGCTCAGGGTTTAAATTCGGCGGGGCACATTTGTAACTTTTCACTTCAATGTCCCAGTTCAAGTAGTTGTCACAATTAAAAAGCGAACTCTCCTTCTTCTAGCCACCTCCTTCTACTCCTAGTATCACTAACTCTATTACTAACTACTCCTACTAACATCTTCACGTGGGCCAAGTTGTTGGTGAACCCAGCTAACCGGCCACCTTACTAACAATGACCTACCATCCTCCTCCTATCGCTCTATGTAGATAAACTTCAATAGCACGCTACATTTCCTCGAATTACATCTGTATTCACACGTATATCACCTTACAATTTAAATCAACCGAATAAAAAAATTTCGTTCAGAAATGCGCGATATAATACATTAAAATAAATAATGCAAACATATATTCAAGAAATTTGTAATTTCGTGATACTAAACTTCTAAACAATCATTTCTTGTCTGGTGAAAACGTGACCAAATATCGTACTGGCAAAATGAATGATAATCATTTATGTTCTATGAGTAGGGTATTACGATTCGGAATCTCTAACTAAATATGTGTCCATCAATTTATCGTCAAAATATTTGAAGAAGATCAGATAATTCGGATTACCTGACCTTGCAAGTATGAGGGACTACGTAACTCATGTAAACACACACTCACCCTCTCCGAAATAATGAAATACACGAAGCATCTACTACTTACTCTCGTTATACTTGTTTACGTCAGTTACAATGTAAAAAAATTTCGTTAGTTGTGGAATATGTTATTTATCAATCTGTGCGCTGAGTATTGTACACAATAAAAATGTTTATACTCATGTTCTCAAAGTTTTTAATTTTTTTTTCTCATTTAGCACCAATATTTTGTACGATTCTGTCGGAATGAAAATTTCAATATTTACAAATTCTAAAATAAAAGTGTGGTTAGTTCTTTGTCTTCTTATACCCTGGCAAAAAGAAATTCAGGAGTGCGAGAGAAACGTGAACGAAGCGTGAAATCTTATTTCCTGAGGTGTAAGCGAAGGGGAAATTGAAACATTGAAGTGTGAGCGGAGTGGGTGAATGTTTCTTTCGCATTCCGAGGATAATATCTGCCAGGTACTGTAATTTTTGTATCACATTTGTCAAATAACTGCAATTCTCTTGAAAATAAAATTTGTCAAATATTCCTTAGACATTATGACAGGTTCTTAATAATTTTTTGTTGTTGATTGTGCTTGTATGCGCAGAAATGTTAAATACACCTGTGACTTTAGGGACTTCGATTGGTATTGATGGGATTTAATGAGGAATTTTTGGTTGTTTCTTTGAAATCTTTTCTTGGTTACTCAGCTCTGCTGTTAATGAAATTGTGCACGATTTTTATAATCAGTGTTAGTTCAACTTTTCATATCTATCATGTGTTACCTAAGTACTTATTTCTTATAAGAAGATAACTTATTAGAATTATGGGTATTTGGTGGCTTGACAAGATTTCAAATGCAGACTTATGGAATGTAACAGAACAAGTCTCAGTGGAAGAAGAAATAAAAAGGAGAAAGTGGAAATGGGTAGGTCACACTCTGAGGAAACCAGAAGGAGCGCTAGAAAAACGAGCCCTCGACTGGAACCCCCAAGGGGCAAGAAAAAAGGGACGACCGAGGATAACATGGAAAAGGTCTATTAATAAGGAAGTGAACCTCATAGGCAGGACGTTGAAAGAAGTCAAGGCAGTTGCAGCAAATAGAGAAGAATGGAGGAAGCTTCCCTATGCTCCAGAAGGAGTTAACGGAAGAATGAATGACTTCTTTCTAAATATAATTTACTGTCAAAGAAAAAGGACGAATGACCACGTGGAGGACAATAAAGTTATTTACTGTCCGGAAGCAATCAAGGCCGCATCCCATCAATGAATCTAAGACACAGGCGGATTTAACAGTCAGCACACTCCAAGAATAAGAATAAAAGTAGTTCGGTACGTGTTATAATATTAACAGAACGAACAAATTTGTATTTATTGAAACACAAAAAAGTTATTTCACAAGTACATATTATTATATTCTATAGATTATCCGGAAATATTGTTTACAAATAGTAATAAATTTTTAAAGTGTTAAAAAAAATTTTTGTTGTTTTATTTGACCTAAATGCATAAAATCAACATCCCAGAAGAAGATTGTTTCACTTGGACGACTTGACTAACATCCGGTTGTGACTTGAAGCGACTGTCGTCGTGATATCTTCGTGACAGAGCGAGAAGGAAAGTGGATGGTCTTCGCGGTCGAGTAAACCCACGGTCGAGTAAAGCGGATGCGTGTATCGCGCATTCAATATGTCGTCTAGAACAAACCACAAGAATAGGAGATACGACATCTGGTGAAAGTTAGTGAAATCAGTCTCATAAGTCAATTAAAAACGAGAGACCCTTTCGTCGTCTGATACGATGTTATCGGCGTGTGATGTTGAGTAGTGATCGCACATTTGAGATCAATTACAAGATACTTGTGCGTTATCAAAACTCAAGAGTTTAATCGAGATGGAGAAAACTATATTGACACTCCGAAGAACAGTGGAGGAATTTTTTTTTTGGGGGGAGGGGGAAGAATGTTGGGCTCAATTCAAGTAAATTTTATGTGTGGAGAAAGTTACGTTTGGTGCCTCGGTCAATTCTTTCGCATTGAGTAGTATATAATAATTCTTACAGAATCTAAAATCGTGTTAAAATTGTATTAAGCAGCAAACTGTTCACAAACCCCCAGAACTAAACCCACTCCCTCCCCCACACTCTCATTGTAGTCTTTGTAAATGAGTAATGTAACGTGTTAATTATGCTTGTCTACGTGGGGCGATAGGAGATAGGTATTGTTAGCAGGTGGGTCGATTCCAACAACTTGGCCCATGTGGAGTTGTTAATAGGAGTAGTTAGTAGAAGTAAGAGTTAGTGATACTAGGATTAATAGGAGGACGATAGAAAAAGGAGGGTTTGTTTTCGAATTGTCAAAACTACGTGAACTGGACCATTGAAGTGAAAAGCTACAAATTTTTTTTACCCCGCCGGGTATCGAACCCGGAATGACTTAGTGACAAACAAGCATGCTAACCTCTGAGCCACCACAAAAAACGTGGATCCGTCACTGCTAACTCAGAAATCTGATTTCATTCGTTGACAGATTTCAAGTCGATTCAGTCAATACAATGCTTTGTTTTTAACTTTGATGTTCAATATTAAATGAAGGAAGGTAGAGACAAGCACAGATTATAGAAGGTACAACTACTTCACTCCAATAAGCCCAATGGTTCCCTTAGATGCACCCCCAGCGCGCCACGGGGAAGGTCCAGAAGTATCGTCGAAATTGCGCTCAACACCCCTCCCTTTTCCTCGTTTTACATCGCATAATTTTCATCGAGTACCCGCTGCCATATTCTGCACAGCCTACAAACAATAAACCTGCGGTGGAAACTCAGAACCAGCAATTCTAAACGCGTGATTCGAACTAAAACACCCACGAATCAACACCAAGCAGAGCTCGAGTAGCTTCAATTAGTCGCAGTCGCCACATGAAGACTATGTGATTGCCGCTAACGTCAACACTCACTACTACTGGTGGTGGGGGCTGGTTAGTTCGGCGTCTTGCTAGTGGAGCGCTGCTACGAGTGATCCATCTGTTCCTAATATAATCTGTGGGGACTAGAATGTGCCAACGTAATATTCCAAGTAATACATATTTCATTCTTTTTCTGCAAAATATATCCGAATTTACATCTATTCTAAAAACCTGTGCAGTCATTCAAAATTAGAAGTCATTCCAGTTACCAATATGGAGTCCGCGCCCCTATCATCCACCTTCTGGCTCCCTTTTGAGTCCTTCGAGCTGCTTAACAGATTCTTGGTTGTGAAATACAGCATATTGATATTGAAGACCCAAGTAGGTAAGCGATTTTTTTTAAACATTGTACTGGAAATCGGAAGTCAGTTGAAACAAAATGTTTACTTGCACTTCAAATCACTACATTACACTTGCATCAGGTTTTGATTTTAGTGCTTAAATAACCGTTCTTCAATTTATTTACATATATGTAATATAATGTTTGTCTTTTTAAATTGTAAAAACAACTGCGAATCAAACCACACGTGAAATACGACACAAAGAATTTGAATATAGAAACAGGCTGGCCAACAATAAATTACAATGCGTATTCATATTAAAAACCGAGATAGTAAAGAAATGCAGTTGGCAATATTTTCGTTGAAAATTTTAACGTGGAAATTTAATGTTACTTTTATAATCCTCTCTTAAATAATCTAGGTATTATTTCGAATATGTCTAGTATACCTCGTGTAATCCAACAATATATATTGTTGGTTTGTTTCCGGGTGCTGAAAATTTTTCGTTTTCCTATGTCCAAAATTCTATTTTTTCTTTTGCGTAGCACTATAATTCCATAATATACGTCCATTTTTTTTTACCTAAAACAGTATAGTATATCATACTACTATATATAATGTAGTATACGACCTCCTTTGCAGGATCATTCATAGCTGTACGATTGTTTCCCCAAACTGACCCGGGTTTTTCTCCAAATAAGAGTCGGATTTTCAGACATCTGGGAATATCATTAATACTTTTTTATTATTGCTCTCGAAATTTCACTGCACATAATATCCACGATTAATTTTTAAATAATAAACGGATGATTTTGAATAACTTCTTTCGTAAATATTAAGTCCGTCAATGTCCCGGGACTGTTGATCGGAATTGATGGGATGGTCCCTTGCTCGTTTCCGAAAGTAACTGAGTTTGTTATCCCGTACGTGGTCATACGCAGTTCGCAACAACCCTTTTGACAGTAAAGTTTATTTATTTGTGTCCATTGACGACGGCGCTGTAGCGTCTCCGCGTGAAAGTGCCGAGGAAGATGCGTGCGCAGAGATTTTCCACTGCCGTCCGAAACGCACGCTTTCGGGACATGTAGAGCAGAGGCACGCGCGACACACGGGAATGTCAAAACGAAAACACTCCGTCGATTTCTTCTGTCGCTCCTTTCTTACGTGTCCGATCGGACACTTAGTAATACACGTACAAAAATATTAATAATTGTTAACCCTCCTCTTCCCTCCACGACGCACATGTAACCTTCCCGGATTGTTTTCTCCTCTTCGGTTTACGTAGACCGACCGTAACACTTATTTCTTGTTTATACTTCCACTAAACGAAGAAACGAAAGGAAAGTAGGAAATTTAAATTTGAATTCTAAAGAATTTACTATTGTTTATTTAAACCGGGGAGGCACAGGATCCAAGGGACCAGATGAAACCTACTTCGTACGTTTTTACATTTATAAATGGGGAAGGTTTGGGGAGAATTTCCAAAATCATAACTTTGCAACCTTCATTTAATTTGTTATTATGTAATTTAGAGTGTGACAGGTAAAGGAGAAATGGATTTTTCACAAGAAGTTCTGTGATTGTTCATCCTGATGTTGAGAGCAGTAGTAGTTTCTCCTCATGATAACGCTTGCGCATAGTGCAAGCCAGAAGATTAATGCAATTTCTGGAGGTGCATTCCTTGAATTTCGTATTATGTGTGTAGTGGAGCAGTAAAAGACGTAGGAGAATCAATGATATTTGATATTTACGTCTGTTTTCCGCAGCGTTTCGTGCCGAGAGAAGAAATCATCGGGACATGGCTGAAGTCCTTGTTACATTATAATTTGTGGAGGTTATAGCAAGGGGTTACTCACTCGTAAAATCTTCTTGTCACAGTTTTGCAATACTGAAATGAATTGCGTGAAATGTAATGAAATACTATTTAAATATATTGAAAAACGTGAAAAGAAAAGACTTTATAATTTGTTAAATAAGAGTGAAATCTTGTGAAATAATAGTGGAGTGACTCCAGTTTTAAAGTCTTCTGGTAACTTTAAACTTTAGTGAGTAACCCCTTGGTTTACTAAAAGGTAGAGTGGGTTTGTTGTAGAGGGATATTGCGGAGGGATTGGAGGCTAAGGTATGATACATATCTTTGATGATGGGTATAATTTTGTCAAGGAAAAATGTTGCACATAATGAAGGAGAGTGAGAAGATTGTGAGTTGATGGATTTAGATACAAAGTTTGAGGTAGGAGAAGCTTCTGAAATATGTACATAATACATGTTCCACTTCAACGCACATTTTAATCGTCCTTTTTCACACTACATCGAATTAATCTATAAATAAATTAAATATTAAAAATGTTAATTTTATTTTCACATGTTCTGTTAAAAATATATTTTTACTTGAATCAGATGATAACAGATTGTGTAGACTGAAAAGCAAAAATGGCACCTTGAGCTTCCGCAGTGAGAATCAGATAGCGATCTGCTGTAATAACAGTAATTTATCGTCGCTCTTCCAGACAGTGCTCTTGAGAATAGATAAAATGCATTTAGGATGCATTTTCCTCCATTTCGAACGAATGAATTCCTTTCGGGGAACAAAGGAGTGGTTTTCCTTGTCAAGGAGTAAAATCGCGAATAGAAACTCCAAAGAGTCTCCAACTCGAATGTTCCGTTTTCTTGTCTTTACTCACTTTTTTTATTTTATTTTCTGTATTGTTGTTCCCTTGTTTTTGTGTCTCTCCTCTGGACACCTCTTTGCTGTGCATTCCGTCCCCGTCCCCGTCCTTTCCACGGGTACATGGGTGTAATCTCGTATCATACTCGTATTTCCCGATCTTGGTTTATCTCTTACTATACACATTCATCTCACACCCTCTTTGAAGGTCTTCAACTATTCCTGAGCTAATCAGGTTCGGGTTACCCTCGACTTTTCTTACTCCAACTATTCTACCGTCAAATCTCTCATTTCCGCATTACTCAACTTTGGCACGGTTGTGTACATTAATTCTGTAGCCCCATCCTGGCCCGGGATTTGCTCCGGTTTTCCTTCGGGTAGAGGCGGATTTCTTATACAGGTTCTCTAGGTTTTGTCTAGGGTCATGTTTATTGTAATAATAAATCGTGTTATATCAATTCTTATTATATTTAAACACTATACTCAGAATAATCTATAGTTCGATAATAATTTGTACATGTAAATTTTTTGCGTTAAATTACAAACATATTGACATTTTATTAGCATTATAACTCGCAACTAACTTTTTATCTTATCTAGGAATTTTTGCTGAAATTTTTGAATCCACCTCTGCTAAGGCATTGATCGGAATTGATGAGATGGTCCCTTGCTTGCTTCCGGAGATTAAATTAGTTTGTTTGTTTTCCTCCACGTGGTCATACGCAGTTTCTACTGCTTTTTTGACAATAAATTTATTATTATTACAAGTTGCACGCCCATGATACATCGTACGTAGGTACGTGTCCTGTATGGGAATGTGTTTCAGGTCTTCTGGGGTTTAGGTCTGGGTGGAAGCGGTGTGCAATTGAGGAAGGTTAACAGGTGGTGTAGTAATTAATACTCCTACCATAAAAGCAGGGTTCGATACCGGGCACGTCACCATTTTCACCAGACTGAAAGTTGTCGCCTCTCCCCTATTCTCGTGTCTTATCCCGCACTGTATTGTCCTCCGTTCTCTTTTATCTTATGGAGGAACTCCTTGAAACTTCCATGCCCGGTAAGCGATTCAAGGACCTCTCATTTCCTACTCTTATTTGCAGATCTCACGTCCATTACGCAGGTGTATATCGGAGTTGCCTCCTCTCTGCGTCTTGTTCCGGTGAATCTGCCATCAGTTCGCGTGTTATCATGCCTATCGCACCCTTTTCTTCTTTCCGGATCACTTGCGCATCAATCTTCACTAACCCGTCTCTCTCGAGCCAGTATCGCAGACGTTACTTATGCTAACGTATGTACACCTACCGTTTGTCACTTTAGTAATTCTTCATATTACGAATGCATATAAATAACGTAATTTTGAATTAGTGCACAAAATATTTTATATAATACTAGTTGATTACCCGGCATTATCCGGAATTTTTCTTACACTAATCTTCTTTTACTCAGGAAAAAATAAAATCTTTCTATAGTGTAGGATCAAATTTTTTTTACTTAATGGTTTTTAAAAACATATGCAGCTCCTAATTTTTCAAATTCATAATGAAACAAATTGAATAAAAAACTTTCGCTTTTCGCTTCAGAGGCGTGAGGCTGCTGAACAATTTCATTAGAATTCTCGAAAAATCTTAACTATTCGTCGAAATTTTAAAGACTTTATCTTTGTACGACGAGGTCGGTGTTGGTTGTAAACACAGTATTGTGTAAAGAATATGTAGTCATACTATCATCAGTGCAGTGATGGGACGGAGCCAGCACTGATGATGGCCACCACGCGTCCAATAAGGCATTATGACTTAATAAATCAACTGGATAGTATGAATACATATTATTTATACAAAACTTTATCTTTGTTAAATACACAAAACAAATAACCCGTTAAATTTGATGACGATTATTTTTTTCCTTCTTGAAGTATACTCTTAACTACGTAGATAGACATATGCGGTCGAATACTTTTGTGTAGAACTCTTTGAGGTGCACGATATTGCCATTCCTAGTTGTCACCTATCTCTAACCGTTTAGGCAGCGAAAGAAAATATAACCCTCTCTTCTTCCCGATTTCATCGACATTAATTCTCAAAAACATTTCTATCTTTGTTTTCACATATTTAAAAAATAAAAGTGTGCCTATGTTCATCCTGGACATCTAAACAATCTCTTTGCCAAATTTCATCATGATCTGATCAGTTAGTGGCAATAGAATATTTACAAGTTATAGTAATTACATATAGACGTTAGACTTTTATTTGTCTTAAAATACATTCGCATTAACACATTAGCAATGTATTTCGACTACGCTTCGAGTAATCATCATGTGTTTTAATAATAATAATAATATTAATAATTATTGTAATAATATGCAGTGGCCATCATATACAATCTACAAACTACTCACAATGAGAAAATTTTAAAAAATATGAAGATTTCAAAACAGAAATTCTTCACTTATGGGTTATGGAGTCTCTATAGTCCTGTCCACCACTGGAGTCATCCATCACAGTCCGCATCTGAGCATCAATCGGCTTCAACTCCCAAGAACTATTTCTAACTTTACCAAAAGCAGCCGTCGTTAACACTTGAATCCAACTACAAGTTGTGAAAAGTTACAGAAGATAAATATAATAATAACATTAATGATGATCGTAACTGTGAACGCAGAAATGCCAATAATCATAATACTAGAAAAAAACCTTGCTTCCACTAAGTTAAATACCGTAGGTTCCAACATTTACAAGTACTTAAAATGAAATTAAAAAATAAAGAATTAGAAGGAAAACAGGAGTATATTTAAGTGGTAGACACTAATGAAGTGAAATATGTATCAAGAAAACCCAATAATCATTATCAGAACAAAATGAATTGCCAACGACATGTATCGTTTATTTGTAACATGCGGAAGATTTATGGTGCGCTGCTTGATATCTGCTAAAAACAGTCCCCCACAATTTGTGACGTAGCGAAACGTTTTGGCATATAAGTGACCCCCAAATTTCTCTCGGTTTTTGGCTTCCCCGCCGACAGAAGCTAATAGACATAATTCCGTAAAAGGCGCCTGCAGCGATTTGCTCAAGGGACCGTGATGAGACGCGTGCGCCAGAAAGCACACGTCACGGCCTCCTTCCGGCGCAGAACAAGCGACACTCCAATGCTGCCAACCTCCTCGCAGAAAGATATCGACAATAAAATAGGAGAATGTCTATTAAGGTATTATATGCGCGCTGACTGAAGTCAAGTTGCCAACTATTCACGAAATATACATCAAATTAGTTCTTTTCAATTAATAATTCATTCTACTGATTTTTTTTCTGGATGGTGACAATGATTTTGTGATTTTAAAACTTTATAATTAATTTAGATTGTCGTTTGACAAGGGTCACATTGTCTTCAGTCACGTGATGCGACTGTTATTTCCGTTGGAAAAGTATTTTCCACAGTTTTTGTGAATTATTCTTGAAAATGACACGTAAGGTATGAATATTTTAACATCATTGCGTTCCTATTTCCATTTGCTATGTTTTAGTAGGTTATGTCGCTATGTTAAGCCGGTACTTTTGCAAGAATATAAAAAAACATGAGCCCGCGAAAGTTTCGACATGTAATCCCGTAGAAATTTCAAATTAAATAATTCATGAAAATTCATCGTCACTGGATAGATTCAAACTCTCATTTAAAACATTTTTGGGGATACTTAAACATAATCGCTCTGACACACATAGTACCTTAAGCTGTTTATTCGGAATAATGCGGCTGAGGGACGTTACTTATATAAATTTATAAAGAATGTGAAATTGCCACAGACAAACAAGAAATTGTTTCGGCCGAATAGACATGTATGACGACATGGGGACATGAATAAATATTTATTTAAAATGAAACTAAGTGACAATGATATTTGTTTATGTGAAGAAGGTACAGAAGACGTTGACCATGTATTATACTACTGTAAATATAATAAGGAAAGACAAGATGTTGGATAGTTGTTGAACCAGTCTCCGGTGGCGATGCCACTATAATGAGAGTAGAAAGGTAAGTAAGAAAGATAACCTTTGACTCCAGGGGCCGGGATGAAGGATAAACTATTTTTTTAGAAAAACTGGAGTATCCACTTTAAAGCGTCAATCCCGGACCTACATAATAATTTGTTGCTATTTTGTTGCCCAAGAAAAAAAATTGTCACTCTTAAGTCCTAAGCTGGAGTATCCACTGTTTCTCCGGAACGGCAAGAGCGACAAATTTGTTGTTCTCGGGCAACAAAATAGCAACAAATTATTATGTAGGTCCGGGATTGACGCTTTAAAGTGGATACTCCAGTTTTTCTAAAAAAATAGTTTATCCTTCATCCCGGCCCCTGGAGTNACAAAGAATATATATCTAGGGCCTCTGAGGTGAAGCCTTCCTTTACAATGGCCATAAAAATAAACAATTTTTGCTCTGGGACAGAAAATTGAGCTAAATAAATAATAACGAAATTAGTTTTTTTTCAACGTTTTATGTGTTGTTATATGGACTTGGTACAAAATAAAACTATTCCTTTTCGGAATATTATCATTAATATCTCAATTGTTTTGAATTTATCATCATTATAATTATCCTATTAACAATTTTATGCTATGATTTTATCTGTATACTAAAAAATCAATATTGTTCAGAGTCAATAGCCAATTTTTTAACCTTTCTTGGTACTGAATTCTATTACTTGATATTTTTATGGCATCCGGGATTGTATATTATGGCCCAAAAGAACAAAATTATTGATAAAAAATATATAATCAGGTCTGGGGACGGATAGCTAATTTCGAAGCATTCTCCGGTAAGTATTTGCAACTTGAGGCGTATTGCCACTTTTTTATAGAACATATACGTAAAAAAATATCAATTTATCGCCAGTGGACCGATGCAAATATTTTGCGTCGTAACCTGAGAGTTCTAATCAGTCCAGTGTCGGACTGAAAAAAAGATTTGGCTCTGGAATCCCGAGAACACGGACACTTATATCCTGCCCCGTAGCTCTATTAAAAATGGCCATTGGTGTGACCATCTGTTATCGTCAAACTACCATAGGTGGCCATATGAAATGACTGGCCATCAATGAGCCGGCCATTGGTGACCACTTGAAATGAATAGCGTTTGGCGTTAAGAGATGGCCACACCAATAGCCGTTTTTAATAGATAGCAGGTGGTGATTTTTCGCCTTACCAAAACTGTGATCGAGCAGACGCAGGGGACGACACCTCTCCTGCCGAACTGAAGAATAGAATATAATATTTATTTCCGTGAACTACACATACAAATATTCATGACATAAAAAGTATCACTCATGGCTAGGCACTACTAAGCAATACTTGCTGTGCTTAGGCTACTTTCTCATAAATTAAAAAAAGAAATTTTTTTACATCAGTTACAAAAAACAAATCATACAAAAATTTAACAAACAATATGAATCAAAATAGAATATAACAAATTTCTTATTATTAACTTAATTATTATTATTGTCTTAGCAAGGGGTTGTTTATGAAATATATGTAGAATGACTTATTCCATAACCCACAAGAAAAAACAAAACAAATGAAGTATCACAAACATAGAAATCTCTTAGATTGCGGTGAACCTCACCGCCAGGTAACAGATTAATCATGTTACGTCGAATGAAAATGGGAGACGGGACCGGGATTCGAACCCGGGACCTTGAGCTTTACGCGCTCATGCGCTTACCGACTGCGCCATCCCGTTCGCCTCTCGGGTCCGTCTACCATTCTCATTCAACTTCATGAGCGCGTAAAGCTCAAGGTCCCGGGTTCGAATCCCGGTCCCGTCTCCCATTTTCATTCGACGTAACATGATTAAAATGAAGTATCATATGATACCAAACAATATGTAAACTTGAAGAAAAACTGTTCCAATTTATCAAAGTTAACTGTAAAAACATTATTTTGAATATTTTCAATTTTTAACGAGTTGGTTACCATTATTGAAGGATATTACTGTGAAATTATTTATCCCAAATACAATATCTACAACGAAAAATGAATAAAAAATTGAGTGAACTCTGTCATATCATCAAAAACTGGATGAATATTTCTGGGTTTTTTTCTTTCGAAAATGGCTTACGTGATTTTTACGAAACTATAAAAAAACGTGTTTTGTGATTCAAAAGTAATGTAACATTGTCCCATTTCAGAGAACGATTGCTTGCTTTTTGTACTTTGTTTAATGTTACAGGATTCATGTAAAAATCTGAAACTCATTCGTAACATGTGCCGCGGTACTTCCCCCAAGCAACGACGATACAATTCCCACAGTGTAAATTTTAATTTTTGAATTAATTTTTGTCAACTTTATTTACCTGTTCTGTAAGTATATAGTAAACAAATATTTAGGTGTTCCTTATTAAAATGAGTTAATCCAAAAACTTATATCCCTCTCTGAGAAAACACTATGGATGTGTGAACCCTTTGTTTGGATGTGAGATCCAAATCCAAAGGAAGAAAGGAATTTATCCAAACCTTTTGATGTGATATCCCAACCTAATAGTTCGGATACTGTGAGGTTGGGATGTTTCATCCAGAAGCTGGGATGTCACATCCAAAGGCTCGGAACAATCCTCTGGATTTGAATCTAACATCCAAACCTGTTCTCTCCGTGCTCCTAGGGCTCTCAACACACTTTCTAAGAAATACATCATATTTATAAATACTATAAAAATGAAATAAATATAATTATAAATACAAACTAAACTAAATAAATATTATAAATCAATAAACTTTTAGCACATGCAAACTGCGTATGACCATGTGGGGGATAATAAACTAATTTACTCTCCGGAAACAAGCAAGGACCATCCCAACAATTCCGATTTAGGGCTCAAGAGCAGTGGCGGATATAATACATATAAAACATTATTTAATTAATACGTACTGTTATCAATGTATTATTCCAAAACGAATCGTAGATGAAATGAGCAGTAAAAATTCGAGTATTATTTAATAATAATAATAACAAAACTATTAAATGACATTCCGGCCTATGGAAAATCCACCACTCCCTAGAGGAAAACCGGAGAAAAATCCAGTTCACGGTGGGTGGTGGTTCTCTCATAGGATTTCACGGAAACAAATTGTTGGAGAGAAAACGCTTGCTTTTAATACGTCGTATAAGGTGAGATTGGGTTTTTAGTAGTGCCTGGTCTTATTGCTAGTACAGTCTGGAAATGGAAAACATCGACATCGTCGCCATTGCTTTTGTTATCTTTTCCGTGATATCACTCAGGGTAATTCCAAGTGTCGGGGAGTTATTCATCGTTGTAAGTGCTTGATTGGTATGAATACTTAATGGTAGCAAGCGTGTTCGGGTATGAATTCCCCACAAAATATAATTAGATAAGAGAAGGTAAAACTAAATACATTATAAGAAATTATGTACTCATACATTCAATTTCAAGGGTACAGGTCATTTAATGTGCGCAGACTGAGAACGAGAAACGTACATAACAAGGTACATGAAATAATGAACATGGTCATTCTGTCATAGGTCTCCTAGTGATGATTGAAACAGTTAAATGAGTTTAAAATAATTCCTTATTGGACAAATCAATGTAGATTACTCATATGCAGTACATAAATGAAGTCCTTGGAAATCTGAGAAAGTCACTGAATAATAACACTTATCTCGAATAATAATTCGGCGAGTAAATTGTTCTGACTCCGAGTTGAACTTAGCGTTGATTTTAAACGTTGACATTGTACGTGGGCATTGAGAACCCGTACTAGAACGCGATGTCACTCCCGTGAGGAAGAGCGGTAGACTGATGTCACTCGTAGTGAAGCGCGCAGTAGACTGATGTCACTCGTAGTGAAGCGCGCAGTAGGCTGATGTCACTCGTAGTGAAGCGCGCAGTAGGCTGATGTCACTCGTAGTGAAGCGCGCAGTATACTGATATTCTCGTTTCTAAATCAATAAGTCCCGTTGCTAGGTTCTAACACTCGACCAGGTCTCCTTGTAATGATGGGAGTCAAGTTCGTGGGAGTTGGCTTTGGTGACTTTTAGTGAATGTCACTATGTAGCGTGTCGCTACAAAAGTTCGGATAATCGACGCTGTCGGGTAACACTTCTTATAGTAGTATGAAACTTTTTGTATATTTTCATCGGAACACGAAACAATATGCATAAAACGTAGAAAAATACGCACTGAAAAGGAAAAAAAATGTGCAAAAACTCCAATTAAATGCATCTATAAATTCGAAGTACTTACTCAACAAAAACAAATTGTATACGTATCTCCTTATTATTAAGATAGTGGAAGTGTAAATTGGTGTAGTAGAACAATATCATTGAGTTTAAACTCACAACTTCCGAATTGACGATGCAATATCAATGAGATCGTACATGCTGCATAAGCCATATTTCAACAATAAGCATTGTAAGATTTGATTGATTGCAGTGATTGAACATAAAATTACAAAGTTCAACAACAATTTTCAAAAATGTGCAAACAAAAAATATGATTTTTTAAGCACTACTAAATTTCATTAAAATGGTCCCACGGTTAGACTGAAATTTTTTACCCCTCCATTGGCTCAGGGGTTATCATGCTTGCTCACCACAAAGTCAGCAGGTGTCAAACAGGTGTCAAAAAGATTACCCTTTTCTTGTTGTGTAATGAGATTTCGCTGTATCCCCAAAACGGAACGACGTACGGAGATGAGGTTTAGCTATTTCTACGCAACAGACCAATCAAAATGCTTCTATGCATATATTCAAAATTTTGAATATTAAGAAACCGATAGTGGAACGCGGTGTGTAAATGAAGTCGGAATGAGCTATCCAGGAATAGGCTTCTATTCCGAAAGCATTCAAAATCAATTCTCCAGTTTTGTTTGACTGCATCGTTTCATTCGTGAGTAATCGGGGGGGGGGGGGNGGGGGGGGAAATATTAATATATATTCATACACATCCAAAGAGATCTGAAAACTTTTTTTTTCGACCAATTTCAGTACTTCCCTTAAACATTCCGTACAATAGGAAAGCAAAAACAATTGTCCCACGAGGTTAAAAATGCTAAAAATAAATTCGTCAAAACCATGTGAAATCCGAGCCCTGATTGTAGGTATTCGAAGGTCTTCCTAAAATGAGAGCACGAGCTCTCTAGTTGCGAACTGCTATGGGCTGATTTATCGGCTTCCTAACAGACCGTGGTCGCTGCGCACGGAGTGTTAACGCACTACAATGCGGCCAATTTATTTCTCAAGCTGTTTCCTTAATTGCTCCCTCGAGAACTGGTTTCCTGTCCGAAGATTAGCCAGTAGAATACTTAAATTACATCCACCAGAAATATTCTACCGGATCTTGTGTTGTGCAGGGAGTAATGTTTAATTATTTATCGGAAAAAGATCAAATCAATAATGAATCATGCACAATTTTCAAAGGGCTCACAGGATAAGATAGAAAAAGATATTTCCTTAGACCATTTTTCAAGCGGGACAGATTCATAAAAAAGTAACTCTCCTAGCTAAAATGTTTGAACAAAGATTTTTTTCTGCGTATCCTGGGACATTTTCAACTTGTATGTTAAAGTTCAAATTAGATAAAAGAATACTAATTCCTCTGCGACATCAAGTATTCGATTATTTTGTGAGAAATTCTATTTTTAAATCACGTTTTTATATACTTTCAGGATTGGTGACAGTTTTTTTATTACTTTGATGAATTTTCGTACTTTTTTATATCTGGAATTTCTCCTCGTAGGTTAACGAAGAGAAATAGAAAAAATTGACAAAAACAGTTTAAATTTTTTAAAAAGTGAATTGTGTTCAGTATTTATGTGTGAAGGTAATTAAGATTACGACACATGAGTAAACAGTTAACTTTCTAAAAATTGTTATTTTTTGAATGTTTCTATTCAGTGGCGTAACTATCCAAGTGAAATACAGTCGAGGTCACTTAGAGGCCATAGTTTCAGTGCTTTAATGCAGTTAAATTTAAAAATATATTTTATGATTTTTTTAAAATAAAAATACTACACATCTTACTAACTGTGTAGTACTTTAATTTACAAATATTTATACATACCACATATTTTTAATGATACAAAAAATTAAATGGTACATTTATATTTTCATGCGACGTACTTTCGATTTGACAAATGGTTTAATTCACTGGTGCTTAAATCATTTATATACTTAAATTCGATGAATTATAAATTTCTCTTGATAACACTTTAACCTCTGAATCTGTCTATTTTTCATGTAATTTCTCTAGTAATTTTTGACGAGCTTCAGTTCCGAAAATGTCTTTTCTGCAGTCGCAACTGTAACTGGCATAGTTAAAATAGCACGAACACTACTGTCATCCAGGAAACTGGCAGATAGTATAAAATGATCAATTAGTAAAAATCGAGCTTATAAAAAATGTTCGTTGGTTAATTATGACTAGATTAAATAAAATAATATTATTTAATAATTATTATTATTTTGTTTGAATAATAAATTTATCTTCACAAGAGGTTAAAAATGAAGAAGGTTCCCTTTCCCGTCCAGAGTTAGGGGGCCCCGTGAGACTGGGGGTTCCCGGGCAATGTCCGGGTGTAGTTACGGCGCTATTTCTATATTGTTCATAGCAATAGACGCTGTGGCAAGGTGGAAACTGCAGCTAGAGTTATATTTGACGCATCGAATAAGCTCTGTCTTCATCATCTATATACGTATATTTTGTTCAAAACTGTTTTTAAATCACGAATATTTAAAAATAATTATTATGTAGTAGGTAACCTTGAGGAGATACCGAATATATAAAATTACATTTAATTCAGGAAACATATGCAACTTATTCTTCATATCCTGGAGTTAGAAATAATGAATGATAAAGTGTGTTAATATACTCACATTTACGCACATTTATATGACTGGAAAGATTGCAGGTTGGAAGAATGTTTTTAACTTCCTTATTTTATCTTTGATACCTATAATTAGAGCGAAGTTAACTTTTAATGCTAGTTAGAATGATTAAGTGAGAAAGTTGGAAGATTTAGTCGATGCGATAGGGAAAGTTCGAAATGTGTATCGATTGAGTTTCTGGTGTTCATTTCCATTTTATCTTATCTTCGCACGAAGGGTTCTCTAGAAATGTATATACAGAAATAAATGTTCACTTTTTTTCTTATGAAACCCGAAATATATAAAAAAATTATGAACACGTGTTGGTGATTAAAATATTAAACGTATCTTTTCAGTTTTGGACGAATACCAAATTTTGATTGAATACCAATTAAATATTGTCCGATTGAATCCGTACTTGCTACTTGTACACGCATGAACTTTATACGTACAGAATTATAATACGAATTTTCCCTTAAAACTAGGAGAGTCTACACCTCCGTAAAAACATTGGAAGTTGAGGTTTTGGATTCTTGTAGTGTATTATACTCAAGAAACTAAAATTATACCCACTTTAAAAATTGATGTTTGATAATGTAATAATTGTACATATTTTTTTCAAATATACCAGTCACATTACTTATAAAAATAAGCGCACTGATATATTCGAAAATATATGTACAATTATTATTAATTATACGTGTTTAATTTCTATTAATCAATAATATCAATTTGAACTACCAGGTAGGGTGATTTTTGATTTTTTCTTTTATTATCAGGAATACCAAAACACAGATCAACTCGAGTACTTTTGCACATAAACTAATGCTGTTTCATAGCTTAATTACTCAAAATTAACCCACTAAAGATATAATATTTTTTGAACTTTTAAAATGTTGGTTCGCTTTTCATTTAAGTTATTATTTTCTGCGACATCAAATGGTCTAATTAGAGCGATCTTACGAAAAATATTCGTAAAATTTCTCTTTAACAATATATGATGAACGTAATAAAATATATTGTTTATTAAGAAACATGAAAATTTATTTTAATATTACCTGATTACCCGGCATTGCCCGGAATTTTTTTCTTGTTAGACCAACGAACCCACTCACCGAGAGCCGCGCACAGGTCGAATTTTCGCTTTCGAGACAAGACACAACGGCGGCAGCGCGGTTTCGCCATTTCATTAAAACGCTTTTAACATCCAAGCAATTCGTCCAAATTTTACGATTTAAAGATGTTTTTATGCACAATATAAAATTTTATGATGATTGATGTTTTCCTCTTAACTACGTAGATAAACATATGCTGTCGCGGACTTTTTTGTAGAACTCTTTTTTGTAGAACACGATATTGCCATTTTTAGTTGTCACCTATCTCTAACCGTTTAGGCGGCGTAAGAAAATACAATGCTCCTTTTCCCCGCTTTTCTGGGCATTTATTGTCAAACACCATTTTTATCTTTCTTATCACTCATTTTATAAATAGAAGTTAGCATATGTTCATCCTGGACATCTAAATTATTTCATGACGGTCGGTTCAATGCTTCAGTCGTGATCAGGTAGCAAACACATTCGTGTTACAGATTTATATATTAGTATGGATCAAGAGTATTAATAAATATACACGTGCGTCCTACTTAACGGATGGCGACAATGTACGAAAGCGCTCTTTTAATCATAACGCGTGGTAATAGATTTAAAAAAATGTAACTTTTATCCGACCTCGGAATATGAACAGAGAAAGACGAGAAACTAGGCAACGCATTATAATAAATCCTAGAGAAAGTGGGATTAATGGAGTCCATACGCGTCGCCACGAACCGGAACATTTAAGATGTCATCTACGTTCCCCGAGGCAAACATTACACTCACTTTTAAGAATTATTTCTCAACACTGACTTCACTCATTATCGTCTAAAGAATTTAAATTACTTACCTTGCTTAAAACTGTAGATGCAATGATTATAAAAAATTAGTAATACTAGCGGTCGTTCAAGGTTAGTTTACTGACTTTCCATGGAGAAACCCCGGATTCAATTCCAGACGGGGACGGGAACATTTTAGATGGGTCCCTAATAAAAGCATGAATTGGGGACCCAACTCCTCCCTCCCAAGGCATTAGTTGGGTTCCGGCGAGTGGTATGAGATAGAACCATCTAATTTATGTGCGCTCCTACTAGTTTATTGTCATGAATTATTTGAATTGCGTGGTTAATTATAATAAACATCCTTCTTCATTGAAAAGTTCAATGCAAATAAAAATGCTAACTTGCACATTTTTAATTACTTATACGAAGCACTAGATGAATAAAGCATAAAAAACCAATTTATATATGAGTTAAGGCAATATAGTTACTCTTTGACATGTCGCGCGACAGCACCTCAGACTAATCCTGATACATTTTGCATGAGCTTCATTCAGGCTATACATGTATGCGCATACATGTCCCAAACGCGTTTGCGTTTGGGACATTTGTAGGTTATGTCATTGTTGTCATAAGTATTTCACATAATCTATTGACTCCCGTAATCTTAAGTGTTGAGTAGTACATATTATATTAATTGGTTATGTTTAGATTAGTTTATTTCTTTAGTTCATAAATATATCAGTTTGTTTTCTTCCCTCGTGATACACCAAGAAAGGGTTCTAATGACCCTGACGTTGACGAACTCTAAAGCCACACACACACACACACACAAAATATGCACTAAGAATTCCGTGATACAAATCGCGAAGTGTAAACGCTGCTGTATACATGTATGAGGTAGAAGTGTCCGAGCTCATACAAATAGAAAACTTTCGAATGCTTGCGTGTACATATATCTCATACAAGCTGCTCAAACATGTGTATAAGTGTAAACGAACCTTTACACTAACTTGACTTAAAATTCATGTAGCAAATATTGAATACTTTGCAAATAAAAATTTTACTTTGCAAATAAAATAAAAAACGAATACAACAACTAAAACTTATATGACATGCATGACATTAGGAAAACAATGAATACACACTTAAGGACAATTAATGACATAATGAACTACTTGGACAGGATTTAGGTGCTATCCATGCCCAGGATTAGCGGTCCCTTTCAAACCCTTTCCAGTGTCAATTACTTATGGCAAAATTCTGATGCATCCACGGGGATAGAACATATTTGTCAACTTTTCACTTCAAAGTCTAGGTTCTTAGGAGTGTTATGATAGCAAAGTTAACCCTCTGTGGATTACAAATAAAGTTGTAAACTTAGATACGATAATCTGGATTATATCTAGACGCTGTTCCTTCCAATATGTATCACGAGTGTCCGGTGAGATAACCTATGTTGAACTGAGCTTCGGGAGCCATCGTCATCGTGGTCCATAGTTAGCTTGATACAAAAATATATAATAATAATAATAATAATAATAATAATAATAATAATAATAATAATAATAATAATAATACAATGAAACCTCGTTAATTCGAAACTCATGGAACTACTGTAAGATTTTTATCTTCATTCAGTGGCGAGGCTTGGGTCATCAAGTCCACTCTTCCAAATAAACAAAGAATAATAAAATTATATTTTAAAAATTAAAATATGAAAATATAATTAAACATTTTGATACAATAATGATCATTACAAGCGTATTGTAATACTACACTTCTTTTATAAATGATTAACTAAGTTTCTTAGAGAAGAATTATGTACATTTGAATCCGGCTGTAGGGGAATGTTACAGACTTAGTTTTAGGAGATGAATATGTAGGAAACCTTAAGTCTATGTTACTAGACAGCTCTACTTGTGGGTATATCAGTAAAAATCCAATTAATAATATTTAAAGAAATTTAAAACTACAAAAAAATATTAAGATATAAACTTAACTCCTATGACTAATTTGAAAAAAAAAATAGTTACAATGAATAAATACAAATAATTGAATTTTGAGAAGTAAAGTTACTATTATATGACTTCCGGTAGAAAAAACATCTACATTTTCATTTTAGAGATTTTTTTATTTAAATTAATTTGTAGTGTGCACTATTCATTCATAATAGTGAAGAAGAATATTCTAAAATTGTTTTATTTTACTTTTGTCAAGTTACTTCTGATGTACAGGGTAAGATTATACCATGATCTTGCCGTAGCCATGGTGAATGATTTATTTAAGAAATTTGTACAGCTTTTAGAATGCAACTTGATTTTAGTTGTTGAAATGTAGAAGAAATGAGAATCATTTAAATGTCGTTTCCTCACTTTGTTCGGTGGCTTATAATAATAATAATAATAATAATAATTATAATTATTATTATTATTATTATTATTATTATTATATCCAACTCATTTATTTCTCTAAGAATATCGTTCAATCCAAAATGTAGTTGAATATATTTCAAAATAGTCACATACCATGTTTATACATTTTGAGGACAAAATTGGTGGTTCGGAACAAATACTAATACGTTTTCCAATGGTTAATAAGCACAAACTTGTGCAAAAGAAGTGTAAAGCGAGAAGAAGCCAATGCACACCGAAATACAACCAGTTACACACGATTTGTTATACTTACAGGAGTTAACGATCTCAAGGGCCTTGAGTTTGACAGTTGCACAGTCTAGGTGCAGTGGTGGATTCTAGATGTTTATGAGGTGGGAGTGAATGTTCTCCCACCGATGGGTAAAGACCGCACCGTAAAAAAATTCTCGTGCGTTGTTGAACTATTTACTGTCATGATGTACTGACTTCGCGGTTTGGTTAACCTAAGGCTCTACAACTATTACTATTCGCTCGCGCCATATTGGATCTAACGAAGCTGGCGCCCTTTAGGGGAATTCACGGCTTGATCAAAGGGGGACGGGGGGTTACGTGTCCCGGGAGCCGGGTGATGGGGGACACCGAACTATGGAGAACGATGAAAAATGGGGGCGCCAAAAATTATTTCTTTCAAGAATACATTACTCTCTTCAATCACCGAAGAAATTTTTTTTTTCTTTTTTAAGGACGATAAAAAATAATATACCGTATTGTGGTCGGGAACGTTCCGAACTTCATTGCCCCCCACCCGAAAATAAATGTAGTGCCAGTCCTGGGGAAATATATATGGGGACCACTTTGAAAAATTATTTTACATTAATTTTATTGTTAATTAGAGAAGTGCAGTTCACAAAAAGTATTTATCTGACGTACGTGGTAACATTTGTGTCAACAAATAAATATTCATTACACTGTCATCAAATTCATTGTTATATATATACAATGTTACATAGGGAAGATCAATTGAGTACATTTTTGTTAACAAAAAAATTACTGTAAATCGTAGTCAATTTAAACATGAGTATTGTATAACTGTTAAATCTCCCGTTTCCCCTGCCCATCATTCCACCACAACATTCACTCATAATCATTCACCCCCATTTCATTCATAATCACCGTTTCAGGGGAGGTGCGGCAGGAAGGGCATCCGGCACCCTAGTATTCCCCAGTTACATAAAACGAAGCATCATATCCATCTCCATTCGTCGACCCCACATGAATTGGGAATAATAAGGCTAGGTAGTTATATTATATATTATTTCTTAATTTTTAAAAAAATCGTGTGCTAATTTGTACATGTCAACACCTTATGGAGTCCATTTTCGGCATTACAACTCCACAATTTCTGTAAGCTTTAGTAAGATTAATTTATATTTGACGCTGTATTTATTTTTAGCTTAATACTGTTTTGGATTGGGAATATTCATCACAATTTATATTAGATTTGGCTCTCTTGCTTATCGAAATAACATTAAAATCACTTTCTATGTTAAAATAATACTGGAATCCTTAAAACTGAAGCGTTTTGGTTTTAATTATAAGAAAATGTAGCCTACAATTTTCACTATTTTGCAGAGCACGTGCCAAAATCAATGGTAGTGAAATAAAAACAACCTCACTCCTCTCACACGTAGCCTAGGTCTCTAGCTGTATTCAATTTAAAATTTGTTACAAAAATTCAATTTTCTTTAACGTCGCGTAAAATGAACTTTTATTGAAGATATACATAAAAAACATACTCCAAAAACCAACGTTCCGGCGCGTTTCAGGACCTTGACACCACCATCCATCAACTTATATGTATACATAGACACAACAGCCTCCTTATGCACCGGTTGTCCGGAGGGGAAAACGATGAGAGACGTCTCTGTCTCTCTCGCACATCGTCTTTGATGGGGGAACTCGATTCCTCTCACTGACTGCTGCTCACAAGTCGTTGCGCAGTAACACCTTACCCCCTCCAAGCGGATGTGCGAGCGAGAGGGCGACATCTCTCAGTATCTTCTATTAGCAGCGGAGACGGTTGCGTGTATTCATATTTAACTCTACGCTCACATCCTTAACCCTCTTCTATTAGCAGAATCCTGCCTCACCTTAAAAGACAGAAAGTAAAAGGTGGCTCCATTTCCTCGCGAAAGTGTTTGAGGACTAATTCACCACATTTTCGCCTCGCGTCTTCATCTGTCTCGAGGACTCACTCTACTTCGCTAACGAGATAACGGTCGCCAACTTTCCGACGCTCGCTGCTGTCCAGGGCGCGGAAACTTTTATTCTGTTTCCTTTGCGTCGATCGATGTACTTGATACGTCATCAGCGGAGAAAAAGGCGCTCTTACTTGGGGATGATTCTCCGTAGGAATTTACGCTTGTTAGAAAAAGAAAGTTGTTAACCTTTGCATTAAAAGTTTTCTCTGACCTTAGAGAATAATCCGTCTCTGGGACAAAATAGTAAGAGCCGTTGTGACGTCATTAGAGATGAGAATCGAAATATAACTTTTGTGTGTTGTATTAAATACGAATTTGTCGGTATTCTGTTAATATTATAAAACGTATCTAACTGTTTCTATTCTTACTGTATCTTAGGAGTGTGCTGAAATATTTAATCTAACTCTGCCTTAGGGCCCTTGATCGGAATTGTTGGGATGGTCCCTTGCTCGCTTCCGGAGATTAAATTGGTTTATTGTCTTCCACGTGGTCATACGCAGTTTGTAACAGCTTTCTGACAAAATATTTATTATTATTTTTATAGAAAAGCGCAAGAAATTATATACAGATGACTGATCAAAATCAGAAACTCATCTTATCTCACTAATATATCAAAAGAAGATTTTGCTACATGTTTAATACCTATGATCTAAAAAAAATTAAAAGTGGAAACATTTAACTTTAAATATTGATAAAGATTCAATCTGATACATTGTTCAAAGAATTATTTTTCAGGTGTTAAATAAATCTTACAGAACTCTAATCTGGCATATACACGTAAGGGAATGTGTCTTTTATACAAATCTATTGCACAATTCCATATCATCACTAACCAGTGCGGAATCACGTATTTTCACAGTGTCAGTCAGTATCGATATCACGAACACAATAAAAGTCGATATGACGTTTTATCGACTCCCACTGTTTCGGCTCGGATACGGAAAGCTTAGAACGGGATCTGTAACAAAATGTTTCGTTATGAGATGTGCTAAGCTCAGGAGAAGTGAATTCTTGGATACTCATAGACCTGACCCCTTTTGTAATTTAAGAAACAATGGTACATTTCTATTATTTCCTAGAGAATCGTTCTAATGTTTTCATATCCTTGTAGGATAGGTTTAATATAGGAAAATACGTACATTGTAGAGTCAGAAGAATTAATGGTTTTCAATTCACTATCCACATCCGCTACTGTCTAAATATGAGCAGTGAAATGGTCAAAACCTAGAATTATATCTTTGAACTCCGTGACGAAATAAAAAATAAATAAACTGCTAATGATATGAACAGTATTAACATTTCTTTTCTTTTTCCTTAAACTCGGTGCCAAAACACGAAGTCATACCCCAGGTTCTTCATCGTTCTCTTACCCTCTCTTATTTGATTTCTTTATTCACGAAAGCGTTCTCCGTCTCATTTTGTACATTACCCCTGTAACACGTGTGACAATGTAATGTCACCAAGTCACACAAAAAATTACGTATGATGTTATTATTATTGGGGTTTTAAGGCTCACCAGCAGCTAGGTCATTAGGGCCCTAATTACGTATGTAATTTACATTCAATTGAAGATGTCACAAGAGAAACATGGGCTCTAATGACCTCGATGTTGACGAGCCCTAAAGCCCCCCCCCAAAAAAAACACACACACACACACACACGCAAGAGAAACACTGTCAAATGGGGTAGGCAACTCATTTGGATATTGGCAACCCACGAAAGTGTATCTATACCGATCGATGACCTTACGGGTTCTGACAGTACTAGTTCAAAGAATACGTTCGAAACTTTTTCATCTGAGTTCGGCGCTTCACGCAGACATCA
>NNCF01130484.1:154414-205093 GCA_002313205.1 Laupala kohalensis
TATATATACTAACAATAAAATTAGTTCGGTACGTGTTATAAAATTAACATAACACCAACAAATTTGTATTTAATAAAACACAGATAAGTTATTTCAGAAGTTCGTATTATTATCATCAAACTATGGATAATTTTGGGGGAAAATGTTTATAAATCGAAAAGTCTAAATTCGAGAGAATTTTCACAACAGACCGCTGCCTCTAGGGATATAATATAGTACTGTGTTATCTAAAATGTAGCCACCGAGGTGAGATGTATCAGAATCAAATCCAATTAGAACGGAAAATGAGAAAGTCTAGAGACATCTCAAGGTACACAGAAGTAGCTTTCAGTCATCCGCTGGAAATGGCGGTTCAACTCCGGTTAGTGTAACTTACGATACAGTGAATCCACATTGTTCTTGGAAAAGATTTCAGTGCTCGAGTTCTTAAAGAATAAAAGGTGAAATTTTTTTGATGGCCATACTTGAGCAAAACAATTGAATAAAAGTAAGAAACAAATTAGTTTTCCGTGTTTTGTTTCTCAATTATTTAGAGCGTAACAAATTTTCTAGAGACCTAATTTGTCAATTATTTTCGAATATTTTAGAAAGGAAAAACAAACTAATATTGGCTTACATTTTTTTTCGAAAAAACCTCTTGTTAGCGTTTGTTTCACATAAAATATACTAATTATATCAATTTTAACTTAATTATCTTGATAAAATGAACCATTATTTATTGATAATAACAACCATAATAATACTAATCAATTGATAAAATAATGACTCCACACAAGTCCTTATATTTTTGTGAGAAAAAAACAAATAAATAATTTATTCACGGAAAGGGTTTTGTTTTTTATTTAACTCTTAAAGAAATAAGTTAATTTATTTTGTTAATTGATTGTTCTGTTTCATTATGGTCTCTAACAACTTTTTTATCTCATGCATTTGTATTGTTTTGTTTGAGTATATTGTAAAATTAAAATAACATTTATAAAACAATCATGTAAATAATCTTTGAAAGAGACGGTCATGACCATAATATTTATTCTTTATTTTGTAAAAAATATTTCGTTTCCTACAAAGTGAAAATGTATACCTTAACTTTTTGCCCTTGATACTTGTCATTGTCAGACTGACGGCAAAAGTACTATCACCAATCAATTTAACCATGTTAAACGTTTCTGTGCTTGCTACGTGTTAAACACTTTTAAGAAGTAATATTTTAAAATAATCCCATGGTATTGGGAATAACTATTATTTGAGATTGATTTATCCAAAAATATCAGGAATGATAAAATAATGAATTAAGCACAAAGAAGAAGACGGAAAATTTATAAAATCATTTATGTAAAACGTTTTTAATATTTTTAAAACTTATGAACATAAATGAAGTAACATATATTTCGTTGTAACACCGTTTAGCTATGATTTTACATCTTTAACAGTTATTTTCCTAAATATATATATTTTTCAGATAACACATTAACAGCTTTAATTTATTTCTATGGTTTCGTGTTAAAGAATAAAAGACATTACGTTCAAAAAGTATCCATTTTGTGGAATGAGGAAACAATATGAATTGTTGAACCCAGTAATATATTTCGAATATAACTATCGAAATAATTAACTAAACGAACTTACAAGTTTTACTTTTGGGATATATTTTATTACGGTTCTATGTTCATTAATTAAGGTGAATTTTTTCCCATTTCGTATTAAATTAATTAATATATTTATATTTTTAATAGAGTTATTTTAAAATATTTTTTATGAAAATGTAAATAGAAAATGTTCTTTTGCTTGTATCATATTAATATGATAATTGTTATATTGAAATATTAACCTGTTCGGCCCTAAGCCGTCATTCTGATTGAAGGTTTTGCCGGTTTTTTTCTCAATCGCTTAAGGTTTTCCGGGATGGTCCCTCACTTTGCTTTCCCAGTCTTAAATATAAATGTTACTCCTCCCTAATTTTTTAACTTCTGTATAAATTGTATTTTCTCTTTTCTTATGTGGTCAGACGGTAGAGCAGACAATCTGAGTCTCGCCACTAAATAAAAATATTGTATTATTAATATTAATTGATAATACAATGTTGACACAACAAACGTTTTATCAAGTCACTGAAACTTGCTTTCTCGTATTTTTAGAAAACATTTTCTCTTCTTGTAAAGTGCAGTTCTATTAATAACCGGTTCACACAAATAGCATCTCAATTTCTTCCCATGACTCATTCATCATCTCGCTTTCGCAGTGTCGGATTGTTGCTCCAACAAAAGTATTTCGCCGCGAATTTGTTTTCTCCGAGACCTTGACAGTCACTTGTTAGCGAGTGCGAGCGCCGTGACGGCAGGTAGCGGAACTAGAGGGAGGAAACGGAGAACAAATCCTTAAGAAGCGGTCCGTTGCTCGTATAAAACGAGAATGATACTCGACAAATGATACACAGTTCAGGAATTAAAGAACTCGCGTTGAGTGGACCCATGTGGAAACCGCAGATGCTGACTTTCCAAACGAAAACCATTGAATTGTTCACGCATGAAAGGTTATCGGCAATATTAATTAATAGGAATTGAGTTTATGTACAGAATTATCTCATTTTGCCAACGTTTTGACTACTTATTGTAGTCATCATCAGGGCTCAATGAAAAAAATGTTATTTACCCAGAGACATATCTGCTTAAACATCTCCATGGTGACATTTCATTCAAAATGGCTCACCTGACACATATGATCATGTCTAAATTACGCCAACATAATCCTGTTCAAAAGATTTTTCACTATCTGAAATAGAAATTATTTTTGTTATTTAAAAATCATCTTTATGCTGAATTTCAACATATTTTACTCGCGAGGTCAAGAGATGATATATGTTTCCTAGGCCAACGCACATAATGTAGCGTCTTATGAGAGCCACATTGTCTATGATTAATGTCTCACCTTAGCCTAATGTCTTAGAATGAACCCCTCCCCTCCCACGAGATCGGTAAGCACCTCAAAAGAGATCATCCAGCTCTATTGGGGATATTGCATTCTTCACCAGCATCTTCCTGAAGCTTAAAAAACTTGGTGTGTCCCCCACGTTTCATCATACAGAACTGGTATAATTGGATTTTCTGAAACATGTATGAAACTAAAAGAATAGTATTCCAAACACGTACACTTTTCAACGCTTCTTCAAGAGTTCTCTTGTAAAACATTGGCACTATTTCCCAACCAGCTATTTCGATATTTAAACACACACTGATTTCGATCGAATTCTGGGTTGTGGTTATCGGAATGTATCAACTGTACGTGGACTCGCTATTGTTCATTTTCGTTAGCAACGTACGCTTGTATGCCAAACTAAGCCAATAGTCTAATGCCTGTAAGTACGGAGTCTGTCAACCTTTCACCCACAACCCCGTCTCAATAAGAATGGTCTTCACCAGACATTAAAAAACTGCTACTCACTTTGTCGGCTTATCCTAACGTGCTCTTGAAGAACTTACTGTTCGGAGCTGAGCCGGATGCTAGCTACAACTGAAATCTGCATATAAGATGAATTCTATTTTCTTGTTCATATTGTAGGGGTATTAACCACTGTGTAGTTTTTAACCATAGTACATACTCTAGAAATTGTATCCGCATAAAATACACGAAACGTCATTATTTGTGAAAATGCTCAATACTAGTTCTGTCCTTCAAAACGCTCGAAACTAGTTATGGCAATACAAAACTAGTATTGGTCGTTTTGAAAACGCTAATAACGAGTTCATCTGACCGAAAGTTATCACACTCATAACCTAATTCCAATAAATATGTAAACCTAATTCCTATAGGTGTGTACACGTACACTCATAGCTTATTTCCAATAAGAATGTAAATTTAATGGCCATGGCCTAGTGCCTTATGAATATGCACACTTTATACTCGTAGCTTATTTCCAATAAGTATATGAACTTAGTATTTATGGACTAATGCTTTATATGTCTGCCTTACACACATAGCCTATTAACAATAAGTATGTAAACTTATTATTCATAGCATAATGCCTTATGATTATGCACGCCTTTAGCCTAATGCGTACATAAACCATGTAGCCTAATGTAGCATTATTTCTCGTTCCCAGGGCGCTGGTGCTATAGCGTTCGCGCTCGCGCTCTTGCTCCGCCTGTCACCGGCGGCTGCAGGAGCAGGGACCGTAGGAGTGAAGGACCTGGAGGCAGCGGCGTCTGCCATCGCAGGTCAACCGCAAGGCAACCACTCCGCGTGGTCGCGTTCTGGATACACGAGTGTGGTGTCGCACGGCGCCGTGGGAGATAGCGAGGGCGCATCCTCAAGCGCGTCCTTCGTCAGCGGAGGCCTCACGGTGCAGGATCCGCCCAAGGGATGGCCTTTCTCCGAGGTGAGGAGTTATACGGAGTGCTGCAAAAGATACCCGGGCTATGAGAAACGAATACTTCTAAGAGAGGAGTATACAGAATGTTACAGAAGTCGGGGATCTAAGAAAGCGCTAGGAGGAGGATACTTATAAGAGAGGATGAGATATACAGAATGAAACAAAATGAACAGTATTCATTCCAAATAAAACACTATTGAAACGCTTCTCTCGTAAAACATTCATACTATTTAGCAACCAGCTATTTCAATATTTAAGCCCACACTGGTTTCCATCCATAGACTTCTCGGTCCTGCTCCATGGAACGTATCCACGACACTCTACTCGAACTAGTTCTTATTCATTCTCATTAGTAATGTATGCCTGTATGTCAAAGTAAACCAAAAACCTAATGCCTATAAATACGCCAACCTTACACTCATGGCTCAATGTTAATAAGAATAGTCTTCGCCAGAAGTAGAAGAACAGCTACTTAGTTTGTCGTCTTAAACCCCTGTCACGGGTTTGAGAAAGTGTTGAGATGAGAGACATATGGGGTGTTGCACCAGGCTATGACAAAGGAACACTTTTAAAAGAGGAGTATACAGAATGTTACAGAAGGAAAACTCGTATATGAGACATACCGAATGTGGCAGATTTTGGGTATAAGAAACCGCTAGAAGGAGAGGGATATATACTCATTGTCATGCAACATTACCGAAAATAATGCAATATAGGTGCCTAACACGAATTGCCAAGTCTGTTAAACTTGTAATATATATTGAGGAACTGAAAACTACAAAATAATATTGAGTACAATAATTTTTCCTAATAATGATTTAAACTTAAAAATAGTTGTTACTTTTAACTCAAAACTAGTAAAGTAGTAACTTCAAAAGTACAAATTTACAAATTACAAATTAAGATTCAAAATATGAATACAACTGGACTATCTTTACCATCAGGAACCTGTATTTGACAGCGGTAAACTAGTTGTCTGGTAGTGCCATTTCGTTAACGGTAGATCTTGCGTTCAAACCCTGGTCGGCCGAACTGGGTGAGGTTTTCAGCTGGGGGTTTCCCTCACCTACTCCAGACAAATGTCGGTTCGATACCGTAAGTTCCCTGGCAATCCAACATATCTCCTTCCAAATTCCCTTACCCAAGTCACGGTTAAGTGGAAGAGCGGGTCAAATGACCAAAACTTCGCCATATGACATTAATAAATAATAAATAAATTTATGCTTATAAAAGAAACATTACATTAATTTTATACTCTAAAAAAAATCGAATTAACTTTACATCAGTATCGTCGAATGAGCTTAAATATAGATTGCGCTCCACAGGTAACAATTCACTTGCCAGCAAAGGGTCAACAAGGCAACAAAGGCGACCGGAAGCCGAGTGTGCCCAAACGCTTCCGGAAACCACGTCCCCCGCCGCCAGCACCGCCAACTCCCGCTGCGCCACTCACGCACCAAGTGGTGCACGCCAACATGTTCGCACCAGCGCCACCACCTTCCCCAGCGCCACTTACACCTGCAACGCCCTCCAGGTGAGAACGAATGAATTGCACACAAAAATCTATATGGTTCTTTATTCAATGTCCATGCAAAAGTTTCCAAACTTAACCAAAAAGGTAGGAATATGATGTGAAGGAAAATTTGTGAGTAAATATAGTATTCACCAAAGTAGTATTTGTAAATGGGCAATGTAGCGTGCTATTGAAGCTTATCAGCATGAGGAGATAGGAGGTGGGTAGACAGGGGAGGATCCAGCAAGAGCTGATTTTTTTTGGGGGGGGGGCGAAACTTTGTGATATTTGCTTCCCCCCAATCCCCGAAAGTTTCGTCTTCCGAATCAACCGTTTTATTAATAGTGGAAATAAAATATATATTTTGTTTTCAGACATGTACTTGCATTTACGTTGTTCGTTTGAAATCCATTTCTATGTACAACAACACGCGTTATCCGATTGCTCGATCACCGTCCCCATCGTCGCTTCGTCCCTGTCCTTGGATCTGCCTCTGGTGATAGACCTATTGATAGTTGGTGGGCCGGTTAGCTAGGTTTACCATCAACTTGGCCCACGTGGAGGTATTAGTAATAGTAAGAGTTAGTGATACTAGGAGTAGACAAAGGAGGGTTCGCTCTTCAATTGTGAGATTTATATGAACTGTCTCATTAATTTGAAAAGCTACAATTTTTCGAAATTGATCCCGGAGTGTCTTGTGGCGAGCAAGTATGCTAACCCTCGAACCACCACCCGAGGCTACAGATAGAACAACTACAACTCAGGAAGTCTAACGATCCTAATCTGTTCTAGAGAAAACTTTCCAATTGTTCAGCGCTAATCCCGACGTACATCTGGAATCAATCTCCTACGACTACAATTCTCACAAATCTCACGCGCTCGTGTAAATCACTTACATTTATACAAGACGGCTGGTTTTTCTCGTTTAAGGTAAACGAGTAAAATAAAATTTGGACATCTCTAAGGCCAAGTTTCACCAAGTTCGTTCAATGCCTTAAACAAGATTTTCTGATTATCCAAAGACGCGTTCCTCTAACTACTTTAATCACGTTTTACGAAAGAAAATCGCGATTTACAACTAAACGTTCGTGGTCCCTTCATTTACCTGCACTAATCGTGATTATCTTTAATACCGCAAGCAATATAACGTCTATTTTTCTTGGTTGCTCGTTACTCGATTTATAGGTTAAGTTCGGTGGCATGAGTGCGACCCGTCGCTGTCTCCTGTGTCCGTTGGTCGTGCTGGTAGATACATTTGTCTTCAAGTTACACCCAATGAACTGCAAAACTACTACCAACCTACCAAAACATTTTCCGAAACATCGGTTAACATAATCAATGATTAGTTTTCCGTGGTGAAACGCAGATTAAATTATCGTGATTAAATTTAACTAATCACGTTTAAGAAAATCGTAATTATTATTCATTAAGTGAAACTAGACCTAAGACGCTGAGTTACCTACAGCTCATGAAAGAAGAATTTTTTTGTGAAGAAAATAGTGTTTGTCGTTTGAGAGGAGAATTGTAAAATGTGGTTCCATCTCAGTAGCATAAAGTCATAAAAGCGTAACTCAAAATTTATTTTATTCACCCATCATACTTGTAAAACATGTGTCGTCTCGTACTAATGGTTAATTTTCTAGGATTTTTCAACAATGCGTAGCATCGCAGTTGAGGGAGATTGATTACACTCTGAACAATTTGAAAGTATCGTCAAAAGTAGATTAGGCCCACTGACTGTGTGACAGTTTATCTATCCGTGGCGAAAACCTTACCAACATACCTCGTTAACATACTATTCTAAACTACTCGTAAACATATAGAGATATAGGAGGGAGACGAATCGGAACTTTTCCGACGAAGGATGGACTTAAAATCGTCACTGTCAACAGATAGCCTAGGTGTTCAATTCGCCTGACGATTAGTGTGTATGGTATACGCGTAAGTAAGGAAGTTTTACTCAATTTTTACTCAAAGTTTTAATAGAAATTTATGAGTGAAAATACCTTCCTGTTTTGCATCTGGTTACAGTAGTAATTATCAAAAGGACACAAAAGTAAATAACTTGTTACAAGATTTCATTCGGCGCCTAAGGTTATCTTTGTTTATTCAATGTAAAAAACATAAAAAATGTAATGAACTTTTTTCATGATCAATTCTGTGAGAATTTACTTTAATTTTAATATGCATATAATATGCTGTACAGCACAACATACAACATATGTTGTCTTCCTTGGAATATTTGCATGGGACGAAATCCTTCCGTCTTATTGCTGCTATCCTTTTCTGGTAGAATTCATGATATTTTGGAAATGAAAATGTATACTCGAGGTCCATGTTTGTAATTTTCATTACACCCTGACAGCACATAAAGACCATATTCTACTTCGAAATTTATGATCTGATGATTATGAAATTTAAGAAAACATTTAAGATCCAATATAATTATGATGTTATATGTTTAATACACGTCTGTAAAACATTAAATATCACTAATTTCTCATCACAATATTTAATATACAAAGCCTAATGTGTTCGCCATATTACTATATTGTTATATCAGTACGAAGGTACGATGGCGTTGCTTAAACTCAGGCAAATCAAAGCCATATATAGATAAGATTCTGGCGACCTTAGAAGAGCGCTTTTCCGACAAAGGTGAGCACCAATGAGACTAGTGTGCAGTCACGTGATTCACAGCGTCCATATTGAATCTACGGCTAATATAATTCCACATTTCGTTCACACCAATGAACGAATCGTTCTGCATTGTTATGTGACAGCATCAATATGGCTGCCGTTGTCAGAACCTTATCTATCTATGGCCTTGACGCGAATGCGCTCGCACTGCCATCTGGGGCAACGACGGAGAGTGCTCTTCTATATCTTCATGTGCGTGACGTACATGTTTTTTTGAGTATGAAACACCATGCTATATTTTCCACCCAGACGACCAGAAGCGGAATCTTCAGTCAAAGTGTCAGCGAGCCATGGAAACAAAGTACGAGCTCTTGGTGCGCGCTCACAGAGAGGTCGCGACCAGAGTTTTCACGTGGGTTACAGCATTGGTTTCTCTCCGGACGCCTCACGTGCGAACAAGGTAAGATTACGGCATGGTTCTATCTTTAGCTGGTTTTCCCGACTTCCCCAGTTATTAGAGATCTTAATCAAGAGAGAACCGTTAGAGTTAGGAAATATAAAGCGAAATTTCTCATATTTCTGGAAAGTACTAAGCGCAGTTTCTCACGGTGGTTTCAATCAGCTGTAGTTGGTCACTCGATTGTGTTGAGTCTCCCTCCATTTCTCTCTGCTCCACCAATCAGAGGCGAGCTCCAAGTGACAGTTGGCGCCAAATGGGCTATGAGAATTTGTGTGCTTAAATGTGGGTATCGTGAGAAATTACGTGCTCCATAGTTATGTACAAGGCTGACGATTCCCTCTATATTAAGGTCTCTAATATCTATAATTGGATACTTATCACTAGATTTAGATATTGCGCTTGAAAGGTGCAAAACGATATGGTGTATTACATATATTCAATGCAAATTGCACAGAAGACTATTAAGAGTTCCCAAAACTATCACAAAATGTCAGGAGTGCCAATTTATTAAGAAAGGGAAAATATGCCATTCGTTTTGCATTCAACTGGTTTGAAATGAAAACAGTGAAGCAACTTATAACGATAAACCGTATTATAACAACAAAAATTCCTTAGTTTTACTGATCATTGCTAGTAAAAACTGTCATTTTCTAATGAGAAGAAAACTGACCATTTTGAAAAATTAGACCGTATTAAAATGTATATTAAATGTTTTAAACTCGAGACTATTAATGATAGAACTTAAGCTATTTATTTGCGCGAGCACATAAATAATTTTATTCGCAATTCCTGAATTGAAACATCAGTTCCGTAAAAAGGCAGAACCATAAACTGCAGAATAATTTCAGGTAGTATTCTATTTCATATGTACCTGACGATTATGTTTGTGATGGTTAAACGATTTTCTTTCGTAAAAGAAACTGGAGAATTTGGAACGACAAGGAGAATTTTATAGTCTGTTGATTTTTGTGTCAATAATAAAACGCTTTGAACAAACATTGGATTTTCTTGCAAGACAGAGATAAAAATGTTGTCGAGTTTTGTTGAGGGGTTGGAAGGAAGATGGAAGAATTACTCCTGTAGATCAAAGCTCTATTATTTTAGGAAGATTTCACATCGCGAGTTTTGGAACTGGGACTGCCAAAATACCAAGGACAACATGGTATCCCAAAATTGAACGACGAATCAGTTAGATCTCATGAGATAAGGATATATGTTTTATACTTAGGATATGTAGTCTTACAATAGCAATATTCATATTCATTTAACTAAACTAGTATTAACTTAACTAGTATTATAACTCGCAGCTAACTTTTTATCTTATCTAGGAATTTTTGCTGAATTTTTTGAATCCGCGTCTGCCTTAGGGCCCTTGATTGGAATTGATGGGATGGTCCCTTGCTTGCTTCCGGAGAGTAAATTAGTTTTTTTTTCCCTCCACGTGGTCATACGCAGTTTGTACTGTTTTTTGACAATAAATTTATTTATTATTATTACTAAACAACACTGCAATACTAGACACTTTGTTTCTGATTCAACAGTTTAAAAAAAAATGTAAATGATATAAATACGAATAGTAATATTGTCTAGTAGTCTACGCAAATGTATTTTGTGATGCAAAATACTTAAAATATTAATAATAATGATTGTGAAATAAATAAAAATTGATTTTAATTAGAATTATACACCCGACAATATTTTCTATTATGAAATTCTATAAAATAATGCACATTGCGTGTTCCTGGAATATGCTGATTTTCATCAACCAAATGGTTTTGGGGTGGTTTTAGAATAGAATACAATAGAATAGAATATTTATTGGGTTTGACTCAAACCATGAGGTCTGCTCTTCCGCCAAACCATGCACAGAAAATGCACATACAAAAGAAAAAAAAAATCACAGTAATAATTAAAATTACAAAAATAGTTGAAATTTGAAATAATTAATAAAGAACAAAATTAATTAGAATAACAATAATTTACAAAAATAATTGAAATTAAAATAACATTTAGAATTTAAAATAATTAATAAACTACAAATTAATTAAAATTACCATAATATTTGAAATTACAATAATAAATAAACTACAAAATAATTAGAATTTAAATAATAAAATTAAAATAGTAATTGAAATTGAACATAATAAATAAAACCACAAATAATAAGAATTACATGAATGTCGAAATAACAATCGAAATTAAAGATCCAAAGTTATTTAAACAATGTGAAAAACAAAATTTACTTAAAATTTACATATTGTCTCTTACATTCTAAATATAATTTAAAATATGTGTCACAATCTATCGGAAAACATGTTTTTGGACCTATTTCATTGAAAATTGTTTGTTTGACCTTTGTCAGTAAAGGAGAGCTCAGCGTAAATACCTCAGATCAGCGCTACCCACCATTTTTTATGCACTTTTGATCGATAGGGTTTGCCCTACGAATAATTGGTCATAGCCATTTATTTATTTGTTACTCTATAGATAGACTTTTAGCGAAAAATTTGTATAATTTCAAGTTGGAAAAATTGAATAGTAAATTTCTTTATTTAAAAAAATTATTTTATTATTTAGTATTTTAATAAAATATTTTCATATTGTAACGTATGATAGGGGTAATTCCGAACACAATTTTGTGTTTTTTCTCATCGAATATGCCACGTCAAGTACTAATTCCGACAACACACAATTCAAGACCTAACACAATTTCACCCTCCAGCGTTTACTTAAAAATTTGATGTAAAATTTGCGATAACTCACCGGCCGTAAAAGAAGTTTGTGGACCATCAAACGGACAGCGCGCCTTACGTATACTCGTGTTTAGTTCTTCGGTACGCTCATAGATAGCGCAAACAAGCCATTTGCATACGATTCCTCTGAAAGCTGTAATACGATAAGATAATGTTAATTATGATTTCACTAAAGATTGTAAAATAGCATTTTTCTACCTTCATTCTTTTTTGTTTATAATGGTATGTACTGTAAAAATACAGCTGTACAGCTAATGTACGGACAAAAAGAATTCCGATCCTCCAAGTATCAAAATTTACTTAATTCTTTATTATTCGAACACCGTACTTAAAAATAACCTCTACTAAATATTTTAGAACAATAGTTTTTATTGTTTCTGTTAGATACAAAAATACCAAATGCAATATCCTCTTTACTTTCCAATTATACACAATGTATAACAAAAGTATTGTAATCAGTCATAAAAATCGGGATCTCTTCAGATTTGAATTGATTCCAAGAAAGTCTATTTTCAAATTTTTGCCGTGATGTCCAAGGTAGTATGTGTGTATATGTGAAACATCCAAACCAAAAATTAGAGAATAGACTTCGAATGCAGTAGGAATGGAATACGTCAATTCCGATTAAGGGCCCTAAGGCACAGACCAGTTAAACATTTCAACACACTCCTGAGAGAAGAACGAAAGCCGTTCCGTACGTGTTTTAATATTAACATATGCCTAATGTTCCGTGTTAGATATTGCGTACATATTACTTTGAATATGACTGACAATCAAGGAAGAATGAAAAGCTTTCTCCCACTTTTAAAGATTTTCCCATCCAGCAAAGCAGTTAAGAAAAATTACCGTCAAAGGTTAGGTAATAATTAAAACTGTAATTAGAAACTTTTATTGGCTTTTTACCTGAACTTTACTGAAACATCTGAATTCAGACACGTAAAATACGCACCTTGAATGATACACAGTAGATTTCAGTTGTCTTTCGTATCAAGGTATCGAATGCGTGATGTTTGAAATTGTTTCTATTATCGAAGTTATCTCCAGTAATCATAAATTTTTGTCGAGAAACAGCTGCAAACTGTATCTAAACACGTGGAGGACAATTATATACTATCCGGAAGCAAGCAATGGATCATTCCAGCAAATCCGATCAAGGGCCCTAAGGCAGCGTCCGATTGATTATTTTTGCGTCCAAGGCCATATCATGGCATGTGTCCCCTAAACATTAATTAAAATAATTAGAAATATGATGTTTACAGAATATCAAAGTTTTATTTAAGTATTTGGAGTTAAATAATATCAAAAAATTATTCAAGTATTTGGAGTTAAATAATAATACTAATAAATTTATTTTTTAAATCTGTTACAAACTGCATATTACCACGTGGATAACAATAAACTAAGTTACTCTCCGGAAGCAAGCAAGGGACCATCCCATCAATTCCGATCAAGGGCCCTAAGGCAGAGGCGGATTTAATAATTCAGCACACTCCAAAGATACGAATAAAAATTATATTAACATAATACCAACAATTTTTTATTTAAAAAAACAAATAAATGTTATTTTAGAACTAAGTATTGTCACAAACTTGAGATTACCGGGAAAATATTGTTTGTAAATCATAACCTTTGAAAGAACACTAGGTAAATCCGAGATGTATTAATTCAATTGATCACGTATAGGCAAGAACCTAGCGAGTCTTTATGAAAATCCTCCTCTACCCGAAGGAAAACCGGAGAAAAAGCCGGATCAGGATGGGGCAACAGAATTAATGTACACAATATAGTAATCAAATCTCAAACTTTTCTGAAAATACTTCTTTCAGCAGATAAATTCAGTATCATAATCTCCTTTCAGCAAGAAACGTTGGCGTCAGCAACAACCGGTGACATCGTCCGTGGACGTCCATCCGCCTCCGGAGAAACACCTCGCCTCCCTCGCATGAACGGCTACTCGTCCCTCGGTTCTTCCCCGACGGGCACCAGTGGCGGCGCCGCCAACAGTCGCGCGTCGTCGTACAGTGTCGCCAACTTCTACCAAGGAGGCACGACTGTGTCTCACGCCGTAGCTCACGATGATGACGAGGAGGGAGGGCGGCCGGCGACGGTGACCAGGGTGAAGGTGAAGCCAGTGAGGACAACACAGACGCCGAAGCACAAGCCATGGAAGAACAAGGAGGTGAGTGGGAGAAGGAGAGTAGAGACCTTAATTCAAGAGAGAACTGTCAGTCGTGACCACAACTTTAGAGCACGTAATTTATAAAGAACAGATATCACTAGTTGTCATAATGTCCAAACCAATTTTTTTCACGAACATACCTCTCAAGTCTATTATTTTTTACGCTTCGTTCCCAAAAATGCGTATCCATTGTCAAGAAACTGAAGAGCTATACCAGGTCATTAACGGTTTTTCCGGAAAACTCATAATCTCCATGTGTGTAACCGAAGTTATATAAGTTCAAAACACAATGACATTCAAAATGAGGTTCAAAACATTATGTTTTGAACGTGTATGACTTAGGACACATACATTGAGGTTATGTGTTTCCCGGCAAATCTGTTAATGATGTGGCATATCTCTACGTTTTAATTTCTTGAAAAGGTCAACCCATTTGAGGGGCCGAAATGTCGAAAATACGAATAAACTTGACTGAAATGTAAGTGAGAAAATTTGGTTTAAGCACGTAATTTATCATAACATCTGTATTTCTGATGAGACTTTACAACTCTATATGGGCCTTGGCCCACTCAATTATTTTCGTTCATTCTTTTCTATTGTGATAGTCTCTTCGAATTCTTTTCCTTTGTGTTCTTTAAATCTTCGCGCACATCATTTTTCATATAATTTTTTTACTTTTTAGTACAGCACTTTTTAAAATGTTAAAAAAGGTTTTTTATATTCTTTTATTTTGTCGTATATTATGTTTTATATATATATATATANTATATATATATATCTGTGTGTGTGTGCATTCGTTATTTTGCACACCATTGTCTAATGAACTACACAATGAAACAACTTTATGTATGGATTTCACCCTGTTTCTCCTGCAGGGGTAAGGAATAATATGTGCGCAACGACTTGGACGCAACAGTCAACAGTCAGAGAAGGGGATCGAGTACTACCCCCACCACCACTCTAGTCGATGTGTGACAAAAACATGTCCCAAAATTCGTTTTCCCACTCGGACAACCGGTACATAAAATCGCAGGACCTATATCATATATACGTTTATGGAACAATCTCCTCTTCCAATTATTGTGAATGTGAAATTAACCTCAATTATTGTGAATGTGAAATTAACGAGCATTACTTTATGAGAAATGAGGTATTCCGCTACAGCATATCAAATATAAGGGAATTTCCGTTTTGCAGCAGGGGAACACCATTTCCTCGACTTCCATGACCTTGGGTGGTGGTGGCAACAATGGCAACAATGGCATCCACACCATCAACGTCGGCGGTGGAGGAGGTAACTACCCAATCCATCATGGCGGCCACGCGACCCAATGGACTCCTGCGAACGGGCATGGAGTGACGTCATCCGGAGGGACATCTGAACAAAGCGCCGGAGAGAGCGTGGCTGTCGCGTCGCCATTACAGAGTGCAGTGCGTGATCACGCGCTCTTCGTACAACACGGCGCAGGTGAGAGAACGTTGTGGTGCATAAAATGGTTATATATTTTGAACTTTCTCGAATTTAGAGTGATTTTAGTAGTTACGATTTATAAACAATTTTTTCTCGAATTATCGATAGTTTATAATAATACGTTCTTGTGTAAGTTTCTTTCGTTTCGTTGAATACCAATTTGTTGGTATTCTGTTATTATAACGCGTACCGAACTACATTTATTCTTATTTTCGAAGTATGCTGAAATGTTAATTCCATTTCTGCCTTGAGGATTCTTGATCGGAATGGATGGGATGATCCCTTGCTTGCATTCGAAGAGTAATTATTTTATTGTCCTCCGCGTTGTCATAGGAAGTTTGTTACTACATTTTTGACAATAAAAAATTATTATTACTTGGATCTTCCTCGATTACTTCGATTTTTCTGGACTTCTTTGACCTTTCTCGAATTTGACCCTTATCTGTTATTTGACCCTTCTCTTTTATTTTTCCCTTCTTGATTTCTTGATTATTCGACCTTTCTCGATTACTCCGAAGTTATCCGATTACTTCGAAAATTAGTGATTACATCGATTTTTCATAATAACTATTGTTGAGGAAAAGCTTTCCGTGAAAGAAATTCTGAAATAAACCCTGCATACACAAGGACAGAATATACTTTGTTTTGAAGGGGATAATTATATTATTATTATTATTATTATTGGGGCTTTAGGGCTCGCCAACAACTGGATCATTTGAGCCCTAGGGATTATTATACAAGGGGAAAGTGATAGCAATCGATTGAGGATAAAAAATAAAAAGTCTTAGCACTCGGTTAATGATACGACGAGAAATGATTCACTGAGATAACTGCGTATTAAAAAAATTGTGGTTGAGAACGAAGTATCAAAGATTTATACATACTTCTAGCTCAATTTCATTGTGAGCAGCGAACTAAAGCGTACTAGCAGAATTAAATGTGGTACTTCTTTGATTAAACTTCCGTATCGTTTAGAAAATAAAGTAAGAAATCTTTCTTTTCCACGTCACATGAGACACACTCGCATAGCTTATGACTAGCAGTTTCCTCGTCTCTTCCACGCATATATGTACTGTCCTCTACTTTCCCAATTTTCTTCAGATAGGTCCCGAAATGTCCATGACTCGTCATAATTTCTTTCATTCCTTCTCCTGGGTCAAACCTATTCCCCATCTTCTTTCGATGTCTCATATATTGTATAAACATTGAGTCCTTTTCTCGATCTTACCCACCGGATTTCCCACACACTCATTTGCCTCTTCGTCAATTTAAACTTTGCGCCTTCTTCTTCAGTTCGTGTTATTCCGTCATCATTTTGCAAGCTTCCGCTTTATTCCATTGCATACCGCAGCGATAATTTTTGGATGTGTAAATCTATGTATACTGTGCACTCTATTTCACGTACTGCGATAAATAGATATCACCACAGAAACTGTTCCCCAAAAATTCGTGGCGACGCCCAGATGAACTAATGCTACCCGCATAATGTTTTCGTAAAAAACGTGAAAACTTCCGTTCGCGAGAGAGGAGTGAAAATCCAAAATATCTTACTGACTAGCAATACAATTTCTCAGGTGGAGGTGATTCACACAAGAAACTACCTCTGCGTTCCTCGAACGTGGTTCACCACCCCAATCCAAACAGTGTGCGTCACCATGGGAACCCCGCACTCAACCCTCTTATTGGAGGCGGTGGAGGTGGGGGTTATAACGTCCTGGATGGTGGCGACGGAGGACAGTTGGGGACTGGGAGCGTCCTCACTTCCCTCACACCGTATCCTCTGATGAGTGGCGATTCCAATGGAGGACCTAAAGCTTACCTAGGTAAGATGTTCTACTTGTCAAGGATGTGGACATTTATGCGGATTTTGCTAATGCACGATATTGCTTAATGGTGTCAGCATGGTTTTACAAAATATCATTATCCTAGCCCAGAGTAATTGGAAATGGTTCAGTTATTGAGAACTAGTTGAATTCACTTCCATTAGGTATTTAATTTTTGCATAATTATCCGTTTTTCAATATCCATTTATTTATCTTACTCATTCGACAGGTCATAAAAGAAAACTAGATGCATAAAAGATTTTCAACACAATTTATTTCAATAAATTTATCAACACAATTTATTGTTCGATCTACTCATTAGGTTAGATTTTTTCACACTTAAAATAACTTACATTAGTTACGCATATAACTATACCATAAAATTTAACAAGAACATCACGCTGTTACGTATATTCTTTCAATAAAAAAAAAAAGATAATAATGTTTAACGCCAAAAACATTTGGGAATAAAACTACGCATAATAATCAAAACTAAGAATCAGAAACAAGGAACACATAAATATGCTTGCTAAGAATGAACAACAGTGCGTGCTCATAAGGAAAATGAACGAAGACAGTTGCCGATTTGTTCCCCGAGAATCTAGACAATTCTAGCTTTTGATTTAGTTAATATTGAAAGTGGGGTTAGGTTGCACTGGTTGTTGGTTCAGAGAATGTGGTTGTCATATGTGTTTGCGTTTTTGAGGCATTGCTTAAACGTATGAAAGATTGAAAAAATTGCAGCATAGGAAAAGCGAATACGATGGAAAATAATCGTTCATTCTCTGCCATATTCTGCAGTTTAAGTGAATTACGAATGACGCAAACATTTATGTACGTAAGAGTAGTGACGATGAAAGATATTCTTACTCTCTTTTTCCGAGGTGTCTTTTTTTACCCATTTTATCCCAAATATACAGGATGAATTTGAGCAATGCATACAAACTTTAGTGGTAGATCTTGGAAAGAATAAGGAAGAAAAAATATATCCGGAAATCCGTGGGGTTCATACTAAAGGTCAATTAAGTGATTCATAATTTCTTACGAGAATACAGTGAAATTACATAGTGTCATACAGCCACCATAACACGATCCGTTGGAATTGGTCTCCATGGGTAAACATTGTATGTTGCGGTAATATTATGTGCAGATGGCTAGGTATTTGAATCAGTAGCGCACCCACATAGTGTTTACATACGGAAAGGCAAATGGCTACTGGTGGCAGGCTGCAAAACTGCACCGGGAAACTTAACTCCACTGACAAGAACCGCAGCATACAATGTTCGCCCTTGGAGACCAATTATAAAACTTCATGTAATGGTAGTAGCATGACGCAATGCAATTGCAATGTATTCTCAGTAAGAAATTATGAGTTTATTAAATGACCCCTAGCATGGACGCCATGAATTTCCGGACATAAGTTTATTTAGACATTTTTGTCCCTTATCGTCTCTGGGATCAACCCTTAAAGTTTGTACACTTCGCTCAAAACCAACCTCTATAAAAACGTGCTTCCTCCGCTCAGAAACTTCCCGTGAAGAGGAAAAGGTTTAATTTGTGCGTGTGGTGTGCCTGCGTGCGTAGCAACGCTGTCTGGTGCGGGTGGTGGTGGCGGTGCAGTGCCTGCTTTGGTCATCCCTATGTCGCACCTCCAATCACTGGCCACAGGTCCGTTGCCGGTGGTCGCCACGGGAGGTACTCTACTGGCGCAGCCTTCTCCGACTATAGGAGCCGCTGCTATAATGCAGGTACGAAGCTCAATATTTCTTTGTTTACTTTATTAATAATTTTAACAGATATTCTAGCAATATGTGTAATATATATGATGATGTGTTAATTTCATTTCTTATTTTAATGAAATTTGTTTAAAATATATTAAAAAACAAAATTTGTTATAGATATGTTTTTTAAACTTTATGTATTATTTTACTAGGGGACAGAGCAACGCTCGCATTCAGCCAATATATATAATGTAGAGAAATTGAAGAGTATGAGAAAGACGTTAAATCGTACAAGGGAAAGAGTTGCATAGGGAGTATAAAAGAAACACAGATTTGTGTATATAACAAGGTAACTCCACACTTAACATACTGAAACCCAGCTCTCTCTTCCAAACAAATGAATCAGAACGAATTAATGAATGCTTAAGAATAATATACCTTATTGTCGAAGCAATAGATATGATTGCATGATATATTGCGTAATTGTCAAGTTATCTTCTCATTGTTTACATCGAAGAATGCGTTGAAAATGGTATTTAAGATGCCCGAATATTCAATCATATGATGTAAAGTATTCCCTTTCATCAGAACATTGGACAATTTCAAACACAACAATAAATAATATGCTTCACAACTGGATTGACTGCTGAAGCAACTCCTCGGTGCTTGTGTCCTGCCACACGCGATTGGCGATTGTTTTCTGGATCTGCTCTCGCGAAACCTGGAGACGAGCGCACTCTCTGCATAACAAGACGAACTTCACTTACTTACTGACGGCTCCGGTCTGGCAGCTATGAAAGCCACGAGGGCAATGATTAGAATACAAAATACTGCGCAGAATACTATAAATCTTTTGCGCGCTAACATCAAGTTAATTGCACTGCGCAGGTCCCAAGAGTCACTTGAAAGCTTAGATGTCTCTTCGCTCCAGCTACATTTCTTCTTCATATTATTCTTCAATATGTTTCGAAACAGGGAGGAAAGAACATCAAGAAGAAAATTTGTGAGAAAACTTAGGAAGGACTCACAAGTACTATGGAGACAGTGAAAAATGGTGTGAAACGTATAAATATATAAAGTTGTTTTCTTTGTGGGGCTTTAAGGGCTCTTTATATAATTTTTAATATCTTCATATAATTTTTAATATCTTCATATAATTTTTAATATCTTCATATAATTTTTAATATCTTCATATTGCATTAAATTAAAATTTTATTTCAATTCAATTTTCTATTTTAAAAAAAATCTTAAGGGTCGATTGCAAATTATATAATGCACTCTGCGGGGAGGTTTCTTAATAGCGTTACGGTGCGTTATGGTGTGGTAGTGGGGGAGGGGGAGAGGGCGTTGACCTTGGTGTTACGTAACACTACATTTCGCAGAGTTTATTTTATGAGGTAATTTAAATTTTAAAGTTTGTCGCTGTAGATCGTGAGCTCGGCCGCTCGCTAGTGCACAGAGCAAGAAATATTAAACCTATATGCGCAAATTTTTCAAAAAGCAACATATACTTTGCTTCTTTGAGGGGATGAGTCTATCATTAAACCTATTTACTTATATGGATATTTAGCACAAAATACCAAGAGACCGAGATACGGTCAGATTTATTCATTATAAAAATATTTTTCAGTCAATTTTTATAAAATGAATTTATATAGTTTTTCCGTAAGTATATGATGTGTTAATTTCATTTCTTATTTTAATGAAATTTAGTTAAAATATCTTAAAAAACAAAATTTGTTATAGGTATGTTTTTTTAACTTTATGTATTATTTTACTAGGGAACAGAGCAACGGTCGCATTCAGCCAATATAAAAATATTTTCAATTGAATTTTTGATGAGTGAATTTTTATTTTACCGATTTACCTATTACTGTACTGATGCTAATGCATTTATTTCTTATAATACGGATGACTATCAAGATGTCACGGAGTGACGCCCACGCTACGAGGGAATATGTCATAGTCATCCGTAACGAATGTGGTGCGTAGCTTAAGCGTAAAACATTCCACGGAAATTAAGGGCTCTAATGACCTAGATATTGGCGAGCTCTAAATCACCAATTAAAAAAAGGTAGTCAACTGTCATGAACTGTAGGTGAGTGTCCAGCGGATGTATCTCAGAAGGTGTTTCGTTCACAGACAAAAACCGATTTAAACTTATACTTATTGTCCGAAAGCGAATTGTCCCAAGATCGACACTTAAGCCATTCGATTCCTGATACTGAAAATCGCTTTATATATCAAGTCTGAGAAAAATCTCACCATAAATTTATGAGATTGCCGATTTCAACTTACAATTACTGCCCACATAATAAGAGTAAGATGTGTCCTCTCATTCAGTAACGAAATATATGTTCCTTGATGCAGGGTCATTCTCTTCCTATGGCGACGCTGGCGACCGGCTTCAAGTCCTTCGTCCCCACACTGTCGACACCCCCCTCCAAACCATCACCTACGTCGTCAACCAAACACCATTCCCACTCCCATTCCTCCCACCACCCACACTCCCTCCATTCCCATCACCCCCACCATCACCATGGACAATCCTCCCATGCGCAGCAGACTCAACCGCAGGCGCAGGTAATTTGCTTTTCGTCTATCTCTGTACTGCACAGTGGCACGTATTATACACATAGGCGGTCACACGGCACCGACCGCACTCTACGGTATTTGCTGAAATCATCAACATTGACTTTCAAGAAAAAAAATCATAAATATAGTTATTTGGAACTGACATAGAGGTTTCATACATGTGTTCCTCCAGAGTACATGCACGTGGATAAGTTAACTTTCGGTCGGGTGAAAATGACGACGAGTCGGAGAACGACGCCGGGTCTCCCACATTTTTCGCAGGGGTAGCTTTTGCTTTCCACAAGTGTACGCCATTTACACCCAAACCTAAGCCCCGGCTTTCGTTTCTCGCCACGTCACAACTTTCACCCGATCGAAGGTTACCACATATTTGGTTTCAATTTACGATTACACAATGAAACCGACTTAACTGTTCCGGCTCTATATCGCGCGTCCCTTCGCTAGTCAAGCGTCGTGAGTTGTGATTTTAAAACTGACTTTAAAAAGACAGAGGCACCTCTTGGTACGAGATCACACACACACAAAAAGAACACTATTCACATGTTATACACATAGGCAAACTTCATGTTATAATAAAGTAGACTCGATCAAACTCGATCAAAGCCATTTTTGTCCGTCTTTTTCGGAAATTGGGCCACTATGAACAGTTTTGGACGTGAGATCCGCAACCTTTGTACGTGGCATCCCAACCTCATAACTTCCGAACTATAAAGATGGAACGTCATATGCCAACGTTTAGAGAAATCATTTCTTCCCTTTGAATTTGGATCTCAAATCCAATTCCAGGGTACTCGTATCCATAGTACATTGCCATGGTAGTTTTCCATCTTTAAAGGATTAGTATCTGAACTCGAACTAATAATTAACACGAACCGTCAAAGTAGATAACGAAAATAGTTAAAATGTAAGGTATTTGTTTATTTATACTCTGTGGTTTGCTTTCCAATATTTCTATGCGGCACGCAGCGCTACTGGGAGATGAGTTTAAGAACTGGTGAGAGAAAATGAGTTGTGTCTCAAAGCAAATTGTAAAAGAAATAGTGCATAGTTATAATATAAGATTAAGCTACGTCCAGAGTCTATTAATTCATCTTTGGAATTAAATAAATAATTCAAAACTTACGACCTTTTATGGACGAATAAAAAAGATATCACTCGTCCGTAAAAGTTCTTAAGTTTTCAATAATTTCTTTAATTAGATTTACGTAATGAACGTTAATAGTATAGTAGACTTATCTTTGGAATGGTAAAACTCATTTTGGAAAATTGGTGCAGTTTGACGGAAGACAAACTGCAAAGAAAATGGTACCTTAGAAATATGACATAGCAATACAGTTTCTGTTCGAATAAACAAAATGACCCAGGAAAAGAAACGGAAGGTTGCAAGAGTACAAATAATCGTATTGTATTTCATTTTGCTACTTTTTTCACTCAAAAATGAATATTGGAAGTATCCCTAGTATTAGGAGCATATTTGCGAATCTTTTAAAAACGTACTGGAAAGAAATATTAGTGTTATATTCGTCTTAATTTACTACTACTCTTCAAACGTAAAAATATGTTTCACTCACGTTTCGTCTTTGGTTTGCGACTTCGTCAGGTGATACGTTAATAATACGGTAATCTAGTAACATGATGTGAATTAAATTATTTAATATTTAACAACAGATGATTTAAAAACAATGAAACAAAAACACATAATCCGTACATTACATTGCCATAATTTATATTTTAAAAGAAATATATAATTAGTTTATTGTCCTCCACGTGGTCGCATACAGTTTGTAACTATTTTTTTGACAAAATAATTATTTATGTGGTTTGTGTATACAGCTTCTTTCTTGTCGAGCCATAATTAATGATCTAATTAAGAACTCTCGGAATGAGATATGCTTCCAGTAAAAATCATCTTCTTGTCAAAATTAATTCTAAAGGTTCTTTGTATTTCTGGAGACGTTTGTTCTCCACTAGTCTAAATAAAAAATTGAATTATGTTACAGTTCACGCGTCTGGTCCTGAACCAAGGACAATCCGGTTTGAGCACATCCGGAAGCAACCTGCTTGGTGGAAGTCTGAGCTCCAGCAACGGACCCAACCATCACCATCACACCAGCAGTGGAAGCGGCAACAACCACTACCATCACCACTCAAACAACCAACACAACAACAACCATTACAGCAGCAGCAGCCTCTATAACAACAACAACAACCACCACGGTGGGAGTGGCCACAGTCATAGTTCATTGCCCAACAACGTCATCAACAGCGGAGGCATCCTTGTGGCGAACAACGATGGTTTCCGGCTGAACAACGTTGTTCCTTATGTGCCTCAAAGTCATCGGCCGAGGAACAACGCGCAAGGACATAGGGGTGTCAAACATTCCAATACTGCTCCACTCTTCAACATGAAGGCAGGTGATCAATTAAAACACTATTTATATTATTTTATGTTGTTTATTAATTATTATTATTTATTATTCCTTCATGCACTGCTTCAAGATGTAGTAGCCAGTTATTTTCCAAATTTCTCGAGAGAGCAACCAGTCTTCTGAGAAGGAAATTTGATGCGGAGTAATTTTAAAACACCTTCCTTAGTACGAATGCAGTTCCGATGAGAGCTGTTTTCTGAATATCCCTTTCAAGTAGTGTACCGGGAATCATTGCCAAGTTCTTGGACATTCCGCAAGGTATCATTCCCTGAGCCCCAATAATTATAAGACTGGCCTCCATATTCATTTTCCAAACACGACTAACTTCAATAGCAAGATCTTCGCATTCTCATCTTGTTTGTCGACTAGATTTTTGTCACGAGAAACATATATCTGCCAACAGGACTGACTCTTTCTCTGCATCTCTTATATCTCTCTCTGGCCGGTTTGCCAAGATTGTTCTATATTATTATTATTACTATTATTGGGATTTTCGAACTTGTCAACATCTAAGCCACTAGAACCCTCGGTTTGTCTACTGTTGATCTGGAGGATGAAAGCTGAGTCTCTGGTTACCTGCTCTACCAATCACTGAAATCTCCAAGGAATGTGGCGTTGCCCAGATAGTAGGGCTATTAGTATATTATTGGCGTTCTTCAAATGAAAATATAAAAAAAAGATATCACAGATTTTCTTGTATTTTAGAAATATATTTTTTTATACAATTACTGAATCATCGATATCTGTTTAAAATCCTTTCGATACCTTTTTTTCAAAATTTTTATTTATTTTCTGAACCTACTTCATTTTTTTTATTTCACATATTTTTGTTTCTTTTGTTACTTGCAGAACTCTATCAGCTGGCGTCGAGGTAAATTCTCATTCTCCGTCACATTTAGAAGTAATTTCAATACAAATGTAAAATAATTTCTCGATTTTTTCATACAATATGACCGTTCTGTCTAACTCCAGCAAACACGCCGTCATGCGATGTCAAACGTGCATCAAAATGGCTGCTAGAGCAAATTGTCAGAACCTTATGTATCTATCATAGTGGAATAAGATCAGTTGTGCCCGTCACGAGCATGCAGAAGCCAATCATTATCAAGAATTTTTTCGGTGCGGACGTATTAGGATATCGCTTCACGCCTACAAATCAGTCAAACATGTTATATAAATCTGAACAACTTTAACTTCCCTCTCAAAATAAAGTGTTGCGTTTCATTGGTTGGTCAACTTTCCCTTCCACCTCGATACGTAATGGCACACCTTATTTTATATTACCATATCGTTAACGCATTGGTGCTGCACTCTGTTTCAGGATCTCGGAAACAGCGGTCACGACCTCATAAACGGAGGCGGTAGCAGTCACAAGGGGAACGGAATCAACAATGGTGGAGGAAGTGTACTCGGCTTGGGTCAACTACAAGGCAGCTCTCTGTCTCAACTACATGGTGAGTATAGACGAGTTCATTCTTCGTTCTAGAATGAGACAGGGTTGTCTCCTGTTATTGTATTGTTGGGAACTGACATGACAAGACTCGCGTGATACTGGCACTTCACTTGGCATTGCGTATTTGTGTATTTACCATAATACCCCAAACACAAGACCCAAACACGACCAAAACCTGAAGAGCTATTTGTCTGCATTTGCTGTATTAATTAACTCTATTGTGACGAATGCGCAAATACACAAACACCAGTATAATCTTCTTGTCGGTTTTTTAGTCTCTCATCAAAGGACTCGACGAAGGAAAATATTTGCGTTGACTGTTCACTCTGTAGCAAGCGCGTGATGGAGACTTGTTAATATTCTGGTTTTCTTTAACCTATATTATGATTTATAGAATTATATCAAAAGCATCCTCGCATTTGGGCACATGAATTATCCACATCCAGCGGTGCCTTGTTCGTCGTGCTTCTCTTGTAACTATATATTTATGCAACATGTATTGATAACATGAATTAAAGAAAAAATATGCCGCTCCCGCTGTAAATAGGTCCATCAATGGTACAAACAAACAAATTTGGCATGATTGAGCTGTTTGCTTGTTCAGTCCATGTGTGGATGTCTTGTTTGTGATATTTGTAAATATTATATATTTGTGAATATTATATTAAATTTTTAATAATTCAGAAATACTATCGTGGAAGAGATTAATCCTTGTTTTGAGTGCGTCATGTTTAATTACGTTTAAAATTCTACAAAGCAAATTTGGATTCGCATGAAGTTGATTTAACTAAAACAATTCAAAATTTAATTACATTAATTTTCTCAGATTTCATTACACTAATTTCAAAATATTTGAGGTTGAAATGAAGTAAAGAAGAATTTTTTTTCACTATATCAACATAACTTTTGAAGCAAATAAATATATTTCTCTTTTGTTCCTATAATACAGTTGATTAAGTTAATATAAGTAGCAAAGGAGTACAATCCTCTTTTGTCTGTAACGAAGAACTGACTAAAAATATTTGTCATTAAATACAATATCAGTTAAGAGCAGAGACGCACCTAAAAAATCCTCAATCTTTAGTTCCAGGGAGCTCGTCCCTGCAGAACCTGCATGGCTTGTCATCCAACCTTCAGAGCCTTACTTCCAACCTACAAAGTTACCAAGCGCTTCACGGAGTCCATGGGATGGCAGGTATCCAGGGTCTCCAGGGACTGGCTTCCAACAATGTTCCTGGCAATATTCAATCTCTGCAGACGTTACAAGTGGCATCTCCAGCACTGAAACAGGCGTTGCAAGCGCAGGTAAGATATTAGAGTGTTTTTGAATAACGTTCACGCTTCCTAGCGTATACGTTCCGTGGATGACGCTAAAAGCGTAACGTTCATGGAAAGAACGAGTGTAATCGAAGCATTTTGCATAGCATACTTTTGACTTAAGTCATACAAAAAATTGTATACCCACACGAACTACATCTATGCAAACGTACACAAGTAAACTATACTTACTGTAAGCACACCAGCACGTGCTCATACGGCACACACAACCATCAAATCTCTCGCATACTCTCTCAGATATAAACATAACCTCAAATCCAGACCAGAATCCGCCATAACCTCTCTCACTAGAGTACCACTAAAATCATACACAAACAGAGGTGTTGTAACGTACTACGTTCGCTAGGAGAGTTAGTGTACCACTAAATACTGAGCATGCGCACAAGTAATTTGCATGTGAATAATGTAAACCACAGCTCACAGGTACGCTGTAGAAAAAGTTCCTATTTCACTAAAACACGTTGCAAGCTACTGATTGCCGAACCTCCCAGCAACTTGTGGTCGAGTCATTATTACAAGATGTCGAGTAAGGGGTAATTCTCGACCTCGATACATACATTAATACGCAAATGTCCCAATAATATTTAGTTCCGTTTCTGCGTAAGCGAACGGAGCAAATCGCACAAATGAATTATCGTACTTTAGAGCATTGAAAGGAGTGTTTACAATTCCCTGTTATTTCATTTTTCACCTTCTTCTTTTGCGAAAACAGAATTAACAAAAATATCAAGGAAAGACTTTACTTGACTCATTCATTTGAAGTGGACGTAACTTGACTATTTGAGTCCTGACAAATGAAAGTGTTTGGTAAGAAATAAACAAGCTTCGGAGAGAATTGAACGTCAGTTACGTAAAGCTCCATTAATATAATATCAGATACATATAATATTTATAACAGTTACATACTATTCACAACTGTTCTGATGTCCTGTTTAGGTTGTTAATGCTAAGTATGAAACAGGGTGAAACCTGCCTACAGCTAGAAGATATGGGTGACAGTAGTATCTACCATATTATTAAGCTTGGTAATTGTGGTGCTTTAGCAACATTATCAAAGCATGATAAATTAAAAGTCGTTTCTATGTTGCTCATTTTTTTTATTATTGGTATTAGAAAGCTTTTTCGGCTGCATAGCAACCATCATCAGTAACATACACTGAGTGTTAAGGAATACATTCGCCAAAAATATTCCTTAACACTCAGTGTATGTTACTGATGATGGTTGCTATGCAGCCGAAAAAGCTTTCTAATACCAATAATAAAAAAATGAGCAACATAGAAACGACTTTTAATTTATCATGCATATTATTAAGATAAATAAAATTGACTTTCGGCATAAAAGTAAAGATTCATGTCGTACAGGATATTAGTTTCAAAAATCTAGTATTTATTATTAGTATTGATAAGGATGTCAAGGACTGAAGGACGATTGTGGACCTGTCGTATGATTTTTTCTTCTATTTATTTACTGTTGCATCTGTGTCTCTCGACATTCCAAGACTTCATACACAAAACATCTTATCACAATACAAAATACATATCTATTATTTATCAATAAATCTTCTAATTTCCATGTGATATGATTTCTGTCGTTCTTTCATTCTATCATTTATTAATATTATTTCATCTAGAAAGTCTTTGAAAATATTGTGACTCTTCTCTGTTTTTATCATTTCTTCCCCCAGAGTTACAGGCGTTCCTTCCGTTTTCATTCTCGGGATGTATTTCGCGCGTTCTTCTCCATAGAAGGGACATTTCCAAAAAAAAAAATGTTCACGTATCTTCTCCCTCACTGTACATGCACATGCCATCATCTGTAATGTGGAATATTTTCAGACACATCCTGAGTTAAAATGTTTGCGATTCATGTGAGCATATCTTACATTGCCAATAAACTCCTTCTTTTTCCTTCCTTTGGTTCATTCCAACGCACTTGACAATAATTTCTCCGCTATTTTCCTCTTCAATCCCTGTTTCGTAAGTTATCATTTCTCCATATTTCTATTTTCCCAGATCGTCGCATTATTATATTACTTTGTGCTAACTAGGATAGATTGCCTGGTCATCAAAATACTTAGAAATCACTTGTTTCCAGGGCCTGTCGTTGCCTTCGGCGCCGGCAGGAGCGTTGAAGAATCTTCCGTCTGGTTCCACTGCGATGCCCATCATTTCCCTGAGCGATTACCTCAAGATGACCACAGCACCGCACACGTTCGGGGGATCCCCGGTCGACTTCTCCCAGGGTGCATTGCGGCAGTTAATGCAGCGGCAGAATACTCCATTGTCACTCGCCACGCAGGTACGATTCTTGGTGTCGAGTTGTCTACGTTCACAAGTAAACCTTCCGAGTATGTAAGAATTATAGAGTAAATTAGTTAAACTGATAATCATGATTCATTCCATCCATATAATTACAAAATAATAATAAATAATAATCTTAGGAATCACTGACCACAATTATCAGTAGTAGTGGTCAGTGAGAAATTTATGTCTACACAAACGATAAACAAAGTAATTTTGTGCCGTTATTTCTATTAAATTGCTCTCTGTGGCGTTTGACATATTCAAATTCACTTAACTACAAGAACAATAACATACAGCTAAGATATAATTTTTTAAGACTGCATTACAATTTGTAGACACAAGACAAAAATAACAAAAATATTTTTTAACCGTATAAAAATAATATAAATATATTAAATTCACTATTCATACTTAAGAAATATTCAAAATCGTCAAGCTAAGGAAACATTTAAAAAGGTTAAATCTGGTAGAGTCAATAGTCATTCTTTCAAATTTGATGAAAAAACTATTCTAACTGGAGCAAAACTTTTAATTTATTCTGGCAACTGGTTGAAGTATTTTGGTACGGTGTAGTGAAAAGATTGTTTTAAAAAGAAATTTTGTTACTCTTGGAAGCATAAAATTTTTATTGGAACCTCTTCTGGTGTTATGGTAAAGATTTGTAGCACCTGCATTGACATTGTTAATATAAAAAGCACTGTTGGTGACACATGATCCATAACAGTGTCAATACATACATCACGGTATACAAGTCACACGCGTAATTCTTAGTTAACTTGTCATCTGGGCCTGCATCATTTTGCTGTTCATCCCGCGTCAAAGCGACCGTTTCATCTTACCTCCTTCAGAATGTTACGCAACGTTCCCACTTCTGTCACATACTTTTGAAAGGTGTCACATATTTCTTTAAACTTCATTGGATAATTATTTTTATTCAAGTCCATTACATACGAGTGTCTTTCATTTACTTGTTTTGAAAACACTGCTCTCTCCATGCCATATAAATCGTATTCACATAGAGAATGTCCTGCACTTTCTTTATCCCTTGCACACATTCTCATTTATCCACATCCTTCACAATTCTAAGGGTACTCACATTTAAATTCAAGAAGTATCGTATTTGGGTTGAACCATCTCTTATTTAGTTGTCGGTAATTAAATTTTTCTTTATAAATAACATATTTTTCCCTGTCGCACTCTCATACAGTCTACTTAGCCAACCTCTTAATGACCGAAAAGTCTTCTTTTCTCATGCGAAATAAACGTAAGCTTCCGCGGCTGCAGTCAAGATACTTGTATACTTAGTTGTCTGGGGTAAACTGCGTCTCAGGAGACAGGACTACCAACATTTCGTCCACATCTGCAGAAAACGACAGCAACGTATACTCAAAGCCGTGTAACATCACCGAAAATTATGAAATGTGGCTGCCCAACGCAAATTGTCAACTTCTACAAGTTTACATAATATCCGAATAAATATTAATAGAAGCGACTAATTGATGTAAAGAAATACCAGTTAATAACACAACAAACAAACACACAAGGTAATATTCGTTCTACACGATCGATGCAGAAATAAGAGAACAACGTCACAAGAGCACGTGACTTGAATTAGTGTCCGAGGTTGGCGTTGGATTTAGGTTTTCAGAAATTCGCATGTCCTGCCAACGTAAGGTACAAATATTATTACTCTTATGGAGGAAGTAAAAACGTTGGCTACATTGAGTGCAAGCTCTGTACCAACATCACGTCAGTTATATCAACAAATAAATAAATAAACATATAAATAATTTATTTTCTAAAGATCTGTTAGAAACTATCTATGACCACGTTGACGAAAATAAAGTAATTTACATTGACTAACTACTAAACACTAAAGAGCGTTTCCTTTCGGGTTTTTTTTTCTTAAGTGAAATATTCTCAAAGCAAAGAAACATTACTTCGAGTGAAGGTCCGTTCGATTCCGACATTGCCTTGAAGGCCACAGGAGAATTGCTGCAAAGCTGGTTGTTCTCTTTACTGCCACGTGGTTTATCCCCGACAACCGAGAATATGTTTTCAGAATACGTCAAATTTTGAATGAAAATGGAAGACGGGACCGAGATTCGAACTGCGAGATTCACATCTGGTTCCAGTTGACTGACATGCAACTTGCGGACCCACTGACTCAACTTGCGCGCCCTGAGATGGTCTCACAGAAATTAGAATCCTCATGTGAGGCGATTTCTTTAGGAAGAATTTGATTGAAATCTCTTAAATTGCAGCGAAGTCCTGAGTTCCAATCTCGGCCCCATCTCCCATTTTCATTCAACAAAATATAAATAACCTGGCGGTGAGGTTCACCGCAATTTAGGAGATTTCTGTATGTTTGTGAACTCCATGGTGTGTTTGTCTCTGCAGGGAGTGGTGAGTCCGGGCGTGGGAGGAGCTGGCAGCGATACCGCGGACATGCAGCGCGCTCTGGCAGCCTACAACAGCATGCTTTCCGTCGCGCTCTTCAGTACACCTCGCCCCCACGGTGGCGGCGGAGGCGGTGGAGGCGGCAACGGTCTCCAAGGAGCGTCATCGTCCTCCCTCTTGGATCTCCGACCCCCACCTCGATCACACGGCCTTTGAGGTCCTCCTCTCGACTGACGCAACGGTTCTAGAGTTCGCTACACGGATCTTACAAGATGGCGGAAGTGAGCTGCACACAATGGCGGGCAGTCACTTATTTTTGTAACTCTACTGTTCTGGTGTTCCAGACAAATGCTTCTCCTTCCTGAAGTGGTATGGATGGTAATTCTTACTAGTAACCATCTTTAACACAAAAGGTGGAACATGGGAAAGTAAAATTGTGACACGATCATACTGCGTAACCAAGTTTTATCGATCATTGGTCACGTTTGTCTACGCCTTTAAACTTGAAAATTCTTTTACGTAAATCTCGCGATGTCCAATGTGCAAGAGAGCGATGCCGTGAATTTGATCGCAAATATCTATTGGATAAATGAGGAGAAAGTATAGAGGAAAAAATAGTCACTATAATCATTTCATACCAAAGAACGTGATTAACTTTTGTCAGTCTCATAAGATACTCTACAATAAACCCTAAGAAAATGATATTTAGATAATAATACCCTCTCACGCTGTGCATGACGATTTCGATATTTATTGCAGGTTTGATGTTTTTTCAGACCCAAACTCTTGTATAAAGTCAACATTTTATCTTTTTCATTCCTTCATGAAAAAGAATTGAAAAAGTACTAAATAAGTTGGAAACAATTTGGGCACACATATCAAAATACATTGTCTTATTTAACAAAATTTTCTGATGACACCCCTGCGGAGGAAGATTAGCTAGTTGAACTTTTTCGCGCAATAAGTTGATTAATGTCTCTATTTTGTTGAAATAATAGAAAATAAGAAGAGGGGCAACTATCAGCACCTATGATAGAATCAATAATACGTGTAACTTATTTCAACTTGATATACCATCGATACAAAGTCAAATTGCTCGTTGGCTTGGTAATGTCAACTCAAGAATACGAAGTAGATACCGTTATAAATGTTTAGCTGCGAATTTCAATTAAGGTGCAGTAAAATTAAAAGAAATACTATGTATGAAGCAATTTAGAGTGAGTGTCAGCTTTCTTAGTAAAAGTTTATTACCACTGTTTCATCAATGACTTGTTTATTTAATCATTTACTATATTCCACAAATATGTTTTTTCTTTCAAGAACAGAGTATGTTATTTTCATGGGACATCAATATTTTTTCAACGTCATATTTCCTATTGGTACAAGTAAAATTTGTTCCGAATAAAACTGATAAGAACATTGAAACTTAGGGTCCATGAAAAAGACTGAATAGCAAATTTATTGTCAAGATAAAATGTCCTTGAAATCATTGAAATCAATATTATTAGTTCATGTTGATGCTGAACTTGAATAGTTGTCAGTCAACGTTAATTTTTGATAAAATAATCTATTTTATTCCAATAACCCAAGTAATAGATTTCTCCCATTTCCGATCAATCTCGTAAACAATACCATCATAGACGTTATCACCTCCATAGTGGAATACGACAGGTGTGCCCTCCCCGAGTAAGCGCAGTGCAAGTCATATTCAACACATTTTTCGGAGCGAGCGTATTAGAAAATCGCTTTATTCCTACATCTCAGTCAAACATATTACATAATTTATATAGCACCTTCAAAGTCCCTCTCAAAAATATCTTACGTTTCACTGATTGGCCAACGTTCCCCTTCACTTCGATGCGCAACTTGTGTTACCATGTTAACATCTCGGGTCCAAAACAAATCCCTAATATCACGGCCATCTATCACCTCCCAAGAAAGTAAATTGTTTCACCAAAGAACTTCGATTGATCATCGCGGTCCAGCGAGTTTTCTACATTCGCTTGTTTTCGACCGCACAAGTAAGCTCGGAGTAAAAACGAAATGACTGTACCAAAAGAGAAACTCTTCGGGTCGACGAAGCTCGGTTGCTTCGCGGTTTCATGCCTAATTGGTTGAAGCACGCGCGGAGAGATTCATTTGAATTCGCCTATAAGCAGGGGAGCCAACGCAAATTTATAACACATTTTTCAGACGTACCAATTAACATTTGGGTTGTTATAATTTTTGTAGAATTATGGAGGAACAATACTCCCGGTTAAGTTTTGAAAGGGAGAAATTTCGACAACTTTCAGATCATTATAATGTTCACAACTGGACATCCCTTGGGTTTACGGTTGATTCGGTCAGGGACTTAGTGGAGTTAACAATATTGACTCATTGAGGAGAAAGGAAGGACAAATAAATTGGCTTCTGATGCTTAATCCGCCATGGAAGAAATGAAAGCGAAAGTAGGAAAAGCAAAATTAAAAGAGATTGTTCTTCCATTTCACCGCACCTCCGTCAATTAATAAGAGTCCATAATTGGCATGAAGTCCTCTTTGTTATAATTACAACGACCTACACGTCTAAAATGAGTTGAAATTGAATAAAACCAAATTAAGGTTTAATAGAGCACTATTATTGTTCATTTAAATATTCATGTTAAAAGAATGTAATAAAATTTGATAGAACTTATGTACAGGACTTGAGGGACACCCAATATAAATTCCGACCTGAAGTTCACTGCAATACTTTTCTGAGTCAAATAAATAAATATACCAGATTATCAAGATTTTTCATAAACGTTTTTGCTTTGGAGCTTCAAAATTTAACATTCCTTGTGGAAGGATAAAAAAGTCAATTTCTTTGATAATATAGCATCATCATTTATTTTCAAATCTTTCCCTGTAATACTGGAGGAATAGATCGATCCCCAAGCTAAGATAATATTTTTATGTGTGATTTAAAAAAAGCACTCGCACTAGAAAAATTGTGGCGATTCTCTTTACATCTTGAGGAAAGAAAATATTGTAAGCAAATGAGAAATACTTTTGAACCCGAAAAATAAGTTAACTGCATTCCTTGAACATATCAACAATTAAATGTGAATCTCCCAACAAATTTATTTATGTATTCAACATTTGTGCATAGTTAAACTGTGAGATCATTCTTTTATACAACTTAATAATAACTTCTCTAGTCTTCGTAAATCTTAGATTAATATATTTATATATCTTTATTTTTTACTTTTTAAATAATTTTCTTTGCTGCTGCTTACTAAGAAAATAAACCCTAAGAAATATAAGTAAAGTGTGGAAAAATTAATATCTTGTTTGTATTGGATAAAGACCGTGTACCACTTCAATGAACCGTAAACAATTTATTATTGGTTTCGTTAACTGTTATTTGCTGCTAGTTGTAAATATGTGTATCAGCACAGTTTTGTTAATAAAAGTATGTTTGAAACAAATGCATTAATATAATTGTAACCCTTATGATTGTATAATAATTTCAACAACAACATAAATATTAATAATAATAGTACTTAGTTATATTAGTAATAATTTTAATGTAATTGAGCTTTCTTGACACAATTGTATCCAGTGAGGATACAATATAAACGTAAAACTAAAAAGAAAACAAATTCTAGCACAAAAACTACATAGAAAACACAAGACCAATAAACATTTAACGAAGGAAATATGAAACAAAACTACTGAACAATTTTAATACATAATGCCAGCTGTCCTGCGAGAAACATTCGAACATGCAATCTTCATCTTACCCAAACGAAAATGATTAGCCCTTTCAGTAAAAGGCTCGTAAGGCTTTGTAGAGTTTAAAGTAAAAGGCATGTCAAGGGAGGTAGTGTAGCTGGGCATCCACGATGTCTTAATGTCTATGATTCCATTTTTTCCTTTTAATTTAAATTTAATCTCAATTTATTATCCCAAATATGACACTTTTGGACTCATACCACATCATCTCTACTCGCCTTAATTATATGAAATATATACTCAGTGTCATGTAACTTTACCTAAAATTATGCAATATGGCTGTCTTACACAAATTGCCAACTTTTAAGAATTTACGTAATATCCGAATAGATATTAATAGCACTCACAAAAACGACAATTTGGTGTAAAAAATTACAATTAATAAATATAACAAAGGTGCAAGGTAATATTCCTTCCACACGCTCGATGCAGAAAGAACAGAATAGCGCCGCGAGAGGATATGAATTGAATCGATGACCGATGTTAGCGATAGTACTGCCAACATAACGCTAGGTACACTTTTCATAACCCTTGTAGATGATGGCGAAGAAAAAGGGTTGGCTACACTGTTCAAGTCGTATACCAACATCAAGTCAGTTAGAAAGGCAATAAATAAACAAACTAATTAATAATTTACTGTTGTTATTTATTTAGCTTACGGCATTAGTTATACACTTGATACTTTCATAAGAATACACCAAATAAATAAATATTACAAGATCATACATTAAATACATAGAAAGAAAAGGAAAACATTATTACGTGGCTAGAAACAAATCACAGCATTAAGTCGAGTAAATTCGGTCATTGAACAGCACTCACTAAGGCTACCAAGACGATGTCTTTGATGCCTGGGAACACTCTTCGCGGGCACTTCATGTTATATGTCGTACAGTTTGGAGGGTGGCACAACAATCACACCTGGGCTCGTGAAGCAACCCCCACTTATGGAGCACAGCTCCTCACCTACCATGACCTGTTCAAATTGTATTTACAGGTACCAAATTCTGCGAAGGAGATTAAACCCGGGGGGTATTTTTTTTGAGGATTAAGTAGAGTGTGCCATACTGGGTCGACTTTTGCTTGCCATTGTGTGACTCATTCGATTAAAGTTCTGATCTATTGATTGTTGTGCTGTTTTGACTGCAGGGTTCATTGATTTGAGTCATTAAAAAAATATTACATCCTGATGGATAGGAGGATCAGGGTTATCTTATATCTTCTTATGTTCATTAGTTAAGATATTTTTATACGAAGTTCAAGGGGTTTCTAAATAATAATTTATTGTCAAGAGAGTAATTACAAACTACCTATGACCACGTTTAAGACAATGAAGAAATACTACTTTCCAAAAATCTTATACACACGTGTTTTTTTCTTAGGTAACATTTTCTCTGAGAAAATGACATTGAATCTAAATAAATCCCATAATTATCACTAAATTACTAAATATTTGTAAACAAACCTAATCAATTTGAGAAGGTACAGTTTAATCATATTTTTGTGTGTGTTGTGACTCATTTGATACTTTTAATAGTAAGTTCGATGAACGTAGAACAACTGTTCCAGTCTTTGTTAATAGTGACTGATTGTTGTTTCATGTACACCGTTTCTACTCTACTTTCACTAGTTTGAACTTGTTTGTCCTGGACAAACCGCGTCTTAGTAGATACAACTACCAACGTTTCGGCCATCATACTGTGGCCTTCTTCAGGGCAACGTCAGAGTCGTACAGACCTAAGTCGCTGTCGTGCACTGCTCTTAGATCTGTACTTTTATGACGATGAAAGTAGTGGTGATAGACGCGCGACAAGTCCTGTACGAATACTACGAGATCGCTTTCACTGTCCAAGTAAGAGGTTCGCGCACATGTCAGCACAAGGTAACGCGTGACTCAGTTTCCTTGCGCCGTAAGTCATACATTGTCCGACATTGATTTAATATATGTCGTGGATTAATAGTGATATAATTAAAAGGAATTTATGTGATTTCGTTGTATACTTTACTTTGCAGGGAAATGGCAACGCCGCAGTGTCCTTTTAGCTACACACTGCGTAGACGGAGCCAATAACCTCTCCGGTGGCTCGGGAGCTAGCATGCTTGCTCCTCACTGACGCACTGTGGGTTCTGATTTGCTGTTAAATTTGCAGCGTTACACTTCAATGTCCCAGTGCATAAAACTGTGACAGTTAAAAAGCAAACCATCCTTCTTCTATCCATATATTACTCCTAGTATCACTAACTCTTACTATTACTAACTACTCCTACTAACACCTCCACGTGGGTTAAGTTGTAGGTAAATCCAGCTAACCGGCCCACCTATACTAATACCATTCTACCCGCCTACCTCCTACAGCCCCATGTATATAAGCTTCATTTCTCATTTACAAATACTACAAAACAAAAAAACAAACAAGACATGGATGTAGGGTGCGTGTAGACATATCAGTGCAGTCTACTAGAGCGCGCCATAGTGGTCGCAATAGATTGATAATTCGATTACTGTCGAAAGATCGTGGTCTGATGGTGGACTGTACTGAGGACCACTGACGGCTGTACAAGCTTAAACAAGACGAATGAATTCTAATAGCGGTGTTTCATTTACTCCTCTGAGTATCCACTAGCACCGGAAAAAATACGTCATTCCCTACTCCACCCAGTGGGAAAGTGCAGAAAGTAAATGAAACATCTTTGGTGCACGATTCGGGCGTGGCTATTGCAAGTCGCAAAAGTTAACGAAACTACAGTTATTGAATATAACCAATTACTAATATAACAGCAAATAGCATTTTCGTATTCATGCTTTAAAAAGTAATATTACCCGTGCGTAATTATTTTACCGAAAAAACGAAACAAAATCCGTAATCTTAATAACATTTTCTCTTTTGGAAAGGAATAACTATTGTTATTAATTTATGAGAATTTAGAAATCATTGGAATATTTTAGGAAGTATACATTTTTGAGCGAGTTTTAGTCGAGAACTGTTGACAAATTGTTTGTGGGAGCAAAGGATAGTTATGTGAAGTATCCTACCACACCATTTATTTTTGTGTACATTCGCTACAGAGAATTTGTAGTAAATGATGGTGGCATAACTACTAGTTTATGTTTACACCTGCATCTGCAGTCAATTCGAGAGGATTTCAAAGCTTTAATAACTAATGGAAAATTTTAGATTTCTTTGGTTAGTTATGGCCAACAAAGTTTTCCAATATTATCTATACACTTCACACTTTTGAGTTCACACATTATGAGAAAGGAGTGCCACATATGATTACGATATCATGAGAGTTCAACATCATTTCTTGGATTCAATGTCAATGAAGATATTGAAAAGAATTGACGAGGGAGATAAGTATTTTCTGATGTGATGATATCAATGTTTGCGCGAAGATAACGAGTGTTATGTTGGGAAAACCGGCGACGTAATGTAGTTACATAACATTGTGGAGGGTGCAACCTCTCCATCCGTCTTAAGTATAAAAGACACTTAGCTGTCGCTACCATTTTGCTCCGTTTTGTCTGACACGACGGGCGCCGCATAGTGTCTCTTCCTCTCACCAGAGAGCGACGTTTCGCTGTAATTGTCTCGTCTGATTTCGCTGATATAAGGTGAGTCATCACATCGTATTTTAGAATATGAAATGGCGTGTATTACATTAAATTACTAAACAAGCTTTAAAATGTCTAAATTGAAATATTTATTTTTTAAAGTTATGCATGATATAACCTTCAATACTTGTAGTTTAAAAAACCTTCTTCGCTGATTATTGGCAGATTAAATCATCTCGCCCCCCCCCAGGTGACTTACATATAGTAAGTACGTGTGTGTCAAACACGGGGTTCCGAGTTGAGTCTGGCATTACTTTTACTTACTTACTTGTGCCAGATTCCTTCCTTCCTTTCTCTTTCCTTGGTCACCTCTTGTTCTTTTCGATCCCGACGCTAGGGTATCTTTCATTTTCCTTTTTCTTCATTTTTCTTTCTTTTTTTACAATGATATATGTAATATTTTGAGATATGTTGATATTTGAGTTTTGAGTTGTAATTCAAGAGGGTCTTTAGTGGGTATGGTTGAGTCATTGGGCGAGTCCCACACGCGGGGAGTGTCATGTTGGCTCTCCCTAGTTCGTAACTGCATTTTCCTTACCTGTACAGAATTTTAGGGCTGTAATGACCTAGATGTCGACGAGCCGTAAATCCCCACAAAAAAATAAAAATAAATCATCTCGTTCAATTTATCTGAGAGACAAAAAATATGAAAAATAGTTTGAAGTAAATTCCAAAAGGGTTTGCGTGTTTATATTTGTCTCTGAGACTTTAAGGTTTAAGGGAAGTCTAATGGATTCTATTTGGTTTTACAGTTTCTTTTTAAGGTGATAAATAAAAGAATCATGAGCGTGTTTTGTAAATAAAATATGGAGTTTGATCGACTTAATTTTCAATTGTCTTTCTAAGGATTGGAACATAGTAGTAATTATTTCTGAAGAATCGTACCTGCAATGTATTTCGTAAAAGGATCAATAGTGTACGATTCTTGGCGAATGAATCATAAATGATTAACACTCCGATGGTGGCGCCGCCGCATTGAGTGCGGGAAACGTGTTCAACCTATGATCTTGGGATGATTCTGGGAACATGGCGTGCTGTTTCTCGTAATTATGTCTTGTTGACGTATCAGCGATTCTCAACCTGTGATCCGAGAACAACTTGTGGTTCGTGGGACTTTTTCATGTGGTATAAAAATATTGGCCTTTCGGCATAATAGTAATAATAAACTTTCGGATTTGTCTTATTTACCTAAATAACAAAATAAATTAGTCTCGCTGTTATTGTGGAATCGACCTTACCTCCGTTCATCATTCGTACTGACTGTCTCGAGGTGTCGACACCGTGAGCTGCTTATATCTTTCAAAGGAATAATGGAATTTCTCCTTCGTGTAAATTGATGCCTCTTGATGAGTTCCCGTTCAGAAATCACGATGACTATTTTTTCCTAATTATATTTTGGAGAAAGTACGACAACAATATTTCATATTTCATATTCCATATTTTATTTTACTTTTATGCTACTTTCATAAAGCAACGTAACTATAATTAGTTTTACCCTAGTTAATTAATAGGCTATGTAGTAGGTCTAAACCTATACAGGTTTTCATTCATTTAGTGTAAGTGTTCCTAGGTATCAAAAGGTTGAGAATCACTGAACTACACCATGACAAGTGTAAATATGTAATTTAATGGAGTAGTTTTAAAGTGTTATAGTTAAACGTTGTATGTTAAAAAGTTGTCGTTTTTATTTATTCAAGAATTTTATACAGACGGTTGAAATATGTCGATACTTTTTCCAAAGCAATCGGAACAAATTTAAGAAGAAAAAATCGTTTACTCTAGTTGTAAAAAGGCGACTTAAAATATTTAAACATTTATGAAGAAGTTGAGAATCATTGCTGTATCGCCGCTACGTTGCGTTTAATAAGCGATTGTTTTCATTCACTGTTAGTTGTCTATTGTCCTTTGACCCCCCCTCCCCAGGGTAAGTACGTGTTTGGCAAACACGGGGCCCCGCGCTGAGTCTGGCATTACTTCCACTGACTTGTGCGAGGCTCCTTCCTTTCTCTTTCCTGACCTCCCTTGGTCACCTCTTGTTCTTTTCGATCCCGACTCTATTAAGGCTAGGGTATCTTTCATTTTCCTATTTCTTCTTTAATTTTATTTTTGTAATGATGTGTGTAATGTTTTGAGATGTGTTGATATTTGAGTTTTGAGTTGTAATTCAGGAGAGATTTTAGTGGGTATGGTTGAGTCATTCGACGAGTCCCACACGCGGGGAGAGTCATGTTGGCTCTCCCTAGTGCGTAACTGCATTTTCCCTACCTGTACGAGTTTTTAGGGCTCCAATGACCTTTGATGTCGACGAGCCGTAAATCCCCATAAAAAATAAAAAAATAAAAAATTATTGTCCTTTGAAAAGCCAGTCGCGAGAAATGCAGCGCGCACCCCCTCACATTTGTATTTTCACATCACTTGCTTCACACTCCTTGCCATGCAAGTATTATTTACATGGTGTTTCTCAACTTTTTCATTATAATCACTCCTTTCATATGAATCTAACTAAATTTTCCTTTTAGATTTTTATAAATGAATCTACAAGTTGATATTTTGAGAGTTATTTTTGTTTATTACTATTTTTAGTTCTGAACTTATTGAAGTTTCTCAAGTTTTGTAATCTTAAGAGATTGTTTTTTCAACTGCTTCATAATATACTAGACAAATTGAGAATTATTTTGTTTGTATTCTGGTCTATTTTAAGCTGATTTTCGTTGCTAAATTAGGTTACTCAGGCCCCAATCAATTTGATTATAATCTGAACAGAATGAACAAATCTTTACATTTATCTTGTTCATATTGTTTTGAGATCACAAAAATTCATCATTCATAATATGCTTGATAGTTTAATGTATAGAATATTCCACAGTCCGTTTCCAAAATTGTTTCCTAATTCTATCTCTCCTGATTTTTTTATCGCAGTGAAAATTCGTGATGAAAGTTATTTGAATATAATATACACAACACGATATTTTAGTTTGAGTCATATAACCATTTATAATTATAAACCCTTATTTTCATGTAGGAAATCGGAATAAGATTAAATGCTACACTCGTGTGATTGTAAGAAGCGCACCCACCGGATGGTTAAATATTTTCTATTCGATGTGACGCCCGAAAATGTATTTCTGCTATCTCGAAACAGATTATATAAGAGTAACATAATTATATAAATTTAAAGAAGTTTTAAGTTCTAACGAACTTTGTAGGAACTTTTATCGCTACATTAAACAGCTCAACGTCAGCCAGTTTTTTACCTTCATATGGTTTTTACATAAATAAAGTAGGATCCTGGTAACATAAAATGAAGTATATGGTAAATATTTATACTATGACACAACAGAAACCACTTACAAAATTTTTGTGAAATTTATAAATAAACGATGATATAAGGAGAAAATAATCCGGAATTCTCTCCTTGTCCACGCGAAATTAAAATTCTAGAATTTTACGTATTATTTCGCACATACGGCGCTCATAATAATAATTAAATTTCAAATGGTTCTTGTCTAATGGTTACTGCCTAAATTTTAAATGGTTACTGACAATATCTCCTTTGTCTTTCAGATTGTTGACAGCAATGGACGAACATCAAGCAACGACACAAGAAATAAGGGAAGATCTGAATTCTCTTTCGAATAGATTAGATAATATACAGTTTTCTGCATTAAAATAGTCCAACAAACTAGCCCTGGACAAACTTCTCCCGAAAGTTGAAGCTCTTTTAACGAATCGAGTATCAATTATCTCAAATTCTTTCGACTCTGATAGATCTCTTACCAATGCGGAGGCCGCTGCTAAAGCAAGGCATGAACGGGCCGTGATAGTTCTATTGGGGAACATTGCTGTTGATTTTCCCGTGCTCGTGGTCACGTGACTGCCGTCCGTCGTGTGCTGTTAGCCAACGCGGATATGGAGGTTTTACAATATTATTTGCTTCAAGTGCTGTTATCTGCATGTTGTAGAACTATTGACTAATCACCATTCCTCCCTGAGTGCAGTGAACAAGCACAGAAATTCCTCCATGGTGGCAACAATACACTTAAAGATAAATAGACGTAACCGTCTTCGCTGTAGGATGTCCGTGATAACGTGAAGATGCTCCGAGGTGTAGCCCTGTGTCTCGCACATCCGCTTGGAGGAGGGAAGGTGAGCAATGGCCTGTGCGCAGCAGGCAACAGTTCCCCCACCCAAAGTGAATGTGCGAGAGAGCCAGAGACACCTTACATCGTTTTCCCCCTTCGGACAACCGGTGCATTAAGATTGTTGGGTCTATTTATTTTTAAGTGTATGGTCAAAACTGTGGGAAATTGTTAAATTTTTCCTCCATCAACAGAGAAGTACAAAGGAGAAGATAACGCCCCCACTCTATTTAGTTTCCAAAGAGAAAAATTATCCTTTGCTAACCACTACACTAAAACACAACAAACAAAAAGAACAGCAGATGAAGTTCGTTCTTACGAAATGTAATGACATGTATTTCGCATATTTGTTTCAATACGCATTTTGTACCCACATGACGTCACATTAGTGCCAGGGAGGCGATGTGTTGTTAAAGTACTAATTTTTTTTAAAAAATTTAACTTATACCAGTTATAATCACTCCGCCAATGAACAACCATGGGCTAAAAAGTCATCGAAGTACACTCCAAATTGGCACAATTTACCTGCACTGCAGTGAAGATCCATCGTCTCAAGATTAGCGACAGTCCGCAACGCTTACATCAAGGAGAAAACTAAGTAATGTATGTCATGTGTTAAAAGTTTAAAAGCTACAGAAACTTGTGAGCTGAACTTCTTTTCAATTTTTATATACAGCCATAAGGCTTATTAATTGTATATTTAGTTCATAATACATTGTATATTTAGTTCACAAGACGAGAAAGAATGACATTTAAATAAATGTATTGTAGAGTATTATTTTATAGAACCGTAGTTCAAAACTTATAAGATATTTCTGTTAAATAATAAGAGTACATGTGTAATAAAATTTTATACATGTTTACTGTCCTCCAATTAATCAGTTTATTGTCCTCCTTGTGGTCATATGCAGTTTGTAACAGCTCTTTTTTCAATTAATTTATTTATATTGTGATTGTGAAGAATGTGATTTGAAAAGTTGACAAATATTATCGGATTTACGAAGGTCGATAGGGGTTTAAGACTTATTATTATTATTATTTTACATTTTATGACTTTTAACAGGAGGCGCTCGCACTTCTCATGTCATTCTTCAGAGCTGCATTATTATTGGAACTTACATCCACTAGATTAACAAAAGCACCTATATCCAAGAGTGTACTTGTATCTTCCATTTATCCATGATAAGCAGCAGTTATTGGACCTAAATATCCTGCCGAGTCAAATGCATTCAGAACGGACAGTCGAACAAAAACGATAGTGATTTTAAAAAAAGTATGTAAACTGTTTGTTTACCCAATAATAACTATAACTGTTACTACATTTATCCCACTTATCGCTGGGAAGACCTTACACATCCCCCATAAACTCTCACCATGAGATTTCCATATTTTTGGAGCCCTGAAGAAATTCGTTGCCGTCGATTTGCTTCGGGCGAAGAGGTGCACGCCAGGGTGCAATCATGGTTCTACAGGCATCCGCAAACATTTTTCCATGAAGGCATTGACTGTCTTGTTTCACAGTGGGATAAAAGTATTACCAATTATTGTGATTACTTTCGAGTCAATAAACAGTTTACTTGTTTAAAATCTGTATCGTTTTTATACGACTTTTGTCCCTTATACCACTTCAGTCCAACATGGCTCTAAAAATGTCGATTTTCTCAACCGCAGAAGTGTCATCCCTCTTCGGACTTGCAGAAACCAGGGAGAGCGTCTTCAAACGAATTTGCCAAATACGCGTCATTACATTTCGTAAGAACGAGCTTCATCTGCTCTTCTTTTTGTTTGATTTGTTTTAGCATAGTGGTAAGCAAAGGATAATTTTTCTCTTCGGCGACTAAATAAAGTGTGACGCTCTCCCTTCCAGGCTGCCCCGTTGCGGGATGGCAACGATCTATTAGAAAAGGTATTCTCATGCCGCCATTTTGGTCCAAACCTGGCTTATTCATGTTGTAAGAGACGCATCGACAACGTTACTTCGTATTTTGTTTCCAGAAGAAAGTAGCAGTTCTTTATACCAAATATTGAGTTAATAACGTGATTGTGAATACATGTTCACAGTTTAAGGTATTGTCATAATACTAACACGGTTCGGTTAACAAAATGAACGAAATAAATACAGTAAAAATATTCATTGATATTGATTATTTATTCAAATAAGAAACAATAATTCTACGATTATTATCACGTAGGATAAACTAAGGCATTATGAGAATATGTCTTTCAAGCCTGTGTGAGTAACAGAAAATATTTGTCATTAACTCAATATCTCGTATAAGAAACTGCTACCTTCTTCTGGAAACAAAATCCGAAGCAGTGTTGTTGTTTATGCGTTTTCATGAAACTTACAACTCGCAAAAGGCGAGTTTGAATCAAATTGTCGACCTGGCAATAGCAATTCTAATAATGCCTTAGCGTCAAGGAGCTCTTAACATGAGATTTTATAGGTTTCTGACAACCTCGCGCTGAATTCCTATTGCCTTGTCCATGCAGCATTTGAAATTTTTGTCTTCACCTTGCCGTAGAGTCTATGGAAGCTTTTATTTCGCCGTAGTAGGTTACCATAGTTAACCATAGTCGCCGAAATGTCCTTTTCATTCGGCTTTGTAGTTAACCATGGTTGACCATCTCGTACTACGCCTGGGAGAGTGGTAGAAACATAGTAACGCGTGGTAAGGCAGAAAAGCGAGATATATCGAAGAATCAAATGAATCAAAGTCTTAGTGCACTGCGACGGAAATGTATTTAGTATCATTACAAATAAATAAACTTTACTGTCGAAAGAACTGTGTATGATCTCGTGGGGGATAATAAACTAAGTATATTATAAAATTATTATCGTTATGATGCGCAATAAATTATTGTATAATAATAATTATTATAATAATAAAGATAATCTGATCATGATTAGATCACAGGAAAAGAACGAAAAAGACTCACGGGAGAGGGACAAATCAGGTAACAGCAATGGATATATTTTTTTAAAGCTGCGAGAAATGAATGATTCCATCAAAGTGGAAATGAGTCAGGAAATTTTGAAAGTAAAACAAGAGAGACTGAAACCAAGGAAGTATATTTAAAATACCCAAAGAGAATTTACAGTTTATGAAAAAATAAAAAGCTAAATCTGAGTTTTATGGAATAGTTTTGGATATATAAGATGCAAAGTATACGACAAATGAGAAATTCGAAATATGACGTGTAATTATGAATAATCATCTTGAATTATATTTTTAGTGATATTTGATTCTGTATTATAATACGTCAATTGTTTTTGTGCAATAAATACTTCATTTAAGTAATGTTTTCTTATGATTTGTTCAATCAAAATATTATTCACTAAATGCAATTCCTGTATTTGTTTTTCAGTTAAAATTGCGATGTTAGAATCTGATTGAACACCCAAGTTACAATGAATGGGAATAAATGCCAATGCACTAATTTTTTGTTCTTCATACCATAGTGCATTATATTTTGTAATCAGAACAAAGTAGGGACAGATCTTTGAACATCTGAACTTATTGCAACAGTGCAGATTAAACTGAGAGGTGGTGTCTAATTGAATGGGTATCTTGTGTTACAGTAATCTAACAGTTAAAAAAATTCAGTATCAGCCCCCCGTGGGGTGGGGAGATATCCGCCCCCCATTTTTTATGAAAATATAAAAAATTCATTTTAACCGGCTAAAACTGAGAATTATGAAAAAAAAGTACACCATCCTTGATGCGGTAGCCGCCAATTATCTTTGATTTATTTCATTATTTATATCGTACTTAGTGGAAATATGCAAAAAATGTCATGTAAATGAAAATTGTCAACAACCCCCTCCCCCCACTTTTGATTTCCTGTCGCCGCTACTGATCATAACCAACTTTCTTTGGATATTAGTCTAAATAAATCCAAAGGTATTTCGGTTAGTCTGGTTCACAAGTATTATATTGCAATATTTGTTCACATCAATAAGTATTTAAAATTATTAACAAATCACAATATTAAAAAGTATTTTGTCTGCAGAAATTTGCCATCGGTGTTTGAAAACATTAAAATAGAGAATTTAAGAAAATACAAGGTGCCTTAAATTTTTTTTTAGTCTTTTAATTATTTTTGTATTATAATTTGGGTGTAAAATATTTTGATACTTTAATTTCACAAGAAGTATTCCACAGTAAGGTGTCACCAAGTATTTGGAATTCGAAACCCTCGTTTCTGGTGAGTGTTTTAAATTCAAAAGGAATAAATGAAATCAATTACAAATACCTGGATATTACAAATATTTTTTTCGTGCTGCGAATATTCTTGACGTCTTTAAAAATACCTTATTGAATGTTTTAGGTATATAAGTAAATAATGACTGACATACAACAAAGAACTCAAGAAAGGAATTATAAATTTCAAAAGTATTAGAAATACATTTTACTTCACGTAATACCTTACCAACATTCTTACGCAACTTAATTACATTTTTATGATATAAGACAAATTAACTCATAAAACGATCTTTTAAATATAAAATTATTGGGAAGAATTCCTTCCAATGAAATCTGTCTATTAGAAAATACGTACTTGGGTTAGTAACAGAATTTTAATTTCAATCATGCAAATTAAAATGTTTCTGTCTTAAAAAGGTGAATAAATTTTGTTCATCCTTAATTATAATAAAAGTTTTGTATTTATAATTTCCCCAATCTCACAAAAAAATTAAAATGATCACGAAATGAATGCAGTTACTAATTAACCCTTAGATGACCTAAACTACAATTTTCAAAAAAATTTCGAGGTGTGTTTTTTTCTCTTCTGGAATGTCCCAAGCCCAAGAATATATTCTTCTGTTTCGACCCCCACCCCTAAAATATTAGTCTGAATCCGCGTCAGCATCCATGAGACAATAGTGATGATTCAACACGTCCAGTCTAGCTATACCGGTTCTACCTCACCAGACTCTTAATAAGGTGCTTTAAACGCTCAGATTCAAGCGAGAAGTCACTTGGTATATTACACAGTTTTATTAGTTTTTTGGATGGCTTTTCAAAAGTGTACTTTAGTTGCTTTTTTAGTTTAGCGTTTAGTAGTTTGGAATTTTACGTCATATGAATTCCTCGTTAAAAATAGGTCCAATTTTTTTTTTTAATCACAGTATATTTTAATTGATAGTTTGTAACACATATTTGTGAAAACAGTTTTCAAAATTATTAACAATTAATATTTTAAAGTAAACTTTGTACCTACTTTAAGTATTGTATGTTGAAACTCGGGACGCGAACGACGAAGGTCAACCTATAAAAGTGTAACAAGAGGATAGAGTTTGATAACGATTATTTCATGAATTTAAAACAACTGTTTAACAAATGTTGACATGTTTGTGGAATCAATGTCATGTATTCATTTAAATGTATGGACGTCTTTCAGAAATACCTGACCTAGTAACTAACCTGTTGGCGAAACGTTGAAGTTAAAATATAATTTGTCTCTAAAAGTTCGTAAACTTTTATAATTTAATAATTATATCTGAAAATAATAGCGATATTTGATATTATTACTATACGGGTTCTTTGTTGTTTGTTATAAACAAATAAAAAATATTAATTGTTATAAACAATTTTTTTTAAATAATAATAATTACAAAAAAATTATTATTCTCACTCTAATCACTAAATCCAAAGGGGAGGGAACCGAGTACTCATTCCTGTGGGAGCCACTTACAATTAAACACAGTACTCCGGTGTTCAAGCAACAAACAAACATACTTTATTTACACTAAATACACTATTTTGACATTTATAACAATCATTGTCCTACACCTTTTACGTCTACTGCGACATGGTGTTTCCTTTTTTGTCTGTATGGGTACTCACCAATTTCTGTGGTAACTTGTTCAGCCTTTCAGGGATCACACTTTACAACATATTACATTTACACTCAGGGTCTGCTGACATTGAATACACTGATAATTTACTTATTACTCTAAGCCTTAACACAATTTTTCTTCGTTAGTGTCCTTGATGATCTGTGAATGTCGGATGTGCGGAGCGATCAGAGTGCATTGCTCATCAGCTTAATTGTTTGTGAATGGTAATCTTCACGCAACACCAAAGTTCGATCTCCTACAACTTCTATGAATGAATGTCTCTCACGGTCGTGTCGTGACACGTTGTTCTTTTGAATTAATATCTCTTTACTTTTACGTCGATGGCAACATTTACTTTAATTTTGGTCGCTGGCTTATGTATTGTGTCTCGAATACCTGCTTGCCGCTGACCTCCGGACTACACGTCACTAATTATCTGGCCATCACGCTGACTTCTCTGACACACAAATTAACAACCGCAACTCAACACGACTCAACGACATTCACTGTTTCCTACACTGTTCTATGATACTGCTACTATTGTCACCTGCATCGATAACACAGCCCAACAGTGGTTTTGGTGCCGAAGTGTTTTGAGTTGATTTTATATGTATTTGATGCGCTGAATTCAAATATGGCATCAGTTTTTTTCTAACAGCTCTACTTTTAAATTTTTTTTATTTTTTGTTTTTTATAGGCCTATATGCAATATTATTTGTAATCTAAATTTATCATACACAAATAAATAAAACACAGGTTTTTTATAATTTAATTTTATTTCATAGGCCAATAAAGGAAAACATAAACTAAAGAAATCATTGCAGAAACACTAAACAAACTCTCTTTACCTGATCTTAATGAAAAGTATTGATCACTGCAAGTAGTCACTCAACACTTTTGAAGCTTCTTTTTCGTGACGCTCTAGAGTGTTGCTTCTTGGAGCAGTCTCTTTTCAAACTCCAGCAGTAATCTGCCATCATATGGGTATCCCATCTCCCTTGATAGCGATCCTCCATAGTTTTTATATCTTGGTGAAATCTTTCACCTTGTTCTTCGCTGGTGTCTCCCAAATTTTCAGGGAAACGATCTAAATGGCTGTGTAAGTAGTGAACTTTAATGCTCATGTTGCAGCCAAGATTTCTGAAGCTTGTGAGCATATTGTTTACTAGATCAACATAGTTTTCAGCTTTGTGCTTGCCTAGGAAATTTCTTACGACCTCAACAAATGATGTCCATGCTTCTCGTTCTGACTCATTCATGGAATTGACAAAGGTAGGATCCTTCATTAGCTGTCTTATTTGTGGGCCATCAAAAATACCAGCTTTCAGCTTTTCTGTACTCAACTGAGGCATCTTTCTTCCTATGTGCGCAAAACATGATCCATTCTTATCAAGAGCCTTAACAAACTGCTTCATTAGGCCTAGCTTAATATGCAGTGGAGGGAGGACGATGTTCTCTCGTTGAACTAAAGCTTCATTAATAACATTCTTTTGCCCAACAACCATATTTTCTCTCTTAGGCCACTCCTTTTTCACCCAATGGTTTTTTTTGTCCCTGCTGTCCCAGAGACACAACAAACAAGGATATTTCGTGTATCCACTTTGTTGACCTAGGAGAAAATTTACCATTTTCAAGTCCACACATATCACCCATTGATGTTCATGGTACTTAATCTTTTTCAAGACCAAAGCTATGGTGTCATATTCTTCTTTCATTTGCGTTGAATGAGCAATTGGTATTGATCCATACTTGTTGCCATTGTGTAGAAGGACACACTTCATACTTCGCTTAGAACTGTCAATAAATAGGCGCCAATCATCCAGAGAATATTTAGGAAGACCCATTTTTTCCAGGAGGCTGTTAACATCATGACAGAAAA
>NNCF01130484.1:205820-237144 GCA_002313205.1 Laupala kohalensis
TGTTGGTCTCACGATAGCTATACCCTCCGTCAATTTTACCACACTTCACTTTATCGAAAATCGATCACATCACGAAACTCTCGGATGACCAGTCCAGAATCGAAATCAATTCAAAGTCAACATCTGAATCTCATCAGCATCAATTGAGAATCATCTCACAAAAATTCTCAGAGTCCTCTCACTAATCATCACCAAAAATCATGTTCGAATCGTCTCACAAAAAAAATCCGAGTCCTCAAAAATTCACACCAAAAATCATATTCGAATCATCTCACAAATCAATGTCAGCGGTCTCTGTCTGAATCTCATCAGAACCAAAATAGAGAATTATCTCACAAAATCAAAATAGAAAATCAGCACGGAGAATCATCTCCAAATTCAAAATAGCAAATCAGTTTATAAAATCCAACTAAAAATCAGCTCCAACTCGGAATCAAAATAGAAATTCAATTACGAATTTTACACTAAACCAACTCAGAATCCGAATAGAAAATCAGTCGAATCAAAAATAGAAAAATCAGCACGGAGAATCATCTCCCGAATCGACTCAGAATCACAACAAAAATCCTCTGAAAATCAAAGTAAAAATCCGTCTCTATGCTTCTCTGCTCTGCTTTTTATTGACAAATTTTGCTACTACTCCCAAGTAAAGTTTTAGGTCTATTTCAGTCCCCCCCACAATTTCTATTGGGTATATTCTAAAAGAGGTGTGTTTCTGTAGCCTGTTGCCAATTGCTACTTTCGGCTCCGCCTACACTGAATTTAGATTGGTTCTCGAAATGTTTCTTTCTCTTCAGAATTGTATGTTTCTAAAAGAAGGTCGGTCAGCCATTTTTTTTTCTCGGGAACAATGTCCTTTGTTCAATTTTTCCCTACGCAGTGGCTTCTGCGGCAAGTTCTTTTGACACCTATTTTTATGTTTTTATGATAGTGCGGCCCCTTTTTGATGTGGTGTCTCCCCTCAGCGAGTTGCAACTTGCTTCTTCTGCACCCTAGTTTCATTGCTTCTTTTGAATTTGTAGTATGCCCTTTTTGTAGTATGCCGAAACCATTGCCAAAATTTCCCTTTTTAAAACCTCGCCTCTTTTTGGGAGCCGTGTCCCAAGAGACATTCGCTGCCCTTCGCAGTTCTCACGCTCACCCGAAGCCGCTTGGGGATTCGACTGTCCCTTACGTCCGCTCTTGCGCGCAGTCTTTTACATTGAATTTTATATTTTATTATTTCGAAAGGTCCCTACAAGTTCCAGCTTGTGCGCTGCAGACNCCCCAGTGTCTGCAGACCACCCGCAACGTCTCCTTCTACGCGTTTCAGTTTGTTACCCTTGTATTTGCTCATATTTTTGAGATCGTGGTTCATTCGTTAAACCAATTAATCCATGGTCTCAATATAAAAATATTCAACGATCCTTTCACTCTTCTAATTACCCTTACACACTGAAAGTCATGTAACTTTGCCGATAATTATGCAATATGGCTACCTAACACAAATTGCCATCATCTACGAATTTAAGAAATATCCAAATACATTTGTTCTCTGAGGTTATTCTTTTCTTTCGTTGATTTCACCTTCCAGTTTCCTTCGTCGACCTCTTAACCTTTTCCCTTTCACTTCTCTCTCCAAGTTCTCCCAACCTCGTGGTACGTATTCATTTATTCGTGGGTGAAGTTTACTTGCTCCAGGTCATAGTTCTTTCTTCTCTCGACAGAGCGCTCTACACGTAAAACCTGTCACGGAACAGGTTTTGTAGCGCGTGATCCGGTTCAAGATTACCCCGCTCGCAAGTGAGCAAGAACATATTAAGAAAGACTTAGTGTACATTAAAGTATCCTAAATGTACAAAACAAATCATAACTAAAACATTGATTGTTAATTATGATGTGATTAGATCTATTCGCGCATTGTTAGTGCTGGGACGCGAGTCGCCTCGCTCACGGTACTCTCTTCTCGCGCGTAATTTTTTTAAAGATGGGACTAGCGTTCCAAGTTACTGAGAAGCATATTCGTTTTCTTTATTTTTATTGTAATTGTTTTATAACACGTCATTATGAATTGTAATGAATAAAAATTATGATTTAATTTGTATCCATCAGCATAAACAATATTCAGGAACTCGCTTGAAATGCATAAATTCGTATAAAAACAATAGACCGAGCGCAACCCCTTGTACCTAGGAAAGAGTGAAATTTATTTCGTAAATGTCCTGTGACATGTAGATAAAACAGATGTAAAAATTACTACGGAAAATTTTCTGCAAATCGAAGTAAACTTTCATCACTTTCGTGATTTAAAATTTGACCTTCTTTTGAAAATAAATGTTTTCTCCATGAAACGCGATGTATTATACCATTGTAGAAGAACCCCACTCCTACACTTCTACATATTATCATACCGAACCCCAGAACATTATCACTCCACGTTATTTAATTACTTGCATACATGTTACATGTAAACACGAAGGACATTCTGTGTTCACATCAAGTTCATATCGAACAAGTCCATATCGAACGCCAGATATCGAGGTACCGCATGAAAGACAAATGGATATTTGTTTACTCAAGGAACAACAAATATCTATACGTTACTAGTAAAGAGATCTAGTTTGTTTAGAACTCACTAGGAGTCAATGCTAGAATAATTAACAAAAATGAGAACGCTGTTAATAAACTACTAAGGATTCTAAGGTTGCCAAGGCAAAATAAATTTGTTGATCGTAAACAGATATCTTCATCATGATTGAAAATTGCGTACGGTGAAGACCTCTGCTTCGAAAGCAGCCCAGGGATTAACTGAGACGAAAATTCCTCGCTTTCCGGGTTCGGATTGCGTCCAGCGACGAAGCATCTGACCGAACTGTGTGAAGTGATATTACAAGATTCGCTACAATTCCAATTCGTGAGTTACTGCAGAAAACTGTGAACTTTCAGGAAACTGCAGACGATGTTTGAGGTGCCCTGCTGTTGTGGGTACATTCGTTACATGTTACTAATTTTACTTCTACAAGCATTTTAGTATTCAGCTCTATATTTTCATAAGAAATAAAACTTATCCTTTTTCCTGATCTCTTAACATATTTATTTTGAAAGGGAAATTTCGTTGTGGATCAGTTCAGAACCTGTGAAGCAACGAAATACAATCACACCCCCTACACCATCAATTATAATTGCAATTATTATACGACGTGTGAGATATGTTTTTCAAGTTGAAATCATAATAACTACTTTGTTTGTTTATGCCGATTTAATAAATGTTGGCGATTTAATTCTATCTACAGTACGACAGCGAATGTTCAGCAAAAGAAGTTCTTCAAGAAGCACCCACACGTTTTTATTATAATAACTACCTGGGATTCCGAGACTTTATTCCGGTCAGATTTTGAATTTTGCACAAATAATTCTTCTTGATTCTCCATCGATATGTGTAATATTTTGTTAAATTCGACACAAGAACAATAAAACAGAGTTGGATCTCTAAAAGATTCTCCAGCACATGAAAGATTTCTTTAAAAATAATTCGATACTGTTGTATTAATATTCAAGGATCTACTTGAGACGACCTGACACCCCGCGACGAGTCATCGCGCGCACCAGCATCGAAGTCGGTACCTCGCGGCGCATGGCTCGCAGTGATGCGGCGCGTAGAGACCGTGAAATCTGGGAGAAAGCGAGAGGACAAGTCAACGACGGTTCATTACGTGCTTTCACGGACGCAGAGGCCGCTGACCAATTGGACCACGGCGCGTCGCTCGTTGCGCCTCTGTTGTTTGTTTATGTCTGCGCACCACACTCTTTTTTTCTACAGTACACTTTACATCAAACTTAAGAATATGGACCCACAAGGGTTCGAAAAAATAATTTATATCACAATACTACAAATATTATTGCGGTTCCGAAAATATAAGCCGTATTCTTCGCATTTCATATTTACGGTAGTTATAAAGAAATATTGTTCCGCACTATTTTCTTCTCTCCGCCATCGTTTATGTTAGGGAATGATAATGATAAACAATTGTTCGGTCACAGTCGGCGATGTTAGGTTTGTTTTAGACGCGGCGATTCCGTTTTAAGAAAATCTGTTGTAAGTGTGAAGATGTAGCCGATGGTGGAGGTAGCAGCAATCGCGGAAGGATATACGAAGAATGAGGTTAGGGTAGGACCATAATATTAAATTTGCCATCGAGAAAGGGATTTTTTTTTTCACAAAAAATCTGTAATTTCCGAGAACAAGGTCCCTACCAGAATCATGGCAAAAAAAGCCGTTTTTCGATATTTCATCTTGATATTTATCTACGGCGTTGGACCATATAGTTAAGTAGGTCCCATCAAACTTGCGTTAAATTGTATGCTGTGGGAATAGATATGTCACGTGGCTTATCCGGTACATATATTACAATATGAAAACATTAACTCGGAGGTCAATAAACTGATTTTTCTCTCCGGAACCAAGCAAGAGATTATCCTGTCCTTTGATTTAACATCAAAGTAAACCTCCAACATAAGAATTAAAATAGTAAGGTACTCGTTATAATATCAACAGAATATTATGTGTATTAAATAAAACACAAAAAAGTCACTTCAAAACTAAGTATAGATTATTCGAAAAACATTGCTTATAAATTGTAACTATTAAAATACCCCATCCTGGCCCGGGTTTTTCTCCGGTTTTCGTTCGGGTAGAGGCGGATTTCTTATAAAGGTTATCTAGGCTTTGTCTAGGGGCGGGTTTATTGTAACAATAAATCGTGAATTTAGTGTTATTTCAAATCTTATGATTTTTAAACACTATACTCAGAATAATCTATAGTTCGATAATAATTTGTACACGTAATTTTTTTGCGTTAAATTGCAAACATATTGACATTCTATTAGTATTGTAACTCGCTCCTAACTTTTTATCTTATCTAGGAATTTTTGCTGAAATTTTTGAATGCGCCTCTGCCTTAGGGCCCTTGATCGGAATTGATGGGATGGTCCCTCACTTGCTTCCGGAGAATAAATTAGTTTATTGTCCTCCACGTGGTCATACGCAGTTTGTACTGTTTTTTTTTGACAATGAATTTATTATTATTATTATTATTATTATTATTATTATTGTTATTATTATTATTATTATTATTATTATTATTATTACCTCTAAATTCGAGGAACATAATTTCAATAGACTTCAGTGCAAGAATAAAAATCCTCCTGTAATCGAAGGAAACCCGAAGAAAAACCCGGGTCGGAATGGGGCTACAGTCAAGGTTGAGTACCGTTAAAACTAAACTTATATGAATAATAAGGCACAACACAAGCATGCAGCAAAATAGTTTTGAAATTTTGATCGGTTATTTTGAAAGCACAACATCGAGAGCGTGATAAAACACAAGCTGAATTTAACTAAAACTAAAATCAATAAATTATTTTATTTTGTGGAAGCACTGGTGCAGAGAAGGAAGAGAAAAATTATTGTTAACATCTGATTACGAAGCAACCTTCTCCCCTCTATACCTCGAGGAGTACACTCAACAGATATTTATTAAACCGCGCGTAAATAAGTCATTTTTCCCAAAACATTTCTCTCTTTAAGACCCAAATGATTTAATGTTTTGCCAAAAAATATTAAAGAAATTTACAGTTTCAAATTATTCTCTATAAAAGTTCAAAACTGGCTCAGTGATATTAACCTCGTAATTTCCTTAGTTCCCTAGTATTTATTATATTACGTTTCAGAGATGTAGCATTTGTGTTTAATATATGAGAACCCATGTGCATTCATTTTCGTAAATTGTTGTGTATTTGTACCTCTTGAAACTCGCCTTAGTTGTAAAATATGTAAAACAGAGTGGCATAAAATTAATTCAATTTAATGTTTACAGGTTGTTGATGGTAAAAAAAATCGTTTTATTTGTAAATTTGTAATTTGTTACTAACTATTTTGTTAATTTTTAGTGAAAACTAACAGCTATTTTTAAGTTTATTTCATTATTAAGAAAAATTATTTTACTCCAAGTTATTTTGTAGTTTTTAGTTCCTTAATTAATTCCAGACGTCACAGAGTGCGATTGTTACTCTTTACATTTTTTCCCGAAAGGACTGCGCTCGACTCGATATTGTTTTGAGAAAATACACGTTTTATGTTTCAGTTAACCGCGTATACTCGGAATTACGGCTAACATATATTCCAATTGTATTTTGAAAGTGTATTGCACACATTTTTTGGAAAGGAATAAAATCATATTATTATTAATTATTCATATAACAATATTTGTATGTTTGTTTTCATGATATCTGAACGCTATAGCAAGTCTTTATTACGTACAAAGTCTCTTCGTTGAACAAAGCAACTTCTTAGCTATAAACAGTGTCTTATTTGGTTCGTAAACTTCAACATAATTGAAAAGGTATTGTCCTCACCTGTAAAACCAAACCTTATTCTTCAACAGGTAAATTCCGCCAGTTTCCCATAAACGTACGTAATGTTATCGCAACTGCTTTAATTGAAATTTTCTACAGAATAATCCATTTCACCAGAAAATAGTTTTGGCTATAAAATAATAATAAATTTAATATATTTATTGTCAAAAAGCAGTACAAACTGCTTATGACGACGTGGAGGACAATAAACTAATTTTCTCTCCGGAAGCAAGCAAGGGACCATCCCATCAATTCCGATCAAGGGCCCTAAGGCAGAGGCGGATTCCAAAAATTTCAACAAAAATTCCTAGATAAGATAAAAAGTTAGGTGCGAGTTACAATACTAATAGAATGTCAATATGTTTGTAATTTAACGCAAAAAATTTACATGTACAAATTATTATCGAACTATAGATTATTCTGAGTATAGTGTTTAAATATCATAAGAATTGATATAACACGATTTTTTATCAACAATATATTACAATAAACATGACCCTAGACAAATCCTAGAGAACCTGTATAAGAAATCCGCCTCTACCCGAAGGAAAACCGGAGAAAAACCCGGGCCAGGATGGGGCTACAGAATTTATGTACACAATCGTGCCAAACTTGAGTACACATAAAACTAAATTAATATGAGCCATAAAACAACACAATCATGCAAGAAAATAGTTTTTGAAATTGTTATAAAAGTTATTTAAAAAGTGCTACAGCAATGGCATGATAAAGCACAAGACGAATTTAACTTTTATTAAAATCAATCAATTCTTTTACATTGTAGATGCACTGGTGCAGGAGGTAGTTTTTAACCCGGGACAGGATGGGGATACAGTTCTATGATCAAATGAAATAGTTTATAACAGATACAATGTGTTATTTCCCAACGAAGAAAATAATTCGTGGTAAACGTGTTACGGCAAAGGATTTTTTTCATTGTCGATTACATAATAATAAATGTATTGTTCTTATAAATGAACAGTAACTTTATACAAATTGTTTAGAAAGTATCTATAAACTTTTCCAGTAATCGTAGAAACTTAATTAAGAATACTTAAGACACATAAACATAACATGAAATACTTAGTGTATGCATTTGAAATAAAACTTGGAGTCTTAAACAATTTGAAATTCAATTTATAAAACGATGTTGCGGACGTAGAAGTGAAATATAGAATTACTAATTAGATGACAAGATTTTTTCGTATGTAAATTATGTTTCTAGAGTGATACCTTCCTGTTGTTCATGACCCATCTAATCAGAGGTGAATTTCTCTATTCCACGTTATCATTCAAAACATCTGTGTTTTGTATTAAGAAAGTTTATTTTTTTGCGTCACTACAAACAGTTTTTATACTATTGGATGCTTTAGCAGACATTGGAAGTTGATTAAATGAGTTAGGTCCAGAAAGAGTTTGCACGAATAGATTTTTTTTTATTTTGACATTCCTCTCGTCTACTAACGTGACACAATTTAAATATTTTGAACGACCGACGGGTTATCTAAGATTTATAACTTTTTGATTTTGATTTTTTCTGCTTTCGTTGTTTGTATTTGTATTATTTATTTTTCTACATAATTGTTTTTTTTTAATTATAGGTAGTTAAATTCAATAAACAATGTAACTTTTATGGACGAACAGTATACATTTCGTGATAAAATCTCCCATCGTTTCGACTTCCATTAGAAGTCTCGCATTATTTATTTGATTTGATTATATAATGTATGTTAATTGTAATAGTTTAGGTAGTTAACTTGATTTTATTTTGCTACCGAGTAAAATTAATTGTTTTTTCTATGTTCCACAATCACCTGATTACGGAAATCGACTGTCGCAACGTCCTGAGCATGAATAAAAAATTTATCTACATACGAGGTCGTTCAAAATATTTCGATATTTATTTACTTTCAGCTTTATAAATATTCTTTCATGTCGAAAAATATTTTTGTTTAGTCAAACACTGATCTGATCGTGCATGAATAATGAACGAGACATTCAGGAAGCGGTCTGTAACGAGAACTCTGCGAAATCAAGGCACCGTCCAATGACTCGCAGAATGTGTTCAAGCGAAGACGAAGGCGAGGGGAAAGAGCGCGAAGGAAAAGCAAAGACCTCGCACAATGTCATGGCCTTCACAGCGACAAAAATCGGCGGGACTCCACCCAACTTTTCGGTTACTGAGACAGTAACAAGAAAAGCCAATGCAATTTGTATGTTCATTTCACGGTTGAACGGCAATGCATCTGATCTTAGACTTTTTTGTACGTTCAAACAGTTTGAAGCAACGAAAAAAAGTTAAACAACTACAGTGTAACATCATTTATCCGAACTAATTTGAACAATACAAGTTCGGGTGAATAATTCTTCTTCCATATTTGGGGACTATTGCCCTTGGTTGAGCTCTATAATGGTTCCTCCGACACTGTTCGTCTTGCTGGTTTCTCGTAAGCGGAAGGGAAGTTGTGTCTCCAACGAGGCATCGCGACCACAACACCTTGCGGTCCGTCACATCTGCTCCGGAGGCAGCGCCGCTTGCGGTCACTTGGTCAACTAAGGTTCTTGAACTAATAATAATATATAGTAAAAATAATAATAATTTTATTTCCAGCATCACATTTACAAAAGAAGGTATAGCTTAAACTTCTAGGAATACTGACCAATATCCAGTGGTAGGTCAGTTACACGAATAAAATATAATTGTATGGCAAATGACTCCGTTTCACCAGTAAATTTCTTATCTGGGGCGTCTGCATGGAAATTTATTTCAATCTATTAGGCTAATTATCAAAACAATAATTTCTTGAATAATACACCGATAAAAAGAAATTACGAGACACATTTAAATTAATTCATTTATTTAGGAATAACTAAGAATAACATAATAACAATTAGTCTGAGAAAGACGAAAACTTACTTCTATACAACTTATGTTTACAAATAAAATATAGATATGAACGTGCTTACATTCGCTGATGCAATAATGAGATGACAATTCAAGTCAAATTAATGTATAATTAGTGTACACGATAGAAAAATTTATTTTAAATGATTATTTGTATTTAATTAATGTATTTATCTTATTACTTTGCTTAGTAGCTGATATAAGATGTTCTTAATAGCCAAGACTTTAGAATTTTACTATATTGTTCCAGTTTATTGCAGGATTTAGTTTCATAAGGACACTGATTGAACAACTTAGGTCCTATGTACTGAAGGGATTGTCTAAAAAATTCTTTTCTTGCTTTAGGTGTTCTGAAAGCTCTATTTTACGTATTTCATGCTTTGTATAATGAATCATTTGTTCCTACATTTCCGCTTCATTTATGAAAAATTCTTAAGGATTTAAATACGAACAAATGCTCAACGGGCAAAATGTTTAACTTCACATACAATGGGAAGGTACTCGTCTATTTTTATATAACATAATACGAACAAAGTGATTTGTGTTGTTTTTAACTTCTTAATTAGCTTTTTATACATGCTTCCCCAACAGTTGATAGTATACAATTATCTAGAATGAATTAATGCAAAATACAATTTATGTATTAGGTCAGTGTCACAAATGTTCCATAGGTAGTAAAAAATCCTAATTGACGATCTTAATTTACTATGTAAATCTCCGATGTGGTTTTCCCATGATAATTTGTTATCCATAGTTACACGAAGGTATTGAAAACTACTAACTTTTCTATACATTGACAGTAACATGCATTTATGGTACAAATTTCTAAATGATATTTTATAGGTCCTGGAATGTTAAATTCCTTAAAGCCTAAGTTGATGTATTTGGTTTTCGTAGCATTCACATGCTTAGCATTCTGAGTATAACAATTTTTTTAGTATTTAAGTCATCATTTATATGTTCATATAATATTAATATATCTGTTGCAATATCGTCTGCAAAAGCATTTATTCTACCCCATTTTTTTCTAATAAATCATGAATAAAAACAAAAAATAAGGTGGCTGATAAGACAGATCCTTGAGGAACTTTTGATTTTATTTTCAAGGAAGTACTCACATAGTATTTGATATGTACCTGCTGTTCTCTGGTATGTAGAAAACTCTCAAACCAACTTAAAGCGACTCCCCTTATTCCTGTCTTCTCTAATTTTTTAATTAATGTAACATGGTTAACTAAATCAAATGCTTTCTGGAGGTCAATAAATAATCCAGTAGATTTCTTGTTTTTTTAGTAATAATGTATATCATCTGTCACGTTTGCAATAGCGTCTTTTCGAGAACCATATTGATATTCACTAAGGAAGTTAATTTTCTTAAGATAACTGTGTGAGACGATAGCATTTTTACATAAGAATCTAGGTATTTGAAATTGACTCAATGGACAAAGCGTATACGATGAACAAAATTGCGATTAAATTATTTATGTATAAATAGGGGCGCCTACAGGGGAGCAAACTTCAAAATTGAATGTTTTTAGGGGGTTCGAAATATGAAAATTAAAAATTCTTTTAAATTCGAGCATAAAAATTATAACGGTGCTGTATTAATTTCAAACATTTACAATCATTTTTTTTACAAGATAATTTTTTAGAAGTCATAATTTCGAAATGGATGAATAAAGCGTAAAAGAATCGTATCGTTTTGAGGGTTATCGAGACCGCAGCAGAAGCGTGGGATGAGGGTCAAGAGGAATTCCGTCAATCAAGAAGTTGGAAGATTAATGACAATGGATACCTTCTACACTATCGTTCAATGATAAACTCTTGCAAAATCCTGTCGAACGGTCTACCGTCCCAGAAAAGATAGCGTTATATTAATCTGACAATTCATCGCTTTGTCTCAAGTGTTCTGTTTTCTGTCCGTGATCCAGATCGGAGCTCTAATTTTTAAAAATATTGAACACTATTCTAGAACAATTTGTTGCTACGGCAATAAAGCACACGAATGCTCAAGAACGTTCTTGTGGGTAATTAATCGAGGGATGCTGTTTTTGTCAACTATTTTACTTGATGGTTGAAGTAACGCTAACACATAATTTACGAGTTATTTGATACACTCAATCTATTGCGACATTTATCTTTAACTGTGCGAGAGAGTATTGAATATGTTATTCTGGACGTTATATTGTAGGTTGTAATTCATAAACTTGTTTAAGTCGTTGAGCACAACTAAAAATAAAGTATGTGATAGCAATGTTTCGAGACGCAACTTACGATTTCGAACTGAGTGAAAGAGGGAAGAGGAGAGTAACAAGTTTCTTTTTTTTTAGAGGGGGGGGGGAGTCTGTCATGAATTTTATTTTTCTGGTGGGGGGCATCCATAGTGTAAATAAGTAATATCTTCATGAACGAGGTACGCACGGAATAAAATATCGTACTTCCTTGTCCAGCCTGCATACATTCAACGCGCATTCACGGACTTTAAGAGTGATGTTTATAAATAAATAAACTTTATTGTCAAAAGAGCAGTTGCAAACTGCGTATGACCATGTAGGGACAATAAACTAAATTACTCCCAGGAAACAAGCAAGGGACCATCCCATCAATTGTCCAAAGGGTCCAAAGGCATAGATGGATTTAATATTTATAAAATAAATTATTTAATAAATACGTACTCTTATCTATTTCTCATTTCAAAATAAATTGTAGATATTTGTGCAGTAAAAATTCGATAGTAATAAAACAGAAGTATTAATGACATTCCATAAATTTTGATTAGCGTAAGGAAAATCCGCCACTATCCGAAGGAAAGACGGAGAAATACCCGAGCCAGGATGGAGCTACAGAGATGGAACCAAGGTTACGTACAGTCAGAAGTAAACTGTTATAAATAAAAGGGATTAAAAATAAAATGCATGAAAAAAGAAATTAAATCGGTATCAAGAGTACTATAACAATGGCGTGATAAAGTATAAGAGGTATTAACATCATACACATCATCTGAAGTCATATGGAAAACAATATTTATTGGGAAATTGAAACTCTTATTACAATCTGTAAATTTTTTCACATTACAGAAACAATAGCACATTAGAAAGATTTAACTGCGGATTTAAAGAGATTCAATTTATTTATAGCTTTTATATTTTTTGGAAGGGAAATTATACAAAAATATTCCTGAATGATATGGGTCTCTTCGGCAAAGAGTAGTTGACACGCCAGGACGATGAATATCAGCCTTGTTATATGGTTAGAGAATTCATTCCAATAGCATGTTTCCTATAACATGTTTAGGCAATTCACTCCAATTGCATGTTTAGGCAATGGAAGTTGCAATACCTTATTACAGCGTGGGTTTCTCTTTGCCTCTAAGCCATTGCCTCCAAACGATCAACCATATCAAATGTATTTATTCGTGATGAGAAAAGATTTGAGTGAAGAACGATTGAACTAGACCTTGCAACAATAAGACATCGAGAAAATAACAAGAGAGAGAACAGCTGAAGCGAAAGAAAATGACTCCGTGAAAGCCTCGAACTCGTGAAAACAATTTAAGGAATACCATATTTGTGGTGTAATGAGGTTTCAGGTTTTGTGGTTAGTATCGTGACAATCGAATGACCACAGCGAAAGTGATGTGCTTGGCGTCGGAATCTCTTGAGAAGAATTATGACGCTATTGAAAACTCTTTGCTTCGTGAGAGAAAAATTACGACAATATCAATTCCAATTTACACCATGGGTGCCCTCCCATAAAAACTTCATGACGCAGACACCCCCCCCCCAANCTCACTCCTCTTCGATTTTCGAATAAATTATGTCTTCCCTTATCCAACCCTTAAGTCAGTGATTTTCAAACATTTTAAGTCGGAGGGCATTGTTTTGGCGGCACTCTCGTTGGATATCTGGTAAAAACTAGAGACATTATAATAATACAGATTTGGAAGTGCTTTCTAAATTGTGATCTTTTATGAATTTTATGGTATTATATGCGCGTTGACTGAAGTCAAGCTGCCAACTATTCATGAAACTTGGAAATATTCACCAAAGTAGTTCTTATTCATGAATAATTCATACTTCTGATTTTTATCAATGGACGAGGATAATTATTTTTTTGATTTTAAAACTTTGTAGTGAATTTAGTTCATCGTTTCACTCTTTCTTTGACAAGAGTCGCATTGTCTTCAATCACCATTTTCATTAGAACAGTATTTTCCACAGTTTTTAGTAAATTATTCCTGTAAATGCCCCGTGGGATATGAAAATCGTATTGTCATTGCGTTCCTATCTCCATTTGCTACAGTTGTTTTCTTCTCTATGCGAAGACGATACTATTGCCAGAATATATAAAAAAAACGTAACCCGCGAAAGTTTCACCATATAAGCCCATAGTCATTTAAAGTCAAATAATTCAAAACTTTGCGCCATAAATTCTTTCTCACTGAATAGGGAATGGTTTAAATTGGCATTAGAAGCATTTTCGGGGGTGCTTAAGCCTAGTTGCTCTGACGCTCATAACACCTTAATGTAATTGCAAAATCTGTGAGAAATTACAGCTAGCCCGAAAATAACGTACAACAAAATAACACGCAGCTCATTTTTAAAATCCCTACTTCAATATAAACACATCACATATAATTTGGTGCCAATTTAAAAAAAATTAAATTCTGGTCTAAAAAATACAGGTATTTAGTGAAAACAAATAAATATAAAGGAAAAAGAGGTTTAGTAATAATATACCATTCACCTCAATGTGATACTTTAGCTTGTTTGTTACACAGTTTGTAGAAATCTTTGCACCAAGAGCTTCGAAATGTCATTCTCCACACAAAGTCTTGATCTGAACTTAAGTTTTCAAGAAAGTCACTGCAGAAAAATACAATATAAAAATATTTTTAATCTTTAATTTTTGAGGTTAATGTATTTTTTTAATTTTGATTGTTTGTTGTTGTTTTTTATAGCGCTGATTTTGCTTGCTTTACGAGCGAAAGAGATCTTTGAGCAACAAACGATTAAGACGCAGTAGTCTATAACGTTGTATTATTTTATTATTGATTATTGAAAGTGTCATAATGTTAATGGTTTCACAATTACTAGTAGCACTTGATACGCTGACCCCAATCGAATTCGCAGCAATTGCCTCAAGCACGATTTCAAGGACATGACTTTGTCGCGTTCACGAACACAATACTCGTAACAGGCGTAACATTCATCGTCCTGGAGTGTCCACCAAAAAGGGTCGTCTCATTCGGGAACCGTTCTACATCATTCCCTATGTAGCTACCTACTGCGCCAGTGCTTCTACAATGTTGAAGAATTTATTGATTTTAATAAAAGTTAAAATTCATCTCCTACTTTATCACGCCATTGCTGTAGTATTTTCAAAATAACTGATAAAAATTTCAAAACTATTTTCCTGCATGCTCTTGTCGTGTCTTATTATTCATATAAGTTTAGTTTTATCTGTACTCAATCTTGGCCCGGTTGAGTACATTAATTCTGTTTTCCCCCTGGTTTTCCTTCGGGTAGAGGTGGGTCTTTTATATGGGCCATATTGAAATAATAAATCTCCAATTTAGAGTTATTTTCATACTTAATATTTATAAACAATATTTTTCAGATAATACTTTGTTTATAATAATACGCATTTTTTGAAATACCTCTTTCGTGTTTTATTAAATACAAATTTGTTGATATTGTGTTAATATTATAACGAGTTTTTATTCTTACCTATAAGGAGTGAAGTGAAATATTAAATCCGCCTCTGCCTTAGGATCCTTTATCGGAGTTGATAGGATGGTCCCTTGCTTGCTTGGGAAGAGTAAATTAGTTTATTGTCCTCCATGTGTTTTTCAAATAAATTTATTTATTTATTTATAACCAACCTGAGAAAGTATTTGTAAATCTTTTGCTGATAAGGATTCATCACATGCTCCGCTTTGTAGTTCTGTTTTTACTGAAGTTGTATCAAAGGCTCAATTATTTTACTCAGTCAATAATTTCGAGTGTTTTATTCTTTCGTAAATATCAAGTGCCGTTGCTTCTCCTGTTCCCAATGGAAGTAACAGATTGAAGGTCGATGGTCAAAGACTTACCGTGAACCGATGATTGGAAGTCGCGCAATAGTTTCACATCGTGCAATGTGCGTTCTTCTACCTTCGAGTGAACGCGAACTAGAGAAGAAAAAAAAGGTAAGAAAATTTCTCTTCTGTGCAGAGGTCGATCGCCAATGGCGGATCCAAGGGGGTCACAGTGGGCACGTGGTAAAAAATATTTTACGACTGCCATCTCTATGCGGGGAGGGGCACGTGATCGGCCCTAATGATATAACACAATAATAAAATACTTTTTTATTAGGAAAAAACTAGTATTCCCATTGAAAGCAACAATGTAAAATAATAAAAGCTGTGAAATAATGACAGCTTCGAAGGAAAGAAATATGACTTACTTTTCTTTTATATATTTCTACTTATGCATGGGAATTTGAGCATATTTCAGTATCTTTCTCTGCCCATGCATTAGGTAAAAAAAAAGTACTTTATTTTCGACTTCCAGCATTGTATTTCAATATTTTTATTTCCGTCCTCTCATTAAATAACACTGAATTTTTATTATTTCATTTACGTTATAGTTTCAGATGTAACGCCGAAACATTCTCGGTTACATGTGAATTAACATTGAAAGTATATTGAGTAAATCTGAAGCAGTGAATAGACTTGTTAACAGGAACATTAAAAGAAAACATTTGACTCAAATCGCGAATTATTTAAGTCACGTAACATTTTAAAGTTCTCCAATGAAAACTGCAACTGAAGTTTATCCATTATTAATATATGTGAATGTCTTAAATTGCTGTTACAAGAAGGTTCACATAACAGGCGCGAGGACGCGGCGCATCGTATAGCAAAAGTGCGCCGAAGGAATTAGGAGAGACCCACCGCAACGCGATTTTCAAGTGAGGGATATCTGGGTGGGATTAGACGACTAAATCATTAATAAAATCAACGTATTTTACTATAATAGATGATTGATTACAATTACTCTAATATAATTTATGACATGTGGATTTTTCATGGAACTCAAATATACATAAAAAACAAGATTCGTTATGATTTATATCTATATCGTTAAGATTTTCGTATGACCAAATGATGTGTATATGCCGGAGACCAGGTTCTATGCAATATGATTCCATATTGAATACAGAACATTCCTTTAAAAAAGTTAATTACTTTCCCAATACTTATTTCCATGCGTTTATTTATTGATACTTTTTTCTAGTCTTAAAAGTTTTAAACTACTTTTGACAATGAAATATCATCATCATTATTATTATTATTATTATTATTGTTATTAGTTCTTAATATTTGAATAGACCATTGCGAATTATTGTATATTTTACTGCAAGTTTTCCATCAAACAATGGGGCACAACTTTGTGTCATAAATCTAAACCGTCCGAATTAATATTTGATGTGACATCTTCCATGACAGAAAACAAAAAATTGATTCGGAATTACCCCGTCATACATTTCGATACGAGGAGTCAGCGTGGCTCAGGGGGTAGAACGCTGTGCTGCTTGCTGGATGTCTGTGGTTCAAACCCCGGCGAGGTGGGGATTTTCATCACATCTCAACATCCTGACTGGTTCCCAGGCCTTCTCAGCTTGCTATAAAACGAGTACCAGGGTCTATCCTGGGGTCGAACCGGTCGGTGCGAGATACTGACCACATCTCCTCCTTCTAGTACTGAGGTCAAATAATGGCGGAGCTCTACTCTCCGCGAACCCCACAGACCTTCGGGGCCTGTTGTGGGATAGTTTGACTCTTGACAGTACGATATGAAAACATTTTATAAAAATACTAAATGTTAAAAATAAAGAAATATACTATTTAATTTTGAATCAAATATTGCTTTACAAATAAATAATTGTGACCCATTAGTTTTATTCGACGGGTAATATTTTACCAAACCCCACTCGATTGAAAATGGCTCGCGAGTCAAGTCGGACTGCGCTGATGTAGACCGTTAACTGAGAACATTGCTTGTACCCAAACAAGAAACGTCGATAGTTCAAACGAAGAACTGTATTTATGTCCATGTTTAATAAGTTGTTAACAAAAGGAAACGCAGTGTCAGGTGGCATGAAAATTGAAAGAAGGAAGCTATTTGGCGAATTTCACACCCGTTTATAAGATAATTAGAAAATGAAAACTTTTCCCAGTATTTTAAAACGTTATCCGAAAACCTTTCGTAAACTTCTCGATGTATTGTGCTTATTTGCGTTATTTTTGTGAAGCGCTCAAAGAAAACAAAGATGGGAATAAGCAAACGGGACTGACACCCCCAAGAAGCTAGAATTTATTATGACAAGATGGCTTATTGCGGATATATAAGAAAGAGTATGGTGGATACGTGAGATGAAACGGACATGAAACTTTACACTGGATAATTGGGTAAGTTACATACGAGACGAGACGAGACGAGACGAGACGAGACTACGTACAACATATGCGTGTACGTTATGAAGTGTGATTAAGAGAGAAATGAATAAATAAAATATGGATAGATGGGAAATGAACTGGTGAAGAAGGAATATCAAATATGAACACACACACACATACATATATATNGAATATAAAAAATAAGTCAAAATTCAAATGAAATAATGATTTATAAGTATATAATTTTAGAAAATATTGTTTAAATGCTTAGATCAAATATACTTTTTTAAATTGCATTTATTGTTCTTCAGGTAAAATTCTGAGAAACAAATATATTAAATATATATTTTTTAGAAGAGAATGTGCCACAAAATGTTAAAACAAGTTTACTTTCGGAATGTAGGGGAGAAGATAAATGTGTAACTGAAAAATTGATATAAAGTATGAAATCAAGTGAATATTATTTTAACAATATCAAGTGAACATATTATAATAAAATGTGACAAGAAAGTGAAATATATAGGTTGTCTCAGACCTCCTGTCCAGGGCTTATAAAAATTAAAAAAAAACAATCTTGTTGAAAATCTTGAAATGTTATAATTTTTAATTTTACAATGAAATAAAATTTGATAAAATGTCAATATTTTCAGCAAATTGTTTCTCTGAGTTTTATATGCCCTGGACATGTAGTGTGGGACATTTTGTAAACAACATTTCATATTTTTATTCAAATGAAAAAATAAAAATATTATAGCCGTCTCAAACATAATATGTGAATACCGAACCTAAACCTCAATAATTTTTAATATGTTCCATAAAATATTTTTATAATATATTTATAAATACAAACAATTTGCAGTAAGATTATACATTTCAAGAAAACAGTTCAACTGATGTACCAAATTTGAAAGAAAAAAAAACTGGTAAACTGGTTTATTAACTCAAATACAGTAATAGAATGAATAACAAATGTAGACACATGAAGATAGAATGACAATATTTTGTCATACCACCAGAGACATGTCTGAAGCAACAAACATTATATCAAGTTCTTTTATAACCTCAAAAGTCAAGGAATGTGGCCATTAAGAGAAGTTAAAAGAAGAAATTTATCTGCTTAAGAAGTTTATTGTAATTAAAACACTGTGATTCAAATTTGAATATTTTTCATGAGCATATTAGTTTCTGTTGCCAATCACAAATGGAACCCATGCTTGGAATAAAAAATACCTATTCTCTTTTTACACATATTTTGCAAGTGGACTTCTGCTCCTATGCATGCACCTCGAAGGGTCTCGAAGGCACAATAGCCATCCCACGCATGGCTTCAGTTCAGTTCCCATAGGACCATCCCATTGATTACTGTTGATGTCACCCATACTTTTGCACCCATGAAAATATTTCCAACGGAGAAGGATGTAATGATTTCCCAAAATTTTGGGTTACCTGAGTGAATTTTTCTTTTCTTCAATTGTTCATAACAACAGCAAGTATTAACTTTTGCAACATGTATCATGGTAATCCGAAGATAACAGAAGCTGATTTAGAAGTATTAAATATTGCCAACTGTACAAAATTACTTCAAAATAATTGCTGGTCATTACTATTCAAAATAAATACTCTAAAAATAAGCAATAAACAAGAAAACAATTATATGTTTTAATTTTTTAATAAATACACATTAAATTGCAGGTCATTGTAAGAATTATAGGTGTTATTTTTTAGTACGAAGAGAGATTGAAAGAACATGAAATAAATAAAACGTAAAAACTGACTCAATTATATTACCGTATAATTTAATCTATAAATTAACCTTATTTTTCAAATTATGAAGTGAATTTTGCGTTAATAATTCAATGACTTTACAAAGCTGCCAGGAAATCATCCTTCAGGACGAAACGTGATTGGCACTAAGTTTTAATATCTACTGCGAATACCATATTTTGATTACTATTACAATTTCATACAGTTCATATGTGAGAATATTTTATTCAGTTCGCGAAAAATTCCTTGAGATTGTATTGAGTTAATAAATACATTTAAGGGTCACATTTTCTTTGTATTGGAAGAAGTACATCAAGCGTAAAGCCCTCGCTACGTCATAGCCCACGTTTTCGTCTGCGCTCGCGTTTATCAGTGGTGCTACCGGTTGGTCTCTCAAGTACTTCGAGCAGTTGATGTGGAAGTTCCTTCGCTTGATGAACTATACNCATTGGTTCATTTATCAGTGGTGTTACCGGTTGGTCTCTCAAGGACTTCGAGCAGCTGATGTGCAAGTTCCTTCGCTTGGTGAACTACATTAATTCAACAGTTCTAAGTAAATTTCATAAAGTGTGTTTAAAGTTTGTGACTTTGCAAGTTTATTTTGTCAGTGAGGCCATAAATCAGTGCTAAGATAGGTATGAAAGGCCTAATAGTGAACTACTAGCTAATTTTGATGGGCTGCCAAAGTGAAGTGTAGGCAGGTTAGCAAGGCCCCAAAAAAGTGAAGTGTTAAGTGATAGCTTAAAATAGGGGACCGCAAAAGTGAAGTGATGGATAGGATAGCAAAGGTCCAAAAAGTGAGGTGATAGGTTTAGGGGGTCCCAAAAGTGAAAGTGAAAGTGTTAGATAGATAGGAAGGCCCCGAAAGTATTGTTAAGTAGATAGGAAGTGTTAGGATGGGGCGCACCTCCAAGCCTTCAAGTGTAAGTATATCTCAAATTTCATTCCAATATGTTCATTTAAGAAATTCCAGTAATCTTAAATTTGCCGCACACCACTAGATGGAAAATTTGTGCTTTTAATCTATTCTAATGATAATAAATTTAATGATAATAAATTTATTGTCAAAAACGGTACAAACTGCGTATGACCACGTAGAGGACAATAAACTAATTTACTCTCCGGAAGCAAGCGAGGGACCATCCCATCAATTCTGTTCAAGAGGTGGATTGAAAATATAACAATACTAAGTTACGTATTATAATACCAATAGAATACCAACAAATTTGTCTTTAATAAAATACAAAAATACATAAAATCTGACTACAAATTATATGTAATTATTGATCGGAACTGTTATCGTAAGATATTTGTAATACCAACTCCAATTTAAATTAAAATGAATATTTTGGTGACTTAACAAGCTCGGTCAAACGAACCAATTTAACGTTAGATTTGACTTGCGTTCGTCTCACAAGCGACCTCGAACGGAAAGGGCTTCTCGCGTACGAGCAAAAGAGGACTCGGACAAACTAACAGAAATGGGATCATTTATCTTTCAAGCCGATACGATTTAAATAGCTCTTGTTATCGTTGGGATCATTTTAAGGTATTATGTGCGAGTTGACTGAAGTCAAGTGGCCAAATATTCTAGAAACTTGGAAATATTCACCAAAGTCGTTCTTATTAATTAATAATTCATTCTACCGGTTTTTTTAATATTGGACGAGAATAATTATTTTGTGATTTTAAAACTTGATACTTATATAAAGATAATATAGCCACTGGATAGAGAATGGTTCAAACTATCATTTAAAACATTTGGGGGGGGGGGGCTACTAATGCCTAGTCGCTCTGACGCACGTAACACCTTAATGCAGTGGGTAAACTTATTACATTCTACCTTCGGGCGTCCGTTTGACGATAGGTCAGTTATGCTAGTCAGATCTATGATCAATGGAATGCACAGTGTGTAATTCTATAGCTAATGCTTTCACGTAGTTGATTGACAAAAATCTGGATATTTTGATTGTTTTTGTCATGTACCAATGAATCACGATATTTGAGTGTATGAACTTCGTTTCAAAAGCCAATCTTTCACCGAATGTTTTCTTTTTACAAACTTCTTTTATACGAATGTTCATGTTTCTTCTAAAAACGTCTAATCACAGCTTAATATTGTTCATGACTGTCCATCAGCCTGGTTAGTGATATAATATCGATCGTCTCGCCCGTAACTCCGTCAATAACTTTTTAACTCGAGGTTTACTGTGGTGGAATTGGTTTACGCAAAACGTACCAATGGACCAAGGAGTAAATAAAATTTTGTATGGATTTGTTTGCACGTGCAATGTATTCAGTGTTTTATTATCGAGATGAGTTTGATAAATACAAGCAAGGATTGTAATTAATTATAAAAAATGAACGGAATTTGTTGACAAATGCTCTATTACATTTCACAACAAACGACGAGCTGCTTCATAAGATTTTCATTAAATCAGTTAAACCAGTTACTTCATTCTCTGGGTAAAGTCGGACTCGTCCCCGAGGTCAGTGTCTGTCAGAATTTTCCCGTCCCTTCCTCCTCCTTATCTTTTCATTTCTTAAATAATCCTCTTGTCCAAATGAGGAAGTACTGGTACAGATGGTGACTCTGGCAGACGTGAATTTCTTTATTAAGAATCAGATAATTTCCTAGTATTAATTTTGTTACAATATAATAAGTCATTTATTTAACATTTTGGACAAACCTCAACTTTGCTATTTTCTAACGCACAAATTCGTAGCAAAAAACTCACTTTTCTAGTACGTGATGGACACATTTTATAAATGTTATGATTTTTTATAACGCCATTGCTGTAGTACTATAACAATTTCAAAATTATTTTCTTGTAATTATTTTATAAAATTATTTTGTGTACTCGACCTTGGCACGGTTGTGTACATTAATTTTGTGACCCCATCCTAGCCCAGTTTTTTCTCCGGATTTCCTTCGGATAGGGGCGGATATTTTGTACAGGTTGTCTAGGCTCTTGTCGTGGGGTGGCGTCTATTAAAACGATAAAATTTTAATTTTGTGGTATTTTAATATTTACGTTTCATAAACACTATTTTCCGAAAAATATATAGTTCGATAATAATACGTACTTGTGAAATAATTTTTTTGTGTTAAATTACAATTTTGATATTCTATTGATATAATGACACGTAGCTAACTTTTTATATTAACTAGCAGTTTGCTAAAATTTTTGAATCCGCTTCTGCCTTAGGGTCCTTGATCAGAATTGATGGGATGGTTCCTAGCGTGCTTCCGGAGAGTTAATTAGTTTGTCCTCCACGTGGTCATACGCAGTTTGTACTGCTTTCTTGACAACAAATTTCTTTCTTTCTTAAATTTGAATTTCTGAAATTCTATAAATAATCTTTCTTTTAATATTTATTAATAATTAACTTTAAAATATTTTTGGTAATATATTTCCCTATAAAGAGTTCACACACTTCTAGTTGTGACCGCCTGATTAGTTATGGTCTTTAAATGAACAAGACAATTTCAAATTAAAGCGGTTTCATAACCAATTGTATGGATTGACTATACTGCAGATTAAGCCACCATCCCATTGAAAATACGCGTTTCGTGTCAATCTTTCACTGGCAAATCTTTCCGTCGTCAAGTTAATGCAAGGCTCATATGCGGTTGTAAGGAATTTTCTGTTGTAATGTAGCTTTCTAGAAAAGTGTAATTTTTCTATAATCTCCGAAGTTTTTTGTATGTTTCTGAAATAAATGAAAATATATGAAAATTCTTCTAACTATTGTTCAAATATCCCTCTCGCGGGCCTATACCCAGAATATATGTTACACACATCTCAAGAAGAGCCCCACTTTTCATTCTCCCCCTTCCCAACAGAAAAGTTGTCTCTGACTAAGATCAGGAAAAAACCGGGGACGAGCTCGACCCTATCCAGAAGAGGATTGCGTCTGTGGGTACCTGTATCCTACGACCGCGGGGACGAGCTCCGTACAGGACATTTATATCCCATCCGTCACGTTTTAGCTTATAATTTTATTCTTAGGGCAACTTCAACTCTTTGCTTCCATGTAATCTTAGCACCGGCTGTGCTTCCTCAGTGTGCGGACGGGTGCCAAGCAACTGTCTTTATTTTTGTAGTTACTTATCCCTTGGGAACGAGATAAACCACACGAAGTTGCAACCATTATTTTTTGGACAATTTTTATTTAATTTTTTATGTCATTAGAGAGTCATAGATTTGAATTTTAGTGCTTCTAGAATAGTATGTTAACTGCCTAAATATTTTCAAAAATGTAAAAAATGTCAGTTTTTTAAATTTTAACTTTAATTGGTTGCCATTGTTTTCATTACAAATTGTATATCATAATCTGTAATTGATTTGTAGTATTGCTATTCATAGTAAAACTGTTCTTTTTTATTTCAGGATTTTGCAGTAGCAAATCACTTATCGAAGATAACAGTGAGTATATAGAATGGACTAGATTTTGGTCGCTTCAGTATCACTGGTACTGCGGTATCAGTTTCACGGTGGTGCTGATAGCCTGGCTGTATGGGAGAGTTTCGATTAGGAATACACTATACCAGCGGTTCCCAACCTCTTTTATTTTGTATGAACCCCTCTATAACACTTTAAGAATGCTACACCCGTTCCAATTTTCGTTAAATATGTAATTATACCCACATTTTTTTATTTTAAACATTCATAAATAAACTGATACTCTATGACCCTGGGTTCGTCATGGCCAATTCAATTACTTTCGACCATTATTTCATATTCTTGGAAAGTCTCTTCAAATTGTCTACCTTTGTTCTTTGGATGTCAGCGCTCATCATTAAGCAATTTTTTTCGTCTGTCTCTTGACTGTGGTGCAACAGGAGCCCACTCCGTTGTTCTTTATCACGCGAGTGTGGTTCATGCGTTCCACATGACCAAGCCACGTTAATCTTCTAGCTTTGATTTATCTGACGATGTTACGTTGGTTTATTAATTTATTTAATTCTTTGTGATTTTTCTCCTAATATCTTCTCCAATGTTTAGTGGGCCGAAGATTTTTCTTAGCATCTCTCTCTAATAAAGTAATTTGAGCTCTATTTGCTTTTTCATTCTCCTGGTCTCACAGACATATCATCACTGGCTTAACTATTGTCTTATAAAATTGTAGTTTCGTCTGTCAATACAGTATTCTATTGGGAAAAAGATTGTTATTCCCACGGTATACTTTGCTGTCTATAGCTATCCTGTTTTTTTCTTCTTCGATGCTATTGTTGGTGTTAACAATTGTCCCTAAAAATTTAAAGAAAGATACATTTTCAAATTTTTTGTTCTCTCATTCAAATTCAAATTCTGTACCTTGATTTCTAACTCATTTAACTTATTTTGTTTTCCCTTCTTTTATTATCAAACCTATAATTTCAGACACTGCGTTCAATTTCATAAATGTCCCTTGTAGCAATGTTCCCTCTCACTTCTAATATTTCTAAAACGTCATTCATTACCTGGCTGAACAGAATGGCTGGAGGTGGGTCTCCTTGGTTAAGTTTTTTTTTACTTCAAAGGTTCCTGTGAACTCGTTATCTATTCTCACTTTATTCTAGGAGTTTTGGAGGCTCATTACAATCAGTTTCCTGAGTTCGTGGTACATCAAAGTTCTTTACTCCTACATATTGCTGATCTCTCAACACCGTCGAAGGCTTATTTGAAGTCTACAAACAAGTTGTGGATTTGGATATAAATAAACCCCATAAAGATTACTATTTAAATTCCATGAATTTAAGTATTATTTGTTTTAAATTACTTTTATAGTTTATTTGAAGTAATTACAAGGAACAATTATTAACCTTAAAATTTATTTTTATAATTATTTGCTAAAATTACATTCCACTCATTCTAAACCCACAAAAATGCTTAATATTTAATAATTGATATTCAAAACCGGTTTTGTTTTCTTGAAAGAAAATTAATTTAATTTTTAAATCAAGAGAGTATTGATACTAATGAGAAAAAAATTTTTCTTTCCCTTGGTACTATTATTCTATGGCGCACCCCATAGGTTGGGAACCGTTGGGAACACTTTTTTTTTTACAGCTTCAGTGCACGCGTGCCAACCTTGCACGCGTGCCCATCGAGGGACTGCACGTCGTGGGACTGGTCAATACGGAGTGGTATGGTAATTTCGTATTATTCGTATGGTTATTTCGTGGGAGGGGGGGAAACTAGGTAGGTTTGTTAGGTAGGTTTTATTTCAGCAAAGAAGACGTCCATCAACTATCAACGCATCAGTAACCTCCAACCACTCACAACAACATACAAAACATTTTTCATCTCGTTCATAATAAATAATAGTGATAACAAATACACAAAAAATATAAATACACTCGTCAACACTCTTAGAATTTGGGTGGAAAAGCTCTCCTATGCAGCCAACAAGACTAGTCCATATATAATAAGAGTTGTCTCGTGTTGTGTCGAAATGTTGTAGTTAGAAACTGTGGCAGTGATTTTTCATTTTTTATCAAGGAGTTTGCAAATCTTGATGAATCTCAACTGTTCATCGTTAAAGATGCTCAGTATTTCATCATGATGGAGTAAACAGTTAATTAATATTGCGCAACACTTTTAAGTTGTGCGAGGTTGAAAGATTCACTGCGATCGACGGTAGTTAGTTAATTTTTTCCTACCCTGTGTTCCTGGTGATGGTGGTTCCCTTGGTAGATTAGTTGAAGCCTCAAATGGAGGCTGATAGTGCGTTGGAGTGCGCTTTGCGTTAGTGAATTTCGTACGGTTCACCCTCTCACGATGTTCGACGTACCCGCTCACGATGTTCGACGTACCCGCTCACGATGTTCGACGTACCCGCTCACGATGTTCGACGTACCCTCTCACGATGTTCGACGTACCCTCTCACGATGTTCGACGTACCCGCTCACGATGTTCGACGTACCCTCTCACGATGTTCGACGTACCCTCTCACGGTGTTCGACGTACCCTCTCACGGTGTTCGACGTACACCCCCATCAACATCATAATTTCTTCTTTTCAGGACACATTGCTCGCTCACACTCGACTGTGGCTTGCAATACTTGCATGTTCACTGCTGAAACACAAACACGTGACGTGTCAACAAAAGACTGATACGCGCGCACACTGGACTGTGGCGCGTTTGCATGCTCCGATACAAACACTTACACATGCGACTTTTCTTCGGTTTTTTTCAGGTCCATGAAGATTAATGGAATACACTATCATTACGTTCTGGTGATGGTCTTTTTCTGATAGGCAAACTTCGACGGGGTCACTGAACAGAGGCCTCTTTGATGTTTGTGACACAACACGAGAAACAGGGTTCGAGGGTGGGTTGTTTTTCAGATCCTGTGAAGATAAGTTATATCCACGAGTATAAGTTTATTAACGTTTTTTTCTTCTGTTTCAGAAAGGTTCTTTTTTTGCAGTGGAGGGATCCCAGGGAATAGTGGAGGAATAAAAAGTAGGTTTTGAGGGGTAGTATGAACGAGCAGGCGACTGTCTTTGAGTGCCCTGATAGTATATTATTTAATTTAAAAATATTGTACATCAATTCGTCCAATAAAATTTGGACCTTACGGGGCTATTACTGAATTAAACAATTTTGAAGTAGTTCGCGATTTAATGGGTTAAGCCACTGAAGTTTGTCCATAAATTCTCAAGTAATTTGTAGTGGAATAGGAATCTAATACGACACAAATTAGTCACTTTGACTATTGGTTATCAGTTCAAAACACAACGCTTCGGTTGTAAACACAGTCCTCTTTAGGTGAATAATAGTTCACAAAAAGCATAAATATTTCCTTATCGCAAACATTTAAAACATTTCACATCTCTCTAAAAAACATTTGTCAGCTATGGATGTAGTAAAATCAATTGTCCTAATTTTACGGGACTCTTGAAAAAGTTATTCAATGAGTACTAACAAAATGCAGTAAAATTGTAAACTGGCGACAACTGTTGTTCGGTTATAGACGGTATTCAACTAGGGATTACGGTAGTTACACTGAAGGTCATTTTCGAAATACTTGGTGTTTGTTATGAGCGATATGATTAATGATTCTTGTTACTAATACCTCATAATTCATGAATTAGCCATGATTTATTTTTATATAGTTCTATTACTTTAAATATTAACAGAATATACAACTAAATTTATTGTAAAAGAAAAAGTTACAAACTGTATGTGACCTCGTGGAGGACAATAAACTCTCCGGAAGCCAACAAGGGATCATCCCATAAATTCCGATCAAGGGCTCTAAGGCAGACGCGGATTGGAAATTTCAGCACACTCCTTAGCTAACATTAAAAACCTTTGCTACGTTTTATAATACCAATTTTTTTTAATATAACACAAGAAAATAGTTCAAAAGTTCGTAATATTATCGAAATAAGATTATACGGAATATATTGTTTATAAATCGTAAATTTTAAATATAACTCTGAATTCGAGATTAATTATTAAAATAAACCGCCGCCTCTAGGAAAGAACCTCGAGAGCATGTAAATAGCATCCGCCTCTTCCGGAAGGAACACCCACAAAAACCTGGGCTACGGAATTAGTGAACACAATTGTGCCAAGGTTGAATAGAGATAAAACTGAACTGATATGAAGAGTAAGAAAACAATAATAGCGTGCAGAAAAATAGTTTTGAAATTTAATCATTTAATTTGAAAAAATTGGTGCAATGGTGAGATAAAGGACAATAACAATTGACATATTTAATATTTAAAATAATATTTTAACAAATAATATTCGAAATAATAATTAAAAAAATAACATTTGATGGAAATAAAATCCTATTTTAACTTTTATTAAATCAATGAACTTTTATACTGTAGAAGCAATGGTGCAGTAGTTACCTTTTAATCGGACCTTTGAAGAGGACCAGTTTAATAACATCGTTTTCTTCTTTGGGGAGGGAATTACATAGAACGATTCCCAAATGATATGGCCCTTTTTTGCAAAGAGTGGTTGACACTTTAGGACAATGAATGTTATTTCTATGGCGAGTATTGTATTAACGAACAAGACAGTTACTCATGAATCAAGGGTAGCACTTTCGTAATTACAAATTTAGTAATTATTGATAATAAGTGTTCTTAACAAACACAGCCGTTTCGTAAATACAAGAGCAGGGAAGTTTTAATATATTTCAATTATTGATAAGTGTTCTTAACAAACACAGCCGTTTCGTAAATATAAGAGCAGAGAAGTTTTAATAATAATAATAATAATAAATTTAATAAATTGATTGTCAAAAAACAGTACAAACTGCGTATGACTGTATATTTTATTCTTTAAACATAGGTTTAAAATACTTTCGGGGATAAGATATATAACACCAGTGTTTCATAAAAGGTTATATGCTGGACTAGCGCCTGGCCCGCTCATACCACCTCAATAGTCTATCTTTCAGTGCCTGCTCATTCGCCACCTCCTGCACATCGAAAGGTATATTTCTCTTTCAGGTTCAACGAAACATTTTCTTGCCCTACCGGAAAAAGTAAGAGTTCATAGCTTGATTCTCCATGTTACAATAGTTTGTTCTTTTGCAATATAATGCACATAATAATAGTAATCTTACCGTGGATAAAAAATTACTCTGGCACGTAGAATCGAGGTATTATATCCGCGTTGACTGAAGTCAAGTAACCAACTATTCACACAACATGGAAATAATCTTTAAAGGCTTATTACTCAATAGTTTATTCTTCTTATTTTTACTATTGGATGATGACAACAGTATTTTGTGATTTTAAAACTTTAAGATAAATTTAGGTTGTCGTTTGAATCATTCTTTCACAATCGTTTGAATCATTCTGTCTTCAGTCACGTCAAGTGGCTGCCATTTCCGTTAGAACTATTTTGGTGAATTATTCCAGTTTTTCGTGAATTATTCTTGTAAATGCTCAGAAAGGTATTGCGATCCTATATCAATTTTCTATGTTTTAGTAGTCTTTTTCGCTATGTAAATCCAGTACTTTTGCCTGAATATAAAAAAATCATTTGTTCGAGAAAGTTTCTCCATGTAATAAGGGAACGAAACTTCAACGTCACTGGAGAGGGAATCGTTCATCTATCATTTGAAACATTTTTTTGGGGGAAGGTACTTAAGCCCAGTCGCTCTGATGGATATATTACTTTAACATAAATCAATTTCTTAAAATCTGAATATTTTTCCAGTGTATGAAACAAATACAATAGTTTTCTATTCACATTACCACAGTAAACTTTTTAAAGCTTTCGCTAATAAATGAAGTAAATACATTTTTAAAACAATTCATTTTACGTGTTATTGCCAGAAAATTGTTTTTGATTAATTTACGAAACTCATTTTTATATTTTTAAAACAATAATTACGTGATAACTTCTGAATCGCACGGACTAGTGTATTTATTCTTGCATTCATCACTCAGGTTTAGATACGTTCTAATTAAATTAAGTTATAATTAAAAGTAAAATCCGTCCCATAGACTGTCGCTGCTACTTGTCAAGATCAGCGCAGCTCTACAGTCAAGAACCTTAAAACAACAAAAAATAAAAACTACATTTGTGTCTTTGTGTACCTTCATTTTTTCTCCCTTTTCCCCAAAGGGGGTCACTCGAGATATAAGGATTATTATTTGCTATTTAGCAGCTCTTCTGACAACTTATTTACACAATATGAAACTCTCAACGTCTTTTTGATCGCAAAATAGTTGCAGACAATTCACACAAAGATTAAAAATCAAACTTAATAAAATATTTTCAGTTTACTTCACTTTTCCAAGCATTATTTTAGGTTTCACCACTTTTCAAAGGAACCACAAACTCAGGAAACTTTAATTTCTATTATATAAAGTGAAATTAAAGAAATGATTCGTTTAAGTTCTCTTTAGAATAATCGTATCACTTTTATCGAATCTCGAGTGAACTTCTTAAACTTCAACGTTATGAAGAATCTTGAATTGTTTTTTTTATTGTGTTTTATCTTGTGTGTACATATGTTTTTTGTATCTGATGTGAAGAGAAAACAAGAGTTATACACGTTTTCATATTTTATTATGTCACAATGAAAAAAATGTGGGAGCCATTGAAACATGAGAACATGATGGGATGGGATGGGATAGTCTTGCATGCGATGTACTGGAATATTCCTTATGTTTGGATTGTAAGCAGCATGTGCAAGTATCTTTAACTTACAAGCGAATGGTGTGGTTAGTGGCATGGTAATATAACGCCTTATTTATAGTAATGTGGTTTCGGATGAATTTGTTGTATATAGTTAGTGTCTGTTGAGTTTCTTGGTGGTTAATGTTTCAGTAATACGGTACAATACAGTAGATAATTAAGTAATTAAATATTTGTAACGGATAATTACAAGTTTTCATTTTACGTTTCCTTACAGATCATACTTCTCATACAACTAAATACATTACGTGTAAAAGTTGGCTTCCGCGCCCGGAATCGATATAAACTTACTTGTCCGTGACACAGTGTCTCAGTGGACATAACTACCAACGTATTGGCCATCTTGCTTTGACCTCCTTCAGGATAATTAAGCATTTACGAACCTAAGTAGTTGTCGTACTCTGCCTAGAGCAGAGGGTAGTCCTTTTAACAGAGTTCGACTGGCATTGTCCTGAAGGCGGTCACTGCAAGACGGTCAAAACGCCGGTGATTAAGTGTAATAAGACGCGGTTTGTCCCGGTAAAAAAAAATGATCAACTTCACATTTCACTTCACTATTATTTTCATACATCGCATAAATCAAATTTTAACTGGACATTTTGTTAAAGATATAAATGTTTGTTCCTACTTATATATATATATATATATATATA
>NNCF01130484.1:237171-283088 GCA_002313205.1 Laupala kohalensis
TTCATTTCGTTAGGATATCATAACACATTATAGAACAATGTATTAAATTTTTATTTTCGAACTAAATTTGAGCTTGTGGTGTACTTGTAATTATCCCGGCAAAAACCTCGTCCTTCATAAGGTTTCATTCGTGCAAATGATTTTGCTCTTAAATCACATTGTTTTCTTTAGTTTTCTTCCTAAGAAATAGTGTTATGTTTGCATGTTTCATGAATTACATGTGAAGGCAAGAAACAGCATGTTAGTCACATAAAAATGTGATGATTAACATTCGATAAAATCATACAGAAGAATGAATAGTTAAGAGAAAACGTCACAAGGGATAAAAAGGTACATAAAAAAAGAAGAGTACAACATTGATTTACTCCATGATAATGATATACTGCCCCTGAACCCCTAATCCCATTTGACGGTGGGGGAAGTAAGGAACTGCCAAAGATATAAGAAAAATGCAAAAAAGGAAAAAGATACCACCCTGATGGAATGCACAAGTGATAACAGGGTGCAAAATAAATTCGATTGGGCACCTTGTGAATAGTGCACGAATCCTACGCCCAGAAAAAACTTAGGATGCAGATAAGACGGTGAATTTTTCAAAATTTCTTACTGTCTAATGTGCAAAATGTTAAACAATTCAATCATAAAAATAAACAATCACTTATTGTTTCAACCTTGTGAATTTAGCACATTTTCTTACGCTTATGATAAAACTTGTGTACTAAATCAGAATCATTATATTAATATAGTTCGCTGACAATAATTCATTTACATTTTTTCACCATTTCAGATAATTTATCTCCTGATTATATTGTTTCTCTTTCTAAGTGTGCATTAATAACCTGATATTTTTTCAGTAAGTGATTTATAATGAAAATATAAGACTAAGGTAAATTTACACTACGTTAAATGTTTCTTAGGTTTCATTGATTGCTCTAAACTTTAAATTCGTATTCATAATAATTTTTAGGTTATTTCAGAGGTTACTCTCAATATAACATTCAAATTGTAGACAACAGTTTATGTTGTTCTAATTTGAACAGTTTTCTAGCCCCGACGTCATAAAGACGTCAACGCAAATACCATGACGTACATGCCTCACGATAACTAATCTAATACTTAATATTTTACATCTCACATAATTAAATTGAAATATTTTGAACAAGTCAAGTCTTTATTATAAATGAGAAAGACATAAAAATAGATATATTTCAAACGAAAAAGCATCACAAAAAATTTTGTAAAAAAGTTCAAACAATAATAAAACTAGATATACCATAAGACAATTTTGTAAATGAATACTAGAAGAAAAAATCAGTATAATCTGCTTTCCAGAACAAAGTTCAAAAAATTCCCGTTTATTACTTTTCGCAGAAGTAGAAAAAAAATATTATTTTACTATATCCCCTTAATAATCCGCCAAATTTTCGGGGGTTTAAGGCGCCCCCACACTTTCGGGTGCGAAAGGCGCCCCCACACTTTCGGGTGTGAAAGGTGCCCCCACACTTTCGGGTGTGAAAGGTGCCCCCACACTTTCGGGTGTGAAAGGTGCCCCCACACTTTCGGGTGTGAAAGGTGCCCCCACACTTTCGGGTGTGAAAGGTGCCCCCACACTTTCGGGTGTGAAAGGTGCCCCCACACTTTCGGGTGTGAAAGGTGCCCCCACACTTTCGGGTGTGAAAGGTGCCCCCACACTTTCGGGTGTTAAAGGTGCCCCCACACTTTCGGGTGTGAAAGGTGCCCCCACACTTTCGGGTGTGAAAGGTGCCCCCACACTTTCGGGTGTGAAAGGTGCCCCCACACTTTCGGGTGTTAAAGGTGCCCCCACACTTTCGGGTGTGAAAGGTGCCCCCACACTTTCGGGTGTGAAAGGTGCCCCCACACTTTCGGGAGTGAAAGGTGCCCCCACACTTTCGGGTGTGAAAAATGCCCCCACACTTTCGGGTGTGAAAAATGCCCCCACACTTTCGGGTGTGAAAGGTGCCCCCACACTTTCGGGTGTGAAAGGTGTTCCTATACGATCGGGTGTGAAACGTGTTCCTATACGATCGGGTGTGAAACGTGTTCCTATACGATCGGGAGTGAATTGAGTCCCCACACTTTGGGGTGTGAATTGAGTCCCCACACTTTGGGGTGTGAATTGAGTCCCCACACTTTGGGGTGTGAATTGAGTCCCCACACTTTGGGGTGTGAATTGAGTCCCCACACTTTGGGGTGTGAATTGAGTCCCCACACTTTGGGGTGTGAATTGAGTCCCCACACTTTGGGGTGTGAATTGAGTCCCCACACTTTGGGGTGTGAATTGAGTCCCCACACTTTGGGGTGTGAATTGAGTCCCCACACTTTGGGGTGTGAATTGAGTCCCCACACTTTGGGGTGTGAATTGAGTCCCCACACTTTGGGGTGTGAATTGAGTCCCCACACTTTGGGGTGTGAATTGAGTCCCCACACTTTGGGGTGTGAATTGAGTCCCCACACTTTGGGGTGTGAATTGAGTCCCCACACTTTGGGGTGTGAATTGAGTCCCCACACTTTGGGGTGTGAATTGAGTCCCCACACTTTGGGGTGTGAATTGAGTCCCCACACTTTGGGGTGTGAATTGAGTCCCCACACTTTGGGGTGTGAATTGAGTCCCCACACTTTGGGGTGTGAATTGAGTCCCCACACTTTGGGGTGTGAATTGAGTCCCCACACTTTGGGGTGTGAATTGAGTCCCCACACTTTGGGGTGTGAATTGAGTCCCCACACTTTGGGGTGTGAATTGAGTCCCCACACTTTGGGGTGTGAATTGAGTCCCCACACTTTGGGGTGTGAATTGAGTCCCCACACTTTGGGGTGTGAATTGAGTCCCCACACTTTGGGGTGTGAATTGAGTCCCCACACTTTGGGGTGTGAATTGAGTCCCCACACTTTGGGGTGTGAATTGAGTCCCCACACTTTGGGGTGTGAATTGAGTCCCCACACTTTGGGGTGTGAATTGAGTCCCCACACTTTGGGGTGTGAATTGAGTCCCCACACTTTGGGGTGTGAATTGAGTCCCCACACTTTGGGGTGTGAATTGAGTCCCCACACTTTGGGGTGTGAATTGAGTCCCCACACTTTGGAATGTGAATTGAGTCCCCACATTTTGGAATGTGAATTGTGTCTCCTCCTTTCTCTCTGTTTCTTTTTCTGGTGTGAATTGTGTCTCCTCCTTTCTCTCTGTTTCTTTTTCTGGTGTGAATTGTTCTTCTCCTCTCTCTGTTTCTTTTTCTGGTGTGAATTGTTCTCCTCCTCTCTCTCTATTTCTTTATCTGGTGTGAATTGTGTCTCCTCCTCTCTCTCTGTTTCTTTATCTGGTGTGAATTGTGTCTCCTCCTCTCTCTGTGTTTCTTTTTCTGGTGTGAATTGTGTCTCCTCCTCTCTCTGTGTTTCTTTTTCTGGTGTGAATTGTGTCTCCTCTTCTCTCTTTGATTCTTTTTCTGGTGTGAATTGTGTCCCCTCCTCTCTCTCTCTGTTTTTTTTCTGGTGTGAATTGTGTCCCCTCCTCTCTCTCTCTGTTTCTTTTTCTGGTGTGAATTGTGTCCCCTCCTCTCTCTCTCTCTTTCTTTTTCTGGTGTGAATTGTGTCCCCTCCTCTCTCTCTCTCTTTTTTTTCTGGTGTGAATTGTGTCCCCTCCTCTCTCTCTCTGTTTCTTTTTCTGGTGTGAATTGTGTCCCCTCCTCTCTCTCTCTCTTTCTTTTTCTGGTGTGAATTGTGTCCCCTCCTCTCTCTCTCTCTTTCTTTTCTGGTGTGAATTGTGTCCCCTCCTCTCTCTCTCTGTTTCTTTTTCTGGTGTGAATTGTGTCCCCTCCTCTCTCTCTCTCTTTCTTTTTCTGGTGTGAATTGTGTCCCCTCCTCTCTCTCTCTGTTTCTTTTTCTGGTGTGAATTGTGTCCCCTCCTCTCTCTCTCTCTTTCTTTTTCTGGTGTGAATTGTGTCCCCTCCTCTCTCTCTCTCTTTTTTTTTTGGTGTGAATTGTGTCCCCTCCTCTCTCTCTCTGTTTCTTTTTCTGGTGTGAATTGTGTCCCCTCCTCTCTCTCTCTCTGTTTTTTCTTCTGGTGTGAATTGTGTCCCCTTCTCTCTCTCTCTCTGTTTCTTTTTCTGGTGTGAATTGTGTCCCCTCCTCTCTCTCTCTCTGTTTCTTTTTCTGGTGTGAATTGTGTCCCCTTCTCTCTCTCTCTCTGTTTCTTTTTCTGGTGTGAATTGTGTCCCCTCCTCTCTCTCTCTCTTTTTCTTTTTCTGGTGTGAATTGTGTCCCCTCCTCTCTCTCTCTCTGTTTCTTTTTCTGGTGTGAATTGTGTCCCCTTCTCTCTCTCTCTCTGTTTCTTTTTCTGGTGTGAATTGTGTCCCCTCCTCTCTCTCTCTCTTTTTCTTTTTCTGGTGTGAATTGTGTCCCCTCCTTTCTCTCTCTGTTTCTTTTTGTGGTGTGAATTGTGTCCCCTCCTCTCTCTGTTTCTTTTTGTAGTGCGAATTGTGCCTTTTCTTACTCTTTTTTTTGTAGTGCGAATTGTGCCTTTTCTTACTCTTTTTTTTGTAGTGCGAATTGTGCCGTTTCTTACTCTTTTTTTTCTAGTGCGAATTGTGCGTTTTCTTACTCTTTTTTTCTAGTGCGAATTTTGCCTTTTATTACTTTTTTTTCTAGTGCGAATTGTGCCTTTTATTACTTTTTTTTCTAGTGCGAATTGTGCCTTTTATTACTTTTTTTTCTAGTGCGAATTGTGCCTTTTATTACTTTTTTTTCTAGTGCGAATTGTGCCTTTTATTACTTTTTTTTCTAGTGCGAATTGTGCCTTTTATTACTTTTTTTCTAGTGCGAATTGTGCCGTGTCTTACTCTTTTTTTCTAGTGCGAATTGTGCCGTTTCTTACTCTTTTTTTTCTAGTGCGAATTGTGCCTTTTATTCCTTTTTTTTCTAGTGCTAATTGTGCTGTTTATTACTCTTTTTTTTCTAGTGCGAATTGTGCCGTTTCTTACTCTTTTTTTTCTAGTGCAAATTGTGCCGTTTCTTACTCTTTTTTTTCTAGTGCAAATTGTGCCGTTTCTTACTCTTTTTTTTCTAGTGCGAATTGTGCCTTTTATAACTCTTTTTTTCTAGTGCGAATTGTGCCTTTTATTACTCTTTTTTTTTCTAGTGCGTATTGTGCCTTTTATTACCCTTTTTTTCTAGTGCGAATTGTGCCTTTTATTACTGTTTTTTCTAGTGCGAATTGTACCTTTTATTACTTTTTTTTCTAGTGCGAATTGTGCTGTTTCTTACTCTTTTTTTTCTAGTGCGAATTGTGCCGTTTCTTACTCTTTTTTTTCTAGTGCGAATTGTGCATTTTCTTACTCTTCTTTTTCTAGTGCGTATTGTGCCTTTTCTTATTTATTTTTTTCTATTGCGAATTGTGCCTTTTCTTATTTATTTTTTTCTAGTGCGAATTGTGCCTTTTCTTTTTTTTTTCTAGTGCGAATTGTGCCTTTTCTTTCTCTCTCTTTTTCTAGTGCGAATTGTTGTTCTTTTTTCTAGTGCGAATTGTTGTTCTTTTCTCTGGTGCGAATTGTTGTTCTTTCTGGTGCGAATTGTTGTTCTTTCTGGTGCGAATTGTTGTTCTTCTTTCTAGTGCGAATTTTGTCCCCCTCTTTCCCCTATTGGAAGAATTGTTCCCTCTCTTTCTCTTATTGGGTGAATTGTGCCCTCTCTTTCTCTTATTGGGTGAATTGTGCCCTCTCTTTCTCTTATTGGGTGAATTGTGCCCTCTCTTTCTCTTATTGGGTGAATTGTGCCCTCTCTTTCTCTTATTGGGTGAATTGTGCCCTCTCTTTCTCTTATTGGGTGAATTGTGCCCTCTCTTTCTCTTATTGGGTGAATTGTGCCCTCTCTTTCTCTTATTGGGTGAATTGTGCCCTCTCTTTCTCTTATTGGGTGAATTGTGCCCTCTCTTTCTCTTATTGGGTGAATTGTGCCCTCTCTTTCTCTTATTGGGTGAATTGTGCCCTCTCTTTCTCTTATTGGGTGAATTGTGCCCTCTCTTTCTCTTATTGGGTGAATTGTGCTCTCTCTATTTGAAAATTTTGTTCTCTAAATTTTCTTAATGTTTAATATTTCTCTATATATATTGAAACATTTCTTTTTCTTTAGTTATGTATTGTGAAGAGAATAGGGGGAGAATGAACAATGTATGCACATAATTTATTATTGTAATCATTTTTTTTATTTAATTTCAAGGAGTCAATTTTAGTGGGTTGTATGGAATTTTTTTCATTTCACTGCATTTGTTTGTCGGGTCCTACGTTATGTTTATTTACATTTTTAATTTTTTTAAAAATTTTTTATTCATTGCTGGTGTACATATGTTGATTTTTCTCTCGATACTCTATAAAAAACGCGCCGGACGCTTTACCTCTTGGGTGGTGTGGAAACAAGCGATTTTCTTTTGTTTTCAATTTTATTAGTATCATGTCATTGGAATAAAATTTTTCATGGAGTTGTTAATTTCTACGCAATTCTATATACCTTACGGATTATATTGTCCTGAACATAAAAATAGTAATATATATATATATATAATAAAATTCGTACCACTATATTTACGATCCTCCTTCAGGTCTATGATTCTTAATTATAAAAACTCTTCTTCTGCTTGTTAAGAGTGAACAACAAAAATCGAAGAAAAAACTTCCCTTGATTTGTCTTTTTGTTTTTTGTATAGGCGAATTAAAAGTTTGGTTTTATGAATGAATACTTTTTTAATTCTGAGATATTTGGGAAAAAACGAGTTCATACTTCGTTTATAATTTCTTATAAAGAAAGCGAGAGCCAAAAGTAGTAATTACTATTATTATTCTGCAAGTGATTCATATTGTGTTTTTGACAACATTTAATTATTTTAGGCTTCCACTCGCAAAATGAGTTGCTACTTTCTGCCGAAACATTGCAAAAGAAAAAACTACCTGAAATTGACTGTCGCTCTCAGAAGAATACCATAATTGTTATGATAGAATTAAACGTTCAAAACTATTTACTCAACCACCAGCAAGTCATAAATAAAACTGTTTACAATTGTAGCGGTCATCCATTTTTTACAGTCACGCGTGTTGTTGCCGCGTATATGACTCCACCAACGGTATAATTTCGTCAGCTGTGGAATCCAGTCTGCTTTTTTACATTTACATTGTAGTATTTGTAAATGGGAAATATAGCGTGCTATTGAAGCTTATCTAAATTGAGCGATAAAAGGTGCGAGTTGGATGGAAAGCCATTGTTAGTAGGTGGGCCGGATAGCTGGATTTACCGACTACTAACCCCTCCACGTGGGCCAAGTAGAAGTTGTTAGTAATAGTTAGAAGTATTGATACTAGGAGGAACTGGATAGAGGAAGGAAGGTTTGCTTTCCAGTAGTCACATCTATATGAACTGGAACATTCATGTGAAAAGCTACAAATAATTCTGATAGTTGTATTTGTTACAACGCCAAACTTATGAAGAGATTATGGTCGAATGATTTTTGTCTATTTAATATATTTACAATCACAAAATGTTAATTGTGAATATTATTATGCATACGATGTGAGCTGCTCATACGTTTTTATAATGTATTTGTACACCTAATGATGATACTTTATTGTATCGAAGCATTGGGTGAAACTGTATTTTCTTTATTTTTTCAAAATTCGTTTGGAAGGAAATTTATCTGCTTTGTCTGCTTATTTTGGTCGAATTTAGTTTCATTAATTCAACACACAGATGCAATTAACGATATTATTTAAAGGTTTCCGAACAGTAGGTTATACAGGTGGTTTTAATTTTCCTATAATTACATTATAATTTTTTTTCTCTTAGGTGCATGTATATAACGAGGGAATGATTCGTGTAATGTTTACCAAAACGAAATATGAACTCCTTTTATATTTACGATTTGGAGCCGGGTGAGCAAGTTCTCAAATTTTTGCGATTTTGTTTCTATCCGCATGTGAACTGTTTTATTCCCTAGATAACTTTTCAACCATGAGATGGTCCAAAATTAACCTTCGAAATTTAATGAATTAATTAGAATAGAGCACAATTATTTGGTTGGTTCTTACCCACATTAACCAATTCCGAGCTTCCCACTGTTTACAAAATGCATCGTAACACTATTCGTACGTTCATGATAATTTTGTTCATAATTTTTGCGCCATTAATTTTTTATGTGAATTATGCTCAATGCAGTGATGGCTCGCGTGGAAAATATTTCTAGCTTTTTTTATGTATTGTTTTCTTTTCCATTCTTTTTAAACACTTCGGGGCGACCCGTGGCATAGTACCTAACTTACTCGCCTTCTACCTCAGGGTTTGAATCAGCGTCACCAGTCTCATCAAAGTAGGATTCGTGGTAGTTCCTTTTTTTGAACGAAGTGGCAGGTTTTCCCCGAACACTCTCTTGCCTTTTATTACAACACAGCATTCTCTCATCGTCATTCATGCATCATCCGCCTCGGGGAGGTGAGTCAGAAAGAGCATCCAGCACTCCCGTAATACCCCTACCAAATTAAAAAAGGGTGGGGGGGGGTCTGCGATCCTCAGCGACCTCTTCAGGACTAGGGGGAAAAAGTTAAGATAACATGTTAAACTTAACATGTATATATTATAATTCTAACTCGAAAATATGTAAAAGATGTAACAAGTAGGTAATTCATAACTTAAATATCTGCGTCTTCTGTAAGTATATAATGAATACAGGCTAGAAGAAAAGTGTTCGGCTTAAAAAATGGAACGTTAAAATTTTACAATTAATTCGCTGGTCTGAAACCTAAAATTGAGGCCATGCTTTATTACAATGGTTACGAAAGGCTGTATGTAATAATTCAAAATCCTGACAAACGTTTAATTATAAATTTTCATTACGTATTATTTGTTTTATAACTTAAAAATCTTAATTTCCAAAAAAATTTCGTATTTTTCAAAAACATATTTTTTGACATGTTTCTAGAAAGCAGTATGTGGAAAAATGCACAACCAAAGTTCAAAAAATTAAATCAGGAGAGAGCAGTCAAGAAACTGAACCTATAAAGTCCGAACTGATACTTGCATACATAAAACACAATTTTTAAAGGTTGTTGAATAAAAATAGTTTTATATAAATTCTTTTAAATTTTTCTTGAATAAATGTTATTAAATGCTATAAACTTCTGAGTATGACGTTCTTCTGTGATCCTTGTTTTTTTTATTGAAGTATCGTTACTCAAAATTCTTGAATACTAAAACTATATGAATATGCATCTAAAATGTTCACACATCGAAAATAATTACTGCAGTGCAAACTTGTTCTCAGAAATGACAAATATTAACATATACAAAACTTAAAATAGTTAAAGGACATGAAAATGGAAGAAAAGAATAAAAAGGATTTAAAAGTTGAGAAACTTCCGTCTCAGTTTAAGACTTCATTTTAGAGATAAAAATAAAGAAAAAAAGGTAACTCATTATTGTGAATAAACTTTTAAACTTGGTAAAAGAAATTGACTAATGAGCCTTAATTATTAATAATCTTAATTCACAATATAAATTCTTCCATTTGGTTGGAGAGCACATCCTTATGATGAAGTTGAGTGTGTTTTCGGTGTGGTAATGCCATCCACATTTTATTTCTTAATTGAGGCTTTAGGGTTCGCCAACATGTTGACTTTATTGTTGCATTCTATGGTGACAGTGAAATTCATGATTCGCTACTCGAATCAATAACCTTTGTTTCATTTAAATGACCTACTTGTATATTCACGTGTGTTCACGCAGACAGGATATTTTTTTATTGCTGGGACGGTCCTTGTTTGCTTCCCAAGAATAAATTAGTATAGTCCTCAACATGGTCATGGTTTGCAGCTGTGGATCTAGACCGTAATCAAGGGGGGGTGCTAACAGAGGAGGGACCTGGGGATTTCTGTTTGAAAATTGTTTTTTCAACACTAATTTTAGAAATATATTTTAATAATATTAGCTAACTTCGTATTCTTATCTTTCCTACCTGCCTCTGTCTTAGGGTCCTCGATCAGAATTGATGGGATGATTCCTTGCTTGCTTCTGGAGAGTAAATTAGTTTGTCCTCCACGTGGTCATACGCAGTTTGTAACTGTTTTTTCCATAATAATTTTATTATTCCCATTTCTAGAATATAAGCTTATTTCATTCTGTGTTAATAATAAAAACAAATTTGTTATTTGATTCTCTTGAAGAAAAAATCACGGATTTGCTAGCACGCTACGAAACTTGCAAAACATTCTTTGGAGAAAATTATAACTGAAATTTCTGTGGGAAAGAAATCTTTAAAAATACATATAAATGAAAATATTGAATTTAATTTTATTGTTCTTGACAAGAATTTTTCGGTAAGAGTAATTTTATTTTGGGTTTCGAAAACACATCTGCTTTAGAGCATTCTACATTTATTTGTTTATTTCAACGTTATTTTGTATAGCCAATAGAGAAATCAATCAGTTTCTCATTCGGATTTGGAGCACAGTTTGCACTAAACTTACATCCACCCATGGTAACTTACCCTTGGAAGTTTGGTGATTAATACCATCTTTTTTTATTTCTCGCTCTAAAATCGCATACGCTTTAGCAGTATCCCATTACTTTTCGTAAAACTTCCTTCCTTAAAGATCTCGTATTTCCTCGTAGTTTTTAATGGGTCCCTTTAAACATAACAAACTGCTCGTCCTCCCCTATTATAGTACAGTCTGTGAGTTCACGAAAGGCCGATCTCTACAGTTATTTGACCTCTGCATAATGTGGTCCCAATCATGCTTCGGCCTCGTATTGTCTCATCATGAGTTTTTGCAGGTCTCAATTCAATGCTTCGAGGTCACCAGCGAGAAAGTGTTTCTATCGTCGTGCAACGAGGGAACCAAACGGATGCTGAAACAATAACCAGCAGCGTTCACCCTTTTCATCGTCTTGAGCAGATACATCAATGATTCGTACATTTACTGTCATTTTATTTCACGCGTTTTGTACATTTCATTATTTCTGTAACCCAATCTTCATTAGTATAATTTTACTATTTCTAAATATTCTTCATTATTAATATCTATTAATTTCATTACTTACTAAAATAGTTATTTGTTGTTAAAATTCTAATATTATTTTCCAATAAGTTTCATGAATATCTTTTAACATTTCCCTTTCATCATTTCCCGTCATAGAAATTAATTTATTTTACAAATTCTAGACTTTTATTTCTCACATATTTGTTACAGTACAATTTTTAACTTTTGTACAGTGATTTGACTAAATTAATTAATTGACTCGAAGTCTGATTTTTCGAAAGGGGGAAAATACCTTAAGATGGGACCAGCACTGAAATTTAGTCAAATCACTGAAATGAATAATTTTCTTTATTTTTATTGTAATTATTATAAAACATAACAATATGAATAATAATGATACAAACATGATTTAATTTATATCCATCAGTTAATAATATGGCACAAATAATGCTTCAGAAAGTTCTTGACTTGTTGGCAGTGCACAAGAGTATGTAAAATATGGCGGTCGTGATTTGTGCACCTAACCTCACAAAAAGAGAAATATCTTTCTCAGACGTCCGGTGACCTATAGATAAAAGTGGTGTAAAAATACTACGGAAACTTTACTACAAATCAAAGTAAACTTCCATCACTTTCGTGATTTAAAAGTTGGTCTCATTTTGTAAATAAGCGTTTGCTCCGTAAGACGAAATGTACTATACCATCAATTATAATTGAAATTATTTCACTTAAATAGCCGATGAGGTATGTTTTTCAAGTTTAAATCACAATAAGTACGTGTTACTCTATCTATGCCGATTTAAGATATTCTAGTGGTTTAATTCTAGTTACGCTAGTGCTACCTTAAGAACTACACTGAGAACGTGCTTTTCTCCTCCGGTTTTCTTACCTCAAGCAACGTAAGCTCCGACCTTCAATATTGCAGTCGCCACGGATGATAGTATGCGACTCCGAGAGTGCAGTTGCCCTGAAAAGGGAACTTTCAACCAGTACAGGTCGAAAGTAGTCCTCATATTTTTCATACTAAAACATACCGACTAAAAGAATGTGCTGTCAAGATATTAGCGACGATGCCACACTGGACGACATTGAAAAGCTGTTTTACGTAAAATCTTTTCGCTGGGCAAAGATACATTTTTGTGGGTGTTGTACAACCCTGAACTGCCAAGCGAACGAGCATCGACAGCCGAATCACGTGGTTGTTTTGATTCGTCCGACTTATAGATATCTTCACCATTCAGGGAAGAGATATAAATGCAATCAATCAATCATTTTCCCGCGCATTTAAGGAAAGGTAGAGCTACCGTATTTTACGGACTATAAGACGCACTTTTTTCTTGAAAAAACTGCCTCCAAAATTCAGGTGCGTATTATACTCGAAATTAATATAAAAGTGTCCAGTGTTTGATTTAAAATTCCTAACGGTCTTAAAAATGACCATGTATTCGATGCCGCGGGAAACCTATCTCTATCTGGCAACATTGGATTCAACTGGCGGCAGCAGTGCACCGATGCGACGAACATGAGTTGCGGGGATCCACAAGCTTCGCTAACACTTGTCTCCCTCCCGCCCTGCCATCATAATCCAGAACATTGTCTGTCTAGCCTATGATGCGTCGTTGCAGTCTACGGTGCCAGTGAACTTGAATTGAAATGATTTGTGTTATCGGTCAGTTCGGTTTTATAAACTAAGAATTTTTTTAGTCTGGCTTTGCAATCTAATAATAAAAATGCTAAAAATGTTATTCTTTAAAAAAAAATGTTTAAAAATTACGGTCCGTATCGTCTTATAGTCCGTAAAATACGGTAATCCAGTGAAGAAAAATAGTAAGACGATGTAAGGTAGTGAACTACGTTACTCATGTTGGTTTCCTTTCTCTATATTTGTAGAAGAATCCAAGTAACATGTAGGATGTAAAATATTTTTCATTTAATTATTGACAATGCGAAACCTTACATTCATAAATGATCACAATAAAAATAACGCATAGGAGAAAATAAAAGTTGCATTAAACAAATTTCAAGTTAATTTATTTCTCTCGTATTGGCCAGAATTAAATATCAGTTCCAGTGAAATTCACACGTTTTTTTTGTTTTGTTCCGTACGTGTTTATACGAGTTTCTAGAATTTTCTTGTAGAAAATGCCTATTCATTGTACACCTGAAACATTTTAATTAAAAAACTGGACTGTTAACAAAATGTGTTACCTCGCATAATTTTGTATCACCACTAATACTTTAAATGATATGGAAACAAATTTTGTTTTTATTATATTTTAATACCAAGAACAGAGAAATAAAAGTGTATAATTAATGCGTGAAAGATCTTAATTATAAAGTGATAATATTCGTATTGTTATCAGGAGATTTAGTATCGGAGAAGGACATTGAGAAGTTATCACGCAACGCGAAACTTACGGCGACAGTCAGTGACCTTTTACTAAAGCAACTTTTTTCTACCTCTACCGGAAATGGTTGACTCTTCTAAAAGTGTGAGCGGAAAAAAGATGTCAAAAATTGGAAAACTTCTTGAATTTTTCAGAGCCTTCCAGTATGCCATCGTCGCTAACATTTTGACATATATTTAGTTTTTTGTGTTTCAGTATGGAAAAAAAATCGGGAAAACTTTTCGACCTGTGTTTGTTGAAAGTTCTCTTGTGAGTGAAACACGGGACAGCATTCAGCAAATAGTTATATCTCCCCTGGGCGCCACAGTGAGCTATAATTGAGTATTTTCTCAGATTCAACAATGCCATTACATTTTCGACACGGGGATTTTAGGTTAGGTTTTGCGCAAGCGAGTCGAGAATTTAGTTTTCCGAGTGAACAGATCCGAAGGGAGTTAGTTGGTCCGTTCGGCAACGTTAGTTAACGTTTCCAAAATGCAGGAACTAACTGTCGAGGCGTCGTGGAAATTGTTGCTAGAGATAAGAAATTTGATAACGATGCAAAAATAGCGAAGTCTTCATCTGTGCGACAAGAAGTCATCAAGGTCGTATTAGCGTAGGCTCGACGTGAAGCAGAGGCAGCCGGTGCAGAAACCCCGGGGCTCTATAATTTTTATGTACAAATATATTTTTTTCCTCGAGTATGACTCAAACGATTTTTGCGAATTTGAAAGATTTAATGTTTTGACAAGTCTTATTCCCTAGTACAATTGTCTTTCAGAGAAAATACTCCTGTTGCGTCGAGAGAACTTGCCGTTCTGCTCACACAGTTATCGCATATATCAAGTTACGCAACATGTCCTTAAATTGTTTAGAGTTTACACATTAGCACGACTTACTTCTTTGCCGATACTTGGGGCAAATACAGACCAATATTTTAGAGGCGGCATAACAAATGTATAGTCTTAGCCATGGGACATTCCAGAAAAAACACACCAACTTCGGAAAAAAAATTTGAAAATACTAAAAGAAATTATAAATTTAGTTTAAGAGCTGTTTCTCTATAGTATCACGCTACTTTCCTGATTGCTTTAATATTTTGTGGGACAGAGGAAAGTTATAAATATGAAACTTTAAATCTATTTCATCTTTAATAATAATTAGTCACCTTTTTATTATGAATAAAATTTTTCAACTTTCAAGGACAAGAACAGAATTGCTGCTAAATGATGGCGCTGCAGCTGTGGATTTTGAAAAAAATAAGTACACGTGCTGTATACGACTTGTTCTGTTTTTTTTCAATTGAACCCAAAATTCGACTGCGTCAAATAGCTTTTGCCGAGTGGCCAAAATTCATTACACAAGAAGAAATAATGAAAAATTTACCTTTCTTGCAATTGTAATAAAACCGTGCTACATGAATTTTCTAGAAAATAATATGAAAATAAAAAAAACTCCACTTTGATAGTATTCCGAAGCACTCGAACAAGGGAACTTTCAACAAGCACAAATCGAAAGTGGTCCTGATTTTTTTACTGAAACATATTGACTAATAGTATGTCGTGTCAAAATATTAGCGACGATGGCACTCTGGAAGGCACTGAAAACAAATTAAAAAACTATTCTTTTCGCACGGTGAAGATCCATTTTTGTTCAACCCTTAGAAGCAAGCAAACGAGTAGCGACGGCAGAATGATATAATGTTGTTTCAGTGCAGCTCTTACCATTCATTTAGTGCATGAATCAGTGGCGTAACGATCCCTTCCGGGTTCCCAGTGCAGAGTCGTATTGGGGACCCCTGATAATTTTTTACAAGCAAATAAAAAAAAGTCAAACAAGAAAGACGTATCTCTTTATATCTCTTTACAGACAGCATCTTCAAGTACGCAACATTTTTTGACGCAATGCTCAAAATTCAACCCGGCGAACTGTCGCTTTAACCAACCAGTTATTTTGTTGCACTACTCTCTATTAGAGTAGTATATGAGATTTACATTGATTTAAATTATGATTTAAATCAAGAAAAGAAATTAATTAAACCAAGGGAAATATCAAGTAAATTAAATAAAATCCATTATTGCACTTAGACTATTTCTCTTCAAATCACCATAACATAAAATATATATTAGTGTTTATTAACATCTTTCATTATAATCTGGTTTTATGATAAAGATGTATAAAAATATTATAATAATGTTCACTTTTCAAATCACATTAAGATAAAATACACTTTTTGTATACACTACCAATCAAAAGTATTTGCCCACCTAAGCATTGATAAGACGAATATTCAAATGACTTAACTTTGTTAAATAAAATTGTCTAGTTATCAAGTTTTGTTTCTTTTAAAGAAAAAAGAATGTATTTTAAAATTATCTTTGTAAAATTACATTAAAATTATGTATCTTGAAGTTATGTGTCTCAGAGTAACATTATGCAAAACTTGTACAGTTTATTTAAATTGACTAAAACTTGGTTAATAATAATCAAAAAAAAATTTGTATCTTGAAAGAGAAAATGAACTTCCAAATAGTATTATTATTGAAATTGAATTTATTAAAGTAAAATTATAAACTGTTTATAAAATTATCGATGTTCAACACATCATGCGTTGATTTGTAGTGACACTTGGTGGAAAGTTAAAAGTTGAAATATGAAAATCATCAACAACATCAAACATTTTTGTCTTTATCCTACAAAGTGAGACAATTTTCAACACTTTTTAATCATGTTTCTCAAAATTAGTCATGTAATTTTCTTTGTTAGGTACTTGAACTTAGGTTAGAAGGTACCTACTACTTTGTGATAATATAATTAATATTTATATTAATTTTATCTCAAATATTCTTTTTCCTTCAACACGAAAGAAAAAATATAAATTTTCCCCCATTATTAACAAATTTACAGAAACTTGAAATCAGCTTTTGGTTAGTGGAAAGGACTTGCTCTAAGACACCTAACATTAAAACATATTTTTAATGAAATTTCACAAACTTTTGTCAAAGTGAACTCTTTTTTTTTCTCTTCAAAACGAACAAATTTTGTTTACTAGGAAAAGTTTTTGGAATAAAGTTAAATCAATTTGAAGTTTTTCATTTCTGATATCAACGTTTAGGCGGGTAAATACTTTTGATCGATGGTGTATATTAACATCTCTTATTATATGATCATTATTATTGGTTCTCTGTACCCTAATTCAGCCTTTTACATAGAAAAGCCAGTTTTATTATACTAGTTATTGAAAATAGTTTGTGATAATAAAGAAACAAGATATTCTTCATTTAGAATTGTACATTTTACGAAACAAAAAATATCGATTTAAATAGAAAAATGAATTTTTTTGATTAAGTCGGATTATTTTCCCACTCTATACACGATACGTTCCAGTACGCACATTTTTTGTGCAGTTCTCAAAATTTAACCCGGCGAACTTTCGCTTTTACAAACTTGTCGATTATTTGGCCAATTTTTCCTTTAATGAGTTCTTTACCTTACTCTCTATAGTCAATACGCTCAAGTCCACCAGTCTCTCTTGCCCCATGGAATTTCGTAAATAATTTTTTGTGATTTTTAATTTTGAAAAAGATCGTGCTGCAGTTGCAAAAGTCACGAGAATGGTTATTAAGAGTAAAATTACTGAGCAAACTTCTAGGAAGCAAACGTCGGAAACAGTAAAATACTCGATCGGGGTTAAATGTGCCAACCCCCAACTCAGTTACCACAATCGCGTAGGGCACGCTGGGTGTTCCTCAATCGTTTCTTCAAATATACTAGAATATAAATTACTGATTAAAAATCGTTCAAATGTGTCAAACTTTTTGAAAATCTCAAACGATTTTCTGCGTCCAAAAAAACCAACACATTGTCAATGAGATTTTTCTTTGGAGGGGTCATGACCCCCATGATCCCTCCCTTGTATCCGCGCCTGACCGACATTTTTCTGTTTTAGAATATAACCCCCTTCCCACGAAACAAAATCCAAGCTCCATAACAGTTTTCAATTAGTATTACTAAGAACTTTATCATTAGAGTATACGCGTGCTTTGATACAAACGTTACAATTCGTTGAGTTGTGGTGGAGGCGGTGAAATGAGAGAGGCACGAATTGTCTTGCGGTCCCGTGATTTCCGTGTGTGCGTGGTTAACGTTGGGATTTCGATTCGTGGTCATAATAAAGTAACAATTGAACGTACCAAACCAAGGAGACTATACAAAGGAATATAAATTTATGGAGTGAAGGGTATAGACCAGGGCTTCTTAAACTGTGGGTCGCGACCCCCAGGGGGGGCGCGAGACTACTGAAAGGGGGTCGCAAAGATCTGATACTTTTCAATCATTATAAATAAAATTTTAAAATTAGTATACACACTACGTACAAATATAAATACAAATAAAAATCATACAAAATACTATTGTAGTTTTATTATAACTATTTTTTGAAAAAAGTGGCAATGCAAAACTGTTATGTAGGGCCTATAAATGAAAATATGGAAGTAGCATTTAAAATAATAAATACAACGCGCTCCTCGATTTTCAACTGAACGTTCGACATTGATGTCTGGCCGCCGGCGTCAGTGTTTGCAAGATAACTTAGTGATTATAAGTACCCAGACGCCGCGTCGCCTTACAGCTTACACATACAATACGGAAGCATAATCAAGCTAGGCTAGGCGAATCGGCATATTATTTTTATAAAAGAATAATAAAAAAAATTAAATGAAAGCTTCTTTTTCGGCGTCTTTGTGATACGGTGCCTTTGTGCGCTGCACACTTTGAACACGCCATGCGTCGGGGTTGATCTGATCGTAATTTGTTGTCATTGCACTGGTAAAGATTCGAGTGTAGTTATTTTTCTGTTTGTACTTCAGTTTGGACTCAGCTTTGTCTTCGTAGTGACATGTGTGTATTTACTGTGTAATTTTCAGTTGGTGTTTTTAATTATTACGTTAAAGTTCAACTACATTTTGTTTAATTATTTATTATTATTTAACCATCATGGATAAATGGCTAACCAAAATTCCAACTAATAAGTCTGCCACGCCGTCACAACCAAGTTGCAGTGCTTCAAATCCGACTTCTAGCAAAACAAAAAAAAGAAAATATGAAGAATCATATTTGCAGTATGGCTTCACATGCTCTTCTCACAACAATGAAGAACAACCAGTGTGCTTAATTTGCAAAGAAGTTTTGGCTGCAGAAAGCATGAAACCGTCAAAACTGCAACGACATTTGAATACTAAACATGCAACGTTATCAAAAAAGCCAATAGAATATTTTGAGCGTCTTTTGCAAACATCAAATAAAGAAAAGAACACTTTGGAGAAGTATGTTACTTTGAATGATAAATATCTATTGGCATCGTATGAAGTTTCGTATTTGATAGCAAAAACGAAAAAGCCTTTTACTATTGGAGAGCAACTTTTACTACCTGCAGCTATAAGAATGTCTGAAATTGTTCATGGAAAACAGTATGCTGCTGAAATTAGTAAAATTCCATTATCAAATGACACTGTGTCCAAAAGAATTTCAGACATTAGCAATGATCAATTTCAACAGCTTCTTATGAGGCTTAAAGACAGCTCAAAGTTTGCAATACAACTGGACGAGTCGACAGACATTTCAAAAATGGCACAGTTGTTACTTTTTGTAAGATATATTTATGAGGGAAGCATTCATGAAGATATACTGTTTTGTCGTCCTCTGGAAGGTCATACTCGTGGAAAAGATATATATAAAAAAGTAAATGAGTTTTTTGAAAAAGAAGGATTAAATTGGAAAAATTGTGTTGGTGTGTGCACGGACGGTGCTGCAGCAATGACCGGACAAGATCTTGGTTTTACAGCATTTGTTAAAGCTGGAAATGATCATATTACATTTACACATTGTATGATTCACCGAGAGGCACTTGTTGTTAAAAAAATTGCACCAGAATTAAACACTGTGTTTTTTGATGCAGTCAAAATCATTAACTTTATTAAAAGTCGAGCACTTAATAGTCGATTGTTTAAAAATTTGTGCATTGATATGGATTCGGATTATACAAGTTTATTGCTACATGCTGAAGTTAGGTGGCTATCAAGAGGTCGAAGTTTGAAACGATTATTAACTTTAAAAGATGAAGTTCTTATATTTCTAACAGAGCAAAATTCTAATTTGGCCGATTATTTTCACGATAATTTATGGCTTCTCAAGATATGCTATTTGGCAGATATTTTTGATAAAATCAATGATATGAATTTATCAATGCAGGGAGTCTGCGTTAATATGTTTATGTTAAAAAATAAACTTGAGGCCTTTGTTAAAAAAATTCTTATATGGAAGAACAGAGTGGAAAGTGGATCGCTCGAAATGTTTCCATTTACTGACGAGTATATAATTAGTAACAATATTTCAAAAAAAGATACTCCTATAACAAAAATTATAGTTAATCATTTGAAGGATATGGAAGTTTACATGCATAGGTATTTTCCCAATGATATCGATACACAACAATGGATTTGCAATCCATTTTCAATTGAAATGGAAGAAATTAATTTTTTAAACTTAAAAGCACAAGAAGAATTTGCCGAATTAACAAGTGATACTACCTTGCGACTCAGATTTTCTCAAGTGCCTGTGCATGAATTTTGGATAGAAATCAAATCAGAATATCCCCTACTATCGGAAATGGCAATGAACAAATTACTGCCATTTTGTACAACATATTTATGTGAATCAGCCTTTTCCACATTAACTTACATAAAATCAAAATACCGTTCAACTTTAATAAACGTTGAAAATTTATTACGATCTGCACTAACTCAAATTGAGCCTAGATTTAATTATTTGTGTAAAAATAAACAATCACATCCGTCACATTAATATTGTTTGATGTTAATAATATGTTTTTATTAAAAAAATTGTTACAAAAGTTTATTTTTTCTATTGAATAAATATATATATAGTTTTATGTCATTCTATTTATTGTGTTTTATTACGACCGATATCCCATCAACGTTTCCAATTATATATATGTGAAATGAATGGGTACGTATTCTTTAATCCTTATTTTATTTACATTGTAAAATAGTGCGATATTACATCTACATCTACGGTTAATATATATTTCATTATATGGAGGAGGGGGTCGTTTAAAATTTCCTAAGCTTGAAGGGGGTCGCTATATAAAAAAGTTTAAGAAGCCCTGGTATAGACGATAAACGTCGCCAGTTGGGAAGTACGACCCCGTCATCAGTAGCGTCAGACGGTGACATTGTAACTAATTCAACTGGTTCAAAAGATCCGATTCTCTCAACCCTACACATGTAAAATAGCCAAATGTATAATTATTTTACCGCAAAGTGGTTAGACTTCACTGTAAGGAAAATGAAAATGTAAATGTAAATGTAAACAGTTACAATTCAAGATAATGATAATAATTAATAATAATAAAAATGCCTTTATTTTGGCGAGACTCAGACCTTAAGGTCTGTTCTTCCGTCTAACTATTTCGTCTCCTTGGTTACAAGATACTATTTAGTCTCCTTGGTTACAATGCACGAGTAGGATTCAGAGAATCGGATCATTTAAACCAGTGGAATTAGTTCCAATGTCACCGTCTGACGGCGATGAGGACGGGTTCGTACTTCCCAACTGACGACGTTTTCCGTACATATCGAACCCTACCCCCAAATAACGAAGTTTCCACTTCTGTCCCAAACCCCCGTGTCAAAGACCTTCCTTCCTCGACCATAACGAAACCCACAAACATCTCCATCAACACCGCGACTCTACCTTAACACGAACGCGTTCCACACCATGAAATCCGTAGCACATCGCCACAGACGCAGATTCGGTCTTGGAGCTGTCTCTTNTCTGTCGGCGACGGGCACCGTCTCCCACCACATCCACTTCCCCCTTTCGTACCCCCCCCCCTTTGTGCCCCCTCGACGGACATAAAAGCTTCGTGCGCTCTCTTCGATGACTTCAGTTCAGTCGATATGGGGCACCGATCAGTTCACTTCGGTCGCAGGATGGTGCAGGTAAATAAATCTAATTATTAAGTTCATTCTTCATTAATACGTATAATTATAATTATATTGGCCATCCTGGCCCGGGTTTTTCTCCGATTTTCCTTCGGGTAGAGGTGGATGTCTTTATAAACACTCGCTAGGTTTTTGCCTCGGGGTGGCATCTATTGAAATAATTATTTACTCTAAGTTCACGAATAATAAATTATTTAATAGTTACGATTTACTAACAATATTTTCCGATGGTTTATAGCATGATATTACGTACTTGTTAAATTATTTTTTTGTGTTATTAAATACAATATTTGTTGGTATTTTGTTAATACTATAACACGTGTCGAACTATTTTTTTTATCGTTAGGAGTATGTTGAAATGTTACATCCGCCTCTGCCTTACGTCCCTTTATCGGAATTGATGGGATGATGTCTTGCTTGCTTCCGGAGAGTAAATTAGATTATTATCCTCCACGTGGTCAAACGCAACTTGTAACTGCTTTTTGATAATAAAGTTTATTTCTTTCTCCTATAAATAAGAAAATTTTCTATAAATAAGAAAGTTTTTAAGTTGATGAAAAATTAGAACAGACAAAAACCGTAAAAGTCTCTCACAAATTGGATGAAAGAGTTTCGGCGTCCAACCTTCCTCAGTCATATTATCATACTACATTATTTGGAAAATTCACTATTTATTGTGATTTTGTTCAAGATGAGGTTTCGACCCTTCATTGGAGTCTTCATCACGTATAGTAACATCAAATTGTAGCATACCAACGGAAGAATTGAATATGTATGGAACGAGATTATTAACACTAAATATTCCTACACACGTTGTAAAAAAATGGTATAGTAAATACTCGACAGTTCATCCCTGTCTATACGTAAATTTCAACTTCCATTAAGGTATATTTAAGAAATCATTTCAGATATCCATCGTATAATTATTAGCTGCCATGTTTTATTTGCCTATTGCTCTGTTGCTATGTTAATATTTTGTTACTAATTGTGGGGGAGGGGGGAATCAAAATATGTATTGTGAATTGTTCAAGTTAGGTTACATGATACACACACACACACACACATATATATCTGTCTCTTATACACATCTAGATGTGTATAAGAGACAGCTACTAAAGAGATAAAGTTGGAACACTTTCGAAGTTCAATCTGCATTACGTTGAAACGTTTCCTTAGTATTTATTCATTAGTTCAACGTTTCTTTTAAATAATTTCTATACTTGATCTTTTAAGTTATTTTTAGTTTGTTCATTTGTGAATGATAGTATTTAATAATATATTTCACAAGGAATATTTTTTAACGTTTTTGTAATTTCAATTAACCCATGTAGAAATTATTCAGTATTGAATTAAAAAGTAATCAATTCTACAAATATTTAAAGAAAACAATAATACCAAAAGCAATTCGGGATATTCTATATCTGACTGAAAAGTAAGTGTGATATGTTAATACACCATAGCATAGTTCACTACGCTCACCAACATTAGAGTTGTANAATATTAATATTGGTCTTATTCGTGTCGAATTTTGACTTATTTTAATAATTGCGATTAATTAGCAATATTATAGTTATAATTTCCAGAATCAATAACGTTACGTCTCACTACAAAATACGAGTAGGTACATAAAATAAATTATATTTCCATTAAAATTTAGAGGTTCGAGCTATATTCTACTAACCTCAATTAAGAAACTTTTCATAAGAATAATACTTTCTTCGTCATCTCAGTGGTTGAGAAAAGAATTTTCACATTACTTATCCAATACGTGAATGAAATGCCTTAAATTTTCTAATATTTACTGAAGAAAATAAGGTTTTTATCAATAATGTATTGAGTTCGGGTTAAATTAAATATATTTTATAGTATTTTAGAAGTATATTTACAATCTTAAACATTAATTTGGTATTAATTTTTTAAAATATCGTTTTGTACTTATCCATCCTTCAACAACTATACAGAAACTGTTTATCATCTAAATATTGACAGTAGGACTCTTGCAATGTAACTGTACAGTTTTAATATGGAAGTGCAGGTATATGGATACAAGAAAGAAATTTAAAAAATAAGCTTTAAATATAGGAATATGTTTTCTGTGCTGCTGTGAATACAAAAAAAAACAACATTTTAATAGATCGGAAATTCAATTTCTATTTTCAATATCATGTTATTTAATGAATTATCTCGATTCTCTAGCGAACAATACGATTGTTTGTCATTTATTCGAATAAAAGTTGCCGTTGTCAAGAGAAGTTTAACCTACTTTTAAGGATAATATGTAAAAACTAATGCCTTCTTTTCTCAACCACTGAGATGACGAAGAAAGTATTATTCTTATGAAAAGTTTCTTAATTGAGGTTAGTAGAATATAGCTCGAACGTTGACTCGAAAGTATTACTATTTCGTAGGAACGTCGTGTGATAATTCTTTCACAGAAACGCACACATTTGTGTGCGATCTTTACGATTTTAAAAGTGTTCAAAAGTAAGGAGCAATGAGTTTGGGGAAACTGGACTATTACATTGTTTCACAGATGATTTCCCTAGTACTTGTTTACATCTGAGGTCTTCCAGAAGAACGAGTCTTGAGGTTATGTCCATTACATAGAAATTGAGGTTATGTCCATTACATAGAAATTGAGGTTATGTCCATTACATAGAAATTGAAGAAGAAAAGGTAATAGAGATAGGTTGTATTATTCTGCATTATTTTGTGAAGGAAAAGGAGAGAATGGAATTGGGTCCGTAGGGGAATTAGTGCAACGATGGGATGAATAACTAGGATTGGGAATACATTTTTTTATTGAATTATAAAGGAAAACAGTATCTTTTTCTAAATTATTTATTACAGAAAGCTTTTTCGACCACGTAGCATTAAGGGCAACAAAATGAAATAACGAGTTCTATTAAAAAACATTAAATAAACACAAATAATAGAATAAAATAAAGTGAATTGTATTTGAATGAATAATATAATATAAAGTGAAAAGAATTTAAGTAATGAAAATATTGGATGAATCTATTTGAAATTCGGATGAATAAAATTGCAATAAATTTATTGAGTAAAACGAAAACAAAAATAAGAATTTTTTAAATTTATATAATAATATAAAAACATAAGATGTGAAATGAATAAAAGGCAGAGTGAGCAAATATGTTTTTATTGAAGGTTTGAACAGCCATCTCCACAGGTGGTTACCGAAAGCGTCAGCTATTACACGATGTGTCTCCAAGGCAATATGTGTGTGTATATCTGTTTACTGCATCATAGTATTCAATCTGCAATGCTAAACAGTTATTCAATGGAGTTAATTTTATGAACTACATTATCATAAATATGCTTCGATAAGAGGGGGTCGGACTCAGGTTATGCTGCGGGCTGGCAGTGCGGAGTTTTATCATAGGCGAAAAATAAATGTCGATGTTTAACCAGTTGAATTAGACAAATATCTCAAATAAGTCCCAGTCATTACAAAGTAATTGATATAACATTCATATTTAATAGAGAAACTATCATAACAGTTAATTATTTACTCTTTAATTATAAATGTATAAACTTCAATTTCCCGTATAGGAATACGTGATTTTTACCCATTCGAATCATTCAGGTAACAATCATTCAGAGTCATCCGATTTTGTTGAAAAGGAAACTAAGTATTGAATTGTATTTGTTATACTTTGTATTCGCTGTGACGAAATTAAAATATTCCATTTAGAAACATCAGTAAAACATCTTTTTTAACACTTAACTATCGCCGACCCTTCTAGCATTTTAGTATAAATTAGTTGTATAATAAAAAATGTAAAAGATGATCGATTAGCAATACACAAATGACGGATAGTTGATAGCATATTGATTGGTATGTGTAGATCAATAAATTGGAAATTTGTTATTGTTTCACCAATCTTTGTTATTGAAAATAATCAAATAAATGCGTCAGGTTCTTTATTCAGAAGAATATTTTTGCGTCTGCGAAAAGCAAATGACCAAATATTTTTTTCTGAATAAAGAGTCTGAAGATGCTGATTACGTCAGCTAAAAGGGTTTCACGTTAATCATTATAAATAATAATGATTAGTTAAACCATACAAAGTTTTCAAGAATTGCATAAATTCAGTTCAAACCTACATTTTAAACTTTTATTGAATATATAGAGGTAACAACCTGTGTTTCTGGGATACAACTCTCCAAACAATCCTCCTCCCAGAAATTGAAACAGATCAGAAAGAAAACGTAGTGGTCGCATCTGTACTCCCGTGTTCTTATTATGGGATCAATTTCTCGAACGATGAGGTCCACCGCGATAGAATGTCGTGTGTTATGTTGAATGATAATCGAACACGGGACATCCAAGTTCATGCGCTGGTGCGCTACTACAGTGCTACCCCACTCGCTGATCTCGTTGAATGAGATGGGTAGATCCCGGGTTCGATCCCCGGTCCCATAATCAATTTTCATTGAAAATGGCTAATATGAGACACCCACTGCATTGTGAAATCAATAAAACTGTTTTGCAGTATTTCGTATGAAACGTAAACGTAATACGAATAAAAGTGAATTCTGTGCAATATCTGTGGCAAGGAAATCGAGAAAGGTAATCGATGATATTATTTGAAAGTTCGAAGGGCTCTTCGTAAGGGTTATAGCAAGTAAAATGAGCAGTATGGTTAAATAAATAAGTAAATAATCAATTGTCAAAAAAGCAGCACAAACTGTGTATGACCACGTGGAGGACAAAAAACTATTTTACTCTCCGGAAGCAAGCAAGGGACCATCCCATCAATTCCGAATATTGGTTAATATGATTAATCATGCTACGTCGAATGAAAATGGGAGACGGGACCGGGGTTCGAACCCGGGACCTTGAGCTCCTAAGGGAGTCGCCTCAGATGAGTTTAGTCTCTACGAGACCACCTCAGAGGTCTTTGGGTTTCACAAGTTGAATGAGAATAGTCGACGGGCCCGGGTGGCGAACGGGATTGCGCAGTCGGTAGGCGCATGAGCGCGCTGAGCTCAAGGTTCGAACCCCGGTCCCGTCTCCCATTTTCATTCGACGTAACATGATTAATCTGTTACCTGGCGGTGAGGTTCACCGCAATCTAAGAGATTTCTATGGTTAATATGAATTACAAGAGCATAAAATCAATTACAATTGACTGCAAATCAGTAATTTGAATATTCACATGCGTGTCTCTAGAGTAAGGAGCTTGCTAATGTGTCAGAGTTCAATTGCTTTATGTGAGGCAGACAATCCACTGAACGAATAATTTAAGTGACCGAATCTGAGAAATTTGTATACGGGTTGTGAATAACATTGCTTTCAAGAACATAACTTTAAAGAATGATAAATTAAACGTCATTTGTATGTTGCTCATTGTTTTAATGTTGTGAAGCTATGCAGCCGAAAAAACTTTACTACATTAAAACACTGAGCAACATACAAACGACGTTTAATTTTTCATTCTTTGGTAATGTTGCTAACGCTCCACAATTACCAAGTATAACTTTAAAGTGAAATGAAAACCAAAGACTTCGGAGATTTAAACTATGCCCCGTTCTTATTCAGCTTTAGTTATAAAGTTTATTTTCAATGTGCGTAGATTTTAAAACAATTCGTAACTACGAACATATTAGCACACAATACTGAAAACAGGGTAGTCTTCTGGGTTTTCTTCGTTGTATGAAATTTTTGAAATTAATAAAACTGAAACTTTAATATCGCTAAAGTAGAAAAATATGGAAACTAACATAAGTTTAGAATATTATATAAGAACCCTAGACAAAACCGGGCAAAACGTGCTAGTAAATTAATAGATTTCTATTTATTGTGGCGTGAGTAGAGGTCACCTGGAAGTGTGTTTATGAAACACCCACATTCTGTGCGACTTCCATTGAATAATTTATTGGTGAATAATTGTACCTGAAGAAAGCTTAGGAACTTACCACGATTCAAATTAATATTGTATTTAGAAGAAAATTATTAAAGAAATAGTACATAATTAAACAATAAAATTACAATCCTTCCCGGTCAATAATTTTATTTTTGTTTTATCTTATCTATGACAGTTGGTTAATAATGATAGGAGGAATAGGAATCTTAACGAAAGGTCTAAGACAGTTACAGCTACTTCTATTGATAAATACATTTATATCCATTATATCTATTCAACATTTTCTTCGATACAGAAAGAAAATGCAAATGGGAAGAAGTAGAACTCGTTTCATCCCGACGCGAATAACCTCTCTATTGGACCATGAAACTTTTTCTTCAATTACTGAAGGGTGAACAAAGTTTGCAGTTTATCGGAACCACGAAAGTTGAATTTCAGGGAAACAAAATATATGGTACTTCATTAGGGTTATGTAGATTAATATACAAATGTCCTCTAAATTTGCCCTTTCTTTTCTGCGTCACCAGACGTAGAAAATTACCAAATGAAGCATCGAACTTAAGATGTGTTGACGATTTCCTATTGTTTCATCTTTCATATTTCCCTTTCCAATATATAAAAATATATAATATAACTACCTAGCCTTATTGTTCCTAATTCAAGTGGGGTCGGCGAATGGGGATGGATAAGTTGCTGCGTTTTATTTGGCTGGGGAATACTAGGGTGCCGGATGCCCTTCCTGCCGCACCTCCCCTGAAGCGGTGATTTTAAATGAAATGGGTGAATGATTCCCTTTCCGATATATAAGATTTTAAAAATTGCACACAAAGCAGCTGCTTGACTCATTTATATGAAAAGGATGGAACTTGATTGAGTCCTGACAATTGACAGCACTGACGCGTCTGACCATTCTGGTATAAACAATGTTCGTTGGTAATTCTGCTAGTTATGTTACGTTCCCTGGTACATTATCATATACCATTCATAACTGTTCCAATGTCCTGTTTACATTGTCAATGCTAAATATGAAACGGAGTGAAACTTGTTTACAACTAGCAGATGGGGGAATATAGTACCTACCATATATCAAGGAAAATAAAATCAGTCTTGCTAATAGCGTGTTTCACTAGCGTTCTTACCGACCGCGTAGCACTACTCTGATAACTTATCCACCCGGTAATGATACAAATTAAACGTTCATATTATCGTACAGAACGTTAGTTTTAATTTCCCGTGTAGTTAAATCGCGTGGGATTCTCTAGTCAAATATCAATAATCAGTAGTTAATCTTTTTTTTCCTTCAAAATGTTATTAATGTATAATTAATAATGTTATTCAAAATGTTCAATAGTATCGAATATAGAAGTACAAGTGAAAAACATCTGTAATATTTAAGCTGTGGAATACACTAATATATTTCTATGTATGTAATAAAGCTGTTAGAAATATTTTTATACCTGTCAATAATTCACAGAACCAAATAAACGGTGTGTATATTTCTCCTGGCATTATTTTTGAGAATTATCCAATTAAGGAGTAAGGGGTACTGAAAGTTAAGCTTCTCTTATATTCTAGATATTCTTCCTAATTTCCCGAGTTTTTCTCCGATTTTCACTCGCCCAGATGCGGATTTATATACTGACAGGGGCCTAGAGACGGCCTAAGATTTAAGTTTTCATTACCTTTATCTTTTTATCCTATTAATTTCAAGAAATCTTTAATTATCCCTACAAAGTTTTGTGAAAATAGGAATCGGAGTTTTAAAAAACAATTTTTTTTCCATCTTTATGGATGTTTGTCCTCTTGTAAATTCCTCTGCTTGTTTACAATGTTCCCCTCAGTTTCTGTCACTTTAAGAAAGTACTCGAGAAGTTGCTTTGTATTACGATGCTTGCTTGTGTTTCGTCAAATATATAAATTGACACTATCTACTCGATAGATTTTATAAGTTTAGAGTAAGGTTTTCAAGTGCACAGTTAGTGAGCAAAAACCTAAAGAAGAAAGAAAAGTGATCTACAAATTATCTTCCGTATTCTAATGCACTCAACTTATGAAGTTGGTATAATATTCCGAATTATAAGATGTATCCTCACAAAAATTATAGCCTTATACGCAGTGGCGCATCTAGACCGTAACAAGAGAGGGGACTTACCGGGAAGGGATCTGGGGGACATTTCTGTGTCAAAATTATGGTTTCGCAATAAAAATTTTTAAAATATGAATTTTTTTTATCTGATGAGAATTGAGATCCAATGGGTAGGGGGCTATAGTCCTCTTACCCCACCCCCCCTCATAGATCCGCCTCTGCTTATATATACATGGCATGACGTAACTTACTAACGTTCCTTTATTTTATCATCAGTCGACCAAGTCGTTGCTTCTCCTGGCCTCCGTTCTCCTAAGTGGAGCGCTGGCATCGCCTGCAACGCCATCTCCTGAGGTAAGAGCAAAGCTGTGAAGAATGATCGGGGTATACAAAAAAAAAGATACCGTACGAAATTACAGGTTCGTTTCATTCACTATTGACCACTAAACTAAGGGTGAAAAGTTGCGACCTTGGACAAGCTGTCCATAAATTACCGTAATGCAAAAATTACCATTTTTAATACCCCTCACTCACGTCTACAGCGCACCTACCGATACCTTTACCTTCTCCCAAAAGTTCGTAACGCTATTCCAACCTACTTCCCTAATTAGGAAAATTATTTGTTGCTTTTCTGGAAAAGTGCGGACCAATGTTAAAAGATTGTCTTAATTGTTCTTATTACCCATTGTTTCTCAATACCCAGACAAGCGCAAAGGTAAAAAAAGCACCATATAAAGAAACATTGTGAAAAGAAGGAAAACCCAATTCATAGAATCCACTCATTCGAAGTAAGGTTTCTTCTCTTTACTGTCACTATGACAAACATTGTCGCTACAAATTGTGTCCATCAAATCGCAAAATAAATAAATACTAACCAACAGCATCAGATAAGCTATAGCAGCGCTGTCCAATTCAGTTGTTGTATTTGTAAATGGGAAATGTAGCGTGCTATTGAAGTTTATCTACATAGAGCGATAGGAGGTAGGAGTTGGGTGGTAGACCATTGTTAGTTGGTGGGTCGGTTAGCAGGGTTTACCAACAACTTAGCCCACGCGAAGGGGTTAGTAGAAGTAGTTAGTAATAGTTAAGAGTTATTAATACTAGGAAAGAAAAGGATACAGGAAGCAGGGTTTGCTTTTCTGTAGTCACGGCTATGTGAAGTGCGACATTAATGTGAAAAGCTACTAATTTTCTGGCCCCATCGGTAATCGATTCCGGGATGACTTTGTGATGAGAGAAAACACTACCACCGCTGGAGCTCACTGTTCAACTGGCGACATGCAAGGCATTGTTTTACGGCTCGCGAAATCTTTTTAAACATTTTACATCAAATTTTTAAGCAAACGTGGTGGGGGGTTCAACTTTTTGTCATAAATCTATGCTGTGAGAGTTAATATTTGATGTGGTATGTCCGGTGAGAGAACGCTGTAAAACTGTGTTCGAAATTATCCCGTTTTACATCACAAAATGAAAATATTTTTTTGAAATAAAGTAATTTTTTTCCGCCTTGAATTAATATACATTTCTTGATGATAATAAAATATCGCGTTACAAACAAATAAATAAGAAAAAATACTTTTATACGTCGAGCATCATTTTGTGAGACTCCATCCCGTGCCGGTGTGATCGATCGAAAATGTATAGAGAATGGTCTGTGGTCTCGGATAAGTTGGACAGCGCTGAACTACGGGAAACTCCCCACTCCTGATGTTTTCAATGGAGGAGACGTGTTCCACGGGGAGTTAATTTCAAACCTTTGGCCAGCCTCCTTGCAGATTTATTACTTGCGAACTAACAGAAACCCTGATAGTTCTGTATTATGAATTGCCTCAAAAGGTTTTTTTATATATATTTTAGTATCCGTACCGATAGATCATGATTCAAGAGCGACTCAAATGAAAGAACAACATCTATATTTATTACTTAAAAGACAGAAACTCATGTTCATGAAATGCAAAATTGTGATTTGAACTAGCAAAGTCTTTGGGGCATCTAGCTGCAAGCATTCATCCTTTCCACAATAAATTATTCTTTCTTTCTCTTTGAAGTTCGCAAGTTCACAAATCTACTTGGCAAATAGAAGTGGGAAAATTATTAACATTTTGAAGCTTGTATTTTAATATAATTTATAAATGATATATTATTAGTCATCAATGTTTCTGAATACCTTCAGAGTTTAAAAATAACCAAATAATTAAAAGTGTGTATAACGATGGCCTTAGAAAACTAGAGGTGAGAAAATATTTGACCTTACCTGAGAACACGAATATTTGTTACAGTAGATAAATTCACAGTACCCCTCCCCCTCAACCAACAGAAGATTGTAAACATGATATACAGGAGTGACATCATTGTGAGAGCATTCTCAATAGTTAATCTCATCTCAGTGTCAATAAAGAGTTACTTATCTGTGCATAACATTGTGTTGCAGATCGACATAACGACTGCTGCGTATACTACACCGACCCCTCACCAGAGTGCTGCACCACCTCCTACTGCCGCCCCTGCGCCTGCGTGGGGGTTCAGACAAACCGTTTCTCTCCAACCAGTATATCCAACATTCCCCACCCTCTACGTTTCCCCACAAGGTCACCTCACGTCCAGCGCCTCGCACTTCGCCGCCTTTCCTTCCTCTTCCATGACGTACACGGGAAACCCCGGTGCGGTTCCCAGCGCTACCAACTCGGCACCCAGCGCTACCAACTTGGCGACACTAAGTGGCTTCCCGAGCGGAGGATATTCCTTTCCGAATCTGGTTCCTGCAGCGACCGAAAATAAGCAAGCTGCCGGGTCAGCCAGTGCTGCAAACTATGGTCACATTTACAGCGGCTTTAGTTTTGCCAACCCTCTTGTAGCCGATGGTAACGCGGGAAATACGCTTGGTAGCAGCAGTCCTTCTTTTACCTTCGCTAACCCATCACCCCACGCGGCGAGCAGTGCTGCCAACGGCGCTCAACAACCAGTAGCTTCTGGAACAGCGAATTTCGCTGCTTTGCCCAACGGAGGATACACCTTCCCGGGATCGGTCTCGACCTCTCCGTACTTGTCGTATTCGCCGCTGTACGGAACAGGCACAACAGACACCTTCGGGGCGTATTCAGCGCTTCTGGCGGCGCCTCCGAGAACTGCACCGCGTACGCTCATCCATCAAGGGAGAGGTAAGTTCTCTACAACTGAGGTGTTCAAAATATCATAGCCCAGAGGAATATTTTCTATACACTTTCGATCAATCGGGCCGATACGAATATATATCTTTACTATTAAAAGTTTTCTTAATATGAAGCAATTATAGTAAAATGTTTTCGTATTGTAATATAAGGCTTCCGAACACAATTTTCTATTTTCTCTCACTGGACATGGCAAGTCAAATCCAGAGAGTGTAGATTTATAAAACTAACTTTTACCCCCAACGTTTGATGAAGAATGTACTACGACACGCGGCCCGGATGCATATGCATATGCATATGGTTGGCACTTATGCATATAGCCCATGGACCGCCAATTGGACAAGGCTGCTTTAAAATGTAGTGTAGCATTCTTTACAATTATCTCATGCACAAAAATGAAGATTTAAAATTTACCTTAATTAAACAGCACAAATAATGGAGCTAAAACATTTGAAAAGGGGAAATATAGAAAAGAGAGTGAATGTTTAAAAGGATGATATAAGAAAATGAAACAAGACAGAGACAAATTTGTGGGAAGTAATAAATAATAGTAAATTTATTGTCAATAAAGAAGTTACAAACTGTGTATGTTCACGTGGAAAGCAATAAACAAATTAACTCTCAGGTAGCAAGCAATGGATCATCCCATCTATTCCGATCAAGACGGAGGCGGATTTAAATTTCAGCGCGCTCTTAAGATAAGAAAAAAAATAGTTCGGTGCGTGTTATAACATTAAGAGAATATCAACAAATTTGTATTTAATTAAAATAGTTATTTTAGAAGTACGCATTATTTTCAAACTCAGATGATTTGGAAAATAATTTATAAAGCGTAATTCTTAAAATAACACTATATTCGAGATTTATTATTTCAATCAAAAAGAAAAACAAATTTAAGAAATTCCAAGGAAAATAAATATAATTAGATTGTAAATTAGATTAAATGAGAGAGAAAAGTTCCCTTGTAGTGACTCTTGGGAACTGGGGTATGAAAAATCCAACCTCTTTGTTTATACAAATGATACTTGGAAATATGAAAATGTCTGGAGGATCTAAAGAGATTAAAGAGATTGAAAAAATATATAGCAAGAAATAACTTTACAACGGTGTTTCCTTCTTTAAATTTTTATAGCTACAGTATCGTGAGAGTGAAGATGACTATAGATATACAACTTTTTCATCTATTTTTAAATAAAGTTTTAAAATTAAATAAAATAGCGATACTTGAGTCATGTAGTTAAAATGTAAAACATGGGACAACCAGTTAAAAACACACACGATCACTTTTCAATTTTTTCGCACTTTTCCAGCACTTCCTGGTAACAACGCTTTCAAAAAATTAAATTCAGTAACTTCAAATTATTAAAGAATATAACAAAGTGAACGGGAAGTAAAATACTGAAAGTGGGTTTAGTTTATTGTAAAGAAATTAACATTAGAAACTTCCCCGGCATGGACTAAAATGAAATTGCACAGTGTATTTTGCTAGTAGAAATACAAAAACTATGGACCATAGCGTTTAAGATCTCTTCAGTTGTTTTATGTCGATATAAATGTTTCGCTGCGTCATTGTTAAAGATACTCCGTTTTCCTCCGACGATCTTGGCTTTCTCTGTCTTCGCGGAGAAGTTACAGATCGCAAGAAAAAGACATCGTAAGTCCTTTCACGGGAACCGCAAGAAACGTTTATTTCGAAAGTGCAGGATGCAATTTTGCACATGAATCGGATTGTGATTTAAGTAATGCAACGGTTGATGTTGATCAGAACAAATGAATAACGAAACAACAACAAAACACAACACAACCTAACCACAAAATAAAGATCTCAAATTTTCGTTTTCAAATTAATACATCATGACTGATTACATGATTCTTTTGTGAGGTGTGCGCTTTCATCTAACCACATTTGGAAACACGTTCAATCAATTGGATTTTTTGTTTTTGATTTTAGCGTACGTTTAATTCACTTTGTCATTTGCTGGCACTTGACTGAACGTTGCGGTATTTGAGTAGCGTAGTCGCTGCATTTGGCAAAGTATGTGACATATTCAAAAATATTACAAACATGCCATCCACACATGAATTGAACAAGCAAATAATTTAATCATGCCAAATATGTTAGCTTGTATCAATGGTGGGCGTGTTGACAACGGGAGCAGCACATTTCTTACTTTAATTCGTAGTACTTATACACGTTGCATAAATATAAAATTAGAGATAAACCATGACAAACAAGATGTTGGTGGAGTTTCATCGTTCATACGCCGAATGCGAGGATTTATTTGACATAATTCAAGAAATCTTACAACTGTTTCGTTATTCCAGTCCATAGAAACGTTGTCGATTGGTATAAAAACTTACAAATAAAAAAAGTCAAAAATATAGGTTAAAGAACAACAATATCAACAAGTCTCGATCGCGCGCGCTCTCCAGTGAGTGAAACAACAACTAACCAAGTGGGGACGGTTCACGCAAATATTTGCCTTATTTGTGTCCTTTGATGTGCGACTAAAAATAGACATGATGATGAATAGGGGTGTACGCGTATTTGCGTATTTACCACAATAGAGCAAATACAGCAAATACAGACAAATAGCTCATGGCAAATACGCAATGCAACGTCATGTGAAGTACCGGCAATACAGAAGGTCCAAGTTAATTCCCTCATGTAAATTGAGACTTTTCTTTTCTCTTTTCAATACAGTTTTCTCATGATGATGATGATGATCATGACCATAGTTCATCACATCGTCATTGCAAATATTACATGGGTCATGTCACTTGATCACATAAATTCACATGATGATACCATAATTGACACGAGTTACGTAAGTATCTCATGTAACAGATCATTCCTACCTACCGTTATCTTACTAGCCGAAACGGGGAGACGGACGATTAGTAAAGAGTGTATCAAAAGATACCACGATAATCGCCAGTGCATTCGAGTGAATAATAACTGAAAGGTAATAAACTGATCCTGCCATAGGATTTTTATTATAGAGCCCTGACATCTAATGACTATAGAGAGCACGACAAAAATTGTACAAAAAGAAACTGTTATTAATATTGGATTTGTCATTTTGTTCTGCAAATACACAAGCGAAAAAATGTTTTATAAATGTATATTAATTATTTAAAACCTGAAATGATAAAAGAAAACTGATATTTTTACAGGATTTGCCAACAAGTCGACTTTATTATTTTTTATAATATAAAGAATGCCAACAATTTTTATTCAGCGAATGGTAATTGTTAAACAGGAAACAATCAGCTATATTTGATCGTTTTTGTAAAATAATTTAATGTATCTCATTTGTAGTGGCATCACCAGTCGGTCGACCTGCATCGGGACCATCCTCCACGGCGCCAGTCACATTCTCTCCGCCGCTCAGTGGCGCTCCAAGCAGCGGTGGAGTGTACCACAATGGTCTGCGATACATGCACGCCCCTGGCGGAGCAGTCTCACACTTCGCTCCCACTCTTCGAGTTCACGCTCCGACGGGCACGCTTTACAACTCTCCGCCCACGTGAGTTCACATTTTTTTATGCTGGCACTTCATTTGGAGTAGCGGTATTTGCGTAACGTATTCGGTGCATTTGGCTAATTATTTGATGCATTCACAAATATCACAAACATTCCAACCTTACTTGGTCCGAACTCGCAAAGAAGTAAAAATAAGGGTTTAAGAACCCCAATGTCAAAAAATCTCGATCACTCGCGCTATACTAAGCGAAACGGGGCAAACCAATTGTGGACGGTTCACGCAAATATTTGCCTTTGTTGAGTCCTTTGATGTGCGACTAAAAACCGACAAGAGGACGGATACGGGTGTTCGGGTATTCGCGTATTTGTCACAGAAGAGTAAATGCAGACAAATAGCTCATCTATACTTGCCCGTGTTGGCAAATACACATATACGGGGGATGGTCTAGCGTAGCTCCAGCAATTCCAGACGGCATGCCACGACACCCATACAAAAGATGGTCTAACCCGTGGAAAAGCCAATGTCAGGCTGTTCGGACACGCCAAAGGTTAAATATCAAGCCCTCTGTTCTTGAATTGGCATATCACTTACTGCCGGTTCTACGAATCGGCTGATGTAAGCGGTAGAATGCGAACGTAAACTCAAAAGGACTCTGCTGATAAGAGTTCAACGCCCACATGTCTGCAGTGAGAGGGAGAGTCATTAATATTCCTATTAATGAAATACATTGCATACGTTATCCAAGAAATCTTAATTTTTTAATCTACTTTCAACGAAATTCATTTTACGGTAGTCTTTTTTGTTTCCATAGCGTTGGTACACGCGTAAGGTAGTGTAAGTGCTACCAAACGATGATTTTAATATCAAACGACAATCTGAGGCAATGCAAGTCATAAACGAGTGTCGGGGTTTTTGTTCTAAAATATTGGCGGTGGCTGTCCTGAAACACCACTCGAGTCCGCCATCTTTGTTCTCTTGGTGTCCAAACTCTCGATAACTTGAGTATAGGACCGGGCCAACAAGTCTTGTACAGGCGCGTGCTTGTAAGAAACGCAACTGAACGCCAATGTGACCCAGTGCAGATCCTAAGAAGATACTCCGGTTCTGTTCAATTTAATAATAATAATAAATTCGTTCGCGTGTAAACGCATACCTGTTGGAGCGGTCCAACGCCAGATTTGTAAACATAACCCTTGTCTTTGTGTTGTAGATTCTTGGGCAATGTGAACGGGGTGCCGACGTGGTCGTTCCCCCTGCAGGGGACAGGAACCCATATACGACCGCAGATACCACCACTGCAGAGTGGTTTCCGCCCTCTGACGATGACTACTACTCCCGCCCCGACGCGTGCACCCCCACCCCCTCCAACAACGACGGTAAGTGTCTTCAACTTTCGCCAGAATGAGTCTAGAAAGAGTGTGACCGATCTATTCCATACCGTAGAGCGAGCGAGCAAGAGAGTAAAGCTGCGCAGTAGAATGAAATGTGTTCCGACATTAAACCACGTGACCGTGAGCAACGAGTTGCGCGGGGAATTTGAACTGGTGTGTTAACGTGGGAAGTGACCAATGCTGAAGGCGGCTCATACACAAATGTGCGTTTCCTGCTAGTTCAAAAGGAAAGCAATGGTTAAGGGAGATTTTCCATGATAGTTTGAAAACCATGAAAAAATACCTAGCCACTTTGAAATCAGGCTAACTCAAACTCTGAAGGCAAAATCGAAAGAAAAAAAATTCGCTGATAAACCACTATTAATGTTCGTCTGACACATGTAAAGTATAAACCAATTTTTCTGCGTACGCCACTTGTTACGAACATGTACTTTTCCATGAAGATGGCGTCAAACTACGTTGCTCATCACTATTAAACACATGACAACTCGAAACGTCCTGCTAAGACGTTAACACGAATGTATAATTGTTTTATATGACACAAACAATTGATCTGTAAATAATCAATGTGATCTTTTCTCCTTTCTTACAAGATTCCGCGAAGTTATGTGCACAGCAGATTCTAACCATCATGATTACCCCTCGACTATTGTCTGCAAGATAAAAATAAAAAAAGTTAACTGGACTTGTGTATGACAATTTTGGAGTGTTAAACTTCAACAAACTATACCCACACAATTTGTCTACCTTTTTATTGAAGTTAAGCGAATCGTAAAACTGTTCCAATCACAAAGAAATCCCATGTTTTCTTATGGAAGGAAACTGCTTTTTGACCTTAGTCACGTGACCACGAGATCCAATCCTGGTACACATGCGCAGAGACCAAAACTCGCCCTACCCTATCGTAACTCTATGATCTGTTCCCACTACCGAAAACCGCCATGTTTCCGTCAAAGTGAAACGTTATTCAAATATATACTAATGAAAACTTAGTTTATTTTCTAAAGGAAACAACGTGAAGTAGTTTTCGTTTAGATAAATTTTTCATGTTTTACTAATATTTTTTAAAGTCTGTCAATATAGATTTAGTTGTATATGACAGAACAGAGCATTAATTATATGCATTGATAAATAAATCACTGACGTGCAATTGAGTATTTTCTTCCTACTCTTCGACTCCGAACGTTTAATCCCAATGGATCGATGAGCTGTACCTTTGGGACATAAGACACTTAAACATGTCGACTTCAATTGGAAAATTCTTTTGCAGCTTAATAGTCGGGCATTTCTTTTGTCTCGCTGCTTCTGATGTTCTCTTTTTGATCGCATACCGTCAAATGACTGATGTAATTTCTGGGATATTACTTGTGCTTCATACAGGCACCGAGTAAGCAACTCTGTAAACGTGACTATTATCGACAAAAGAAAATCAGTTAAATGGAGTTGAAGTTTCAAAAATTCACCTGGTTGTAAATTTTAACGTAGATTTACCGTTACGTATCCTATAATGAATGAGGATATGATGGTAATAAATTTCTATGTTTGCAGACTCCACCCTCAACTCATGAGGACAACGATGAGGAGGATGAGGACGAAGACGATGAGGAATACGAGAATTCGCGAGAACATGACAGAGACCAAAGTCAACGGTACAGAGAGGTGAGCATTGATCGTTTTTGACCTGTCCAGTAGATACATGTGAATAAATGTTTAATTTGACAAAAGAATTAACATTAATTTTAAAACTGTTCTTGAACACTCATTAAGATACTGTAGGTAATTAAGTCGCGTTTTTTTTGGCAAAATCAAAACTATGAGTGAAATGTGGAGTAAAACCTGATTAAAGTGTCTAAAAAAATCTGAAAAAACTCAGGATGTAGCTTCAATTGTAAAGAATACAACTGTTCCACGAGAGATGGAATATAGGAAACTATACAACTATTAATACTAGGTCAAAATAGTTTTCGAAGAACATGAACTATAATAGATATCTGAGAAAAAAAATTGTAATGTGACATGAAGGAAAATATATTCAATTTTGATGTAAAAATGTTTAATAATAGTTTTAAAGCAAGCTTCAATTATTTTTTAACATTAATAACGTGAATCCTAATTGGAGATATTTTTGGGACATAGATAAGTCGGCAGTTGTGTATTGCATGTTACGTAAAACTGTCCAAACGTCTGCTGGCACACCCTCCCCCAAAAAAGTCCGAAAGTATTATTAAAATTAGTTTTCATTTATTAAATGTCTACGTTACAAAACTTGCTTCTATTTACGTAGTATTGATATGTTCTCAAATGCAACAAATTTGGAAAATGTTGGAATTGGTTAAGATTAATTTTTTGATAAATAAATAATAAAAGACTTATGACCTTAAACGAGCAGTACATATTTTGTATTATACTGTGTTTACAACGTTTTGACTTTATAGTGAAGTTGTCGTCAGGTGGAATTTTTTTTATTGATGTTACAAAGATATATACTGTTCGTCCGTTGATGGTCGTAAGTCTTTGATTATTTATTTAATTTAATAATATAATTCACGTTAATTGTAGTGGAATTATTAATAAACACTTTAATCTAAAAATGTGATGCTCCAGAACAATGTAAACAATCACTCTTTTCTTCCGTAGAATCAATGGGGACATGATGAAGATGGGGAAAGCCGCAAATATCCCAGCAAGAGCTCTTACCACAGTCCTTCAGGTAAGAATAAATAACATCGTTCTTCTCTGTCGAATAGATGAGATTTCCTTTTACCAAAAAAACTCTCGTGTCTAAAAGAATTGAATACATAACCTATTGGTGTCAGAGGTGTGAAATTTTCAATAAAAATAATTATACCCGTATATTTATGAGTGGGGGGAGAGAGAAATTAAAATTTCTTACCTCTCCAGATTTCCTTTTATCCCAATACTTATTATACAATCAACATTTCTAATTCAGGTAGGACCCATTCTAAATACCTTGTTGATGAGACATTTTAATTAATCAGTAGTGGATAACAAGGTAACTCTCTCTTTCTTCAACCAGAGGTTTTTGACACGGAACAAGGCTCTTCTAGTTTGTTCTTCTAGTTCTTCGTTACCTATGAGCTGATTCTAAAAAGAAGTAATTCATCTATGAATTACGATGCGGTCCGTGCTTTATCCCTTTGTTCCAATTCATGTCACTCACCGTCATCAGCTCAATATGTGTCGAGTTGGCCCATAAGAAAGTAGAAGAATAGCGTTAGTAACATTTGTAAAGTATTAATTATGTCATGTTGAATGAAAATGGGAGACGAGACCGAGATTCGAACTTGGGGTTTTCAGCTTAGCGCATTCATGCGCTACCAACTGCGCCACCCCGTTTGCTTCTGGCTCTTCCAGTCTCCCATTGACATTCAACTTTCGAGACCCACAGGCCTTTGAGGTGATCTCATAGAGAATAGTATTCTCATATGAGGTGACTCTCTCAGGAAGTTCTTCATTGTGGGTCGATTTTTCCAATTCTGGAGGTGGAGTTGTAACACAGACGTACAGATATATCTTTAATTGTGGTGAAACTCACCACCAGATAACAGATTAATTATATTACTTGAGTGAAAATGAATGTGTTGAATGAATGAATTGCGTTGAATGAAAATGGTCGCGCATCAGCGCGCTAAGCTGGAGACCCCATGTTCGAATCTCGGTCCCTTCACCCATTTTCATTCAACATAACATAATTAATATGTTCCCTGGCGGGGAGGTTCACCGAAATTTAAGAGAATTGTGTATATTTGTAAAGCACTCTCGAACCATTCAAATATTTTTATGTAAAAAAATTATTATTTTGATATCTTTTGTTCCTGTTTTCCGTTTGTTAACGGTTGATCAGGAGCGGGCTATGGAGTATTTGCTCGGGGCCATTCTTCTAAAACAGACCCTGTTTTCAAGTGGTGGTGTTTTTTTTTCTTTAAGTGTTTTCGTTAAGAGCTTTAGAATAGGAGACAAATAATATGTCAAATTATGTTCGTAAGAATTTGATTATGATTATTAATAACTTTAATTTGATTATGATTATAATTTAGTTGATGAAACTTGGAACACGACATGAGCGATGCTCTGGTCGGTTGCTGGCTTAGACGAACCGATGCGAAGCTGCGCGCACAGTGGCCTCAAGACCGTAGCGTCATAAAAGAGAGGGTGCAAAAGGATTTTGAATGGCATAACAGCGAAAGCAACGTTGGTCACCTGGTCACTTGATGTTTATAGAATGATATCTATTATAACAAAATATTCTATATTTAACAAACATATTTATTTATTATAGCGTTCATCCCGAACCTGGGTCTGAAACTCTCATACAAGCTATCTATGTTTACAATTGGTGTAGCCGATCTTGACGATTCGATGGGGTTGGATATCACATCAACAGTGTGGAACGAGTTTCCTGTATCCAGAGAACCGGGTAATGGGAGGGTAATAAAAGAGGTCATGGAACACTGAATCCAATGGAGGATTATTAGATCTTAGTTGAGATTTGGGAGTACACTAGTATATTACAAGGAGAGGGAGATTATGTTCCATAAACGAATCGAACCAATCTATATTTTCTTGTAGTATTTGTATATGTGAAATGTAACGTGCTATTGAGGTTAGTTACATAGGGGTTAGTGCCGATAATAGTAAGTGGGCCGGTTAGATGGGTTTACCAATAACTTGGTCCACATGGAGTTATTAGTTGGAGAAGTTAGTCATAGATAAACTAGGAGCAGTAGGAGATGGAGGCTACAATTGTTTTCTGGTCCCACTGGGGTGACTTGGTGGAGAGCGAGCACGCTTACCCCTTAGCCACCAGAGGGACTATCGGTATTGTATATGGGTTAGATCACCACCGGTGTTTCATGTAAGTCACTAATATTTCATGTTCATTAACAGGTAATAGACTCCCGTATGGCTATAAAAACCCCAGCACCTCTAGCAGTGGAACAGGTTACTACAGAAACTCGTATGCTCCACCACCACGACGGCCATCTACTGGTCGGTATCGAGACGACGAGGAAGATTACTCCGCCAGCCATAACAATAGGCACAGAAGCTATCACAATAATGGTAATGTCCATTACGCAAAAATATCTAAGTTTTAACTCTATTCTCATGATTAAAATCAATTTTTGGTTCAAAAGTGACCTTAGACCCGACCGAGGTGGTCTAGTGCTAGCGTCTTCGCTTCCTCAAGTGATAGAGCGTGGATTCAAGCTCGAACCTCACCTACTCCAGATACATGTGGGATGGCATCATAAGTTACGCGGCTACCCAACATCCCTCCTTCCCAATGACCCGCCAAGGGTTAAGTGGAAGAGAAATTTGTGAAATAAAAAAGTAAATAGAAACCAATCTTCAGAAAGCAGTTCATAAGGAATAATATAATATATTAATCAGAATTTTAGTTACGTTTCAGATTTCATAAACGATGTTTGGGATTCTTGCTTGTGTCCTTTTCGCTGGGTAAATTTCCCGAGAATATGTTACAAAGATTTAATTAACATCTATCATAACATTCTGCTGAAAAAATCTAAAACTAATGGTTAGCACTCATATGATCCGTTAAAAACTGCTACGTTGTTCAAATCTATCTTGAGGAAACATTGTAATTTATTTGGTTAAATATTTCTCTCTGTCTACCACGTAACTCGAGGATCGCTTTTATTCAAATCTAGAACAGCACCTCATGCGACGTGCAAAAACCCGGGCATTTTTTATATTTCATATGCAATGTTCTTGAAGGTCTTTAGACCCACTTTACGTAAAAATGAGTAAAACGCACATCAAGACGAAATACTACCGTTAAAACTATGGAAAAATAAAGAAAATCCAGAAAATTAGGAAAATCCACATTTTTTAATCATTTGTATCTCAGAAACTATAAATCTGATGAAAAACAATTCTTACAAAAAATGTTGGAAATTAAATATTTATTTTTTGTAATAACTATTTTGGTCATAACTGGTACCGACAACGAAATAATCCCGACCATCACAAGTCAAATTCGCTGTCATTTTTCCAAGACTGCATCGAGAGCAGCATAGATTGAAAAAAAAACAAAAAAAAACTCAGCATTATCATTATTACGAACAAGTAAAAAAGAATGCCAAATCTCCGTGACGTTTTGCAATGTCGGATCTACCTGGTTCCTGGACTAATAATCAATTTCTATTTTATCTGCTGAGAGTTTTGATCCAATAGTCCGCTATCGTCCGCGCACCCATAGACCCCCCACTGATGATGTCCACATCTTCCGCCAGCGGAGTTGAAGTGGAAGCGTCATCGCTTTCATGATTCCGTTGGACGGTAGAGTGTACGTTCAAACACTGCTCGGTCGGACTAGGCGAGGTTTTCAGTGGGATTTCCCTCACCTACTCCAGACGAATGTCAGTTCGGTACCACGAGTTCCCGTGCAACCCATCATCTCTCCGTCCCAATTCCCTTTCTGAAGTCACGGTTCGGTAAAAGAACGGGTCTCATGATCTGAACCTCGCCAAAATACATGTAATAAATAAATCTTGTGCCGATGCGATGTCATTTTGAAATTCTGTGAATCTTTTTGGTTTGATCTTCCTTTGTGTGTGAGCAGGTGATGCTGGATCATCTTCAGAAGATGAAGGATTTGCCACCTTCGGCCCCTTCCGTCTGCCGACGACGCTGCGATCCGGTGCTTTCGAAGCAGCCGAGTCTTCCACACGACCTCTGAGCTCGCAAGGGGGAGGGTCGTCAGGACGTGGTAACAAAGGAGGATTCAAAGGGCTAGGATTCACGGAGGCCTTCGACGAATTCCTAGCGCAACCAGCTTCTCAGGTAGAAACTAACCGGAAGTATCGTGTTCCCACTTACCGTGGACAATACAGAGGAATGTCATAACGTGTGTGGAATGAAATTCTCGTGTTTACTTCACAAGGGCATCTCGAGGGGTAGAAAATTATAAATTAAAAAAATCTAGAGTTTACTCACACAACTTTCCAAATACCTGAAAACAGGAACTCTACCAAAAATAATTGATAATATAAAATAACTGTCAAACTCGTAACATATTTTAAAGAACAAACCGAAAAAATCAACATGGTTTACATATTTTTTTCATTAATGGAGGACCCCATCTGCGAGGCACTAGCTTCAACACTTCACCCCTTTTGGAAAATTGGGCTTTTCTCGCGTTTAAATCAATTAATTAATGAAAAACATCGCATTTAGTGTCATTAGACATAAGCAGTACATTTGTATCAATAATTTTAGTCCCATCTTCTAACCGGATTTCTTATACAGGTTCCCTAGGCTTTGTCTAGGGGCGTGTTTATTGTAAGAATAAATCGTGAATTTAGTGTTATTTCAATTCTTATGATTTTTAAACACTATACTCAGAATAATCTATAGTTCGATAATAACTTGTACATGTAAAATAAATTTTGTGTTAAATTACAAACATATTGAAATTCTATTAGTATTATAACTCATAGCTAACTTTTAATCTTATCTAGGAATTTTTGCTGCAATTTTTGAAACCGCGTCTGCCTTAGGGCCCTTGATCGGAATTGATGAGATGGTCCCTTGCTTGCTTCCGGAGAGTAAATTAGTTTATTGTCCTCCACGTGAGTCATGCGCAGTCTGTACTGCTTTTTTGACAATAAATTTATTTATTTAACCACTCCCACACCTCTTGTCAATTTCCTGAGTGATTGCGAGAAAATGTTTTACGTAAATAAGACATGGAATCGCTTGGTGTATTAAAAAACAAAAGTTTAAGTTAATCGCTCCACTTATTTACCGTTTTTTTATAAGAAGGGGGAAAAGTGCTATTTTTCACCCTTAAGTTCAAATATGTTTACCTGCTGAACGGTTAGTGGTAGCATTGAGAATTTGACTCTGTAAAAAGCACAGAACCTTACTGCGATCGACGCATGACGTACAGGTTTATCTGTCAATAAGTGTGGGTTATACTCCCACCGATCAACGATGCATGTTTCTCTTAAATTATCGCTCGAGTTGCACTGCGCCTTTCAGTAGGCAACCTTCTCGCATTGGTATGTTTAGTGGGTTTCGTCATATTCCGAATTAGGAAACATGACATTCCTTATTCGGAATGTGATGGAACCCNGCGAAATTTTAGAGAAAGATTTTAAAAGAAACGTTAATCACATGTGGGTGATTTTTAAATCTCAGCTACTGAAGTCGACAGTGGGTCTGTATACGTGAGACAAGCTCTCCTAGACAGTTTGAAGTTTGATATTTTTGCTCGATGTTTTCGAAAATTACATATCTCTTCAGGTTAATGGTGTCTAAGCGCGATAAGTGCAGCACAGACAGCTCTAAATAAGGGAGTGTCTTGATAGAACATAGGAGCTCCCTTAGCCCAAATTTCTCTCTGATACATTTTAAAACATAGAAGATATGGAGCGATGAATTTACTGCTCCGCCAATTTTGTGGGGCAGTGTGT